>JAHZSR010000039.1:0-467303 GCA_025782845.1 Boletus coccyginus | reverse complement strand
TTTTGGGCTGAAAAAACCATGTGGTCTGCCTACGTTTCAAGCTCAGCCATTGTCCATTCAGTAGCCACAGTTCACTCACTCACAAGCACAATTTCAAGCTCAGCCATTGACTACAAGCCACTCAAGTTGCAAATGTGATTTAGTAGACACCAAAACTCACACCTTATGCACACCATGGCAAATACTACCAAACAAATGGCCATGCCCTATATGGGGGATAGTGGGCATACTTGAGTAACATAACAATAACAAGTCATTAAGCTTGACAGGGCTGCTACTTCAATCAGTTTGAAGTATACTTGAGTGATTGCAATCAAACTCTTCCCTTGCAGCCCTGTGTTGAGCAACTGTGGATACAAGAAATAATAAGAAAACCTATCATGTGCTGATGAATTTAGCAGTTCAGCTGGATAGACAGCTTGCTACAAAAACATTCATACCTAATATTATTGCTCTAAATTGACAAACCAATGTATGCAATGATGTATTTGGATATCATGACAAGAGTCTAATTGAATCATTATTGTTATGATTAGAGCTACACCTCCTACGTCATCACAACAAGCACAACAATCTGCTTGCCAAGCTGAGCAGGAGCAATATTAGATGAGTTCATCACCTGGACGCCGCCAGCTACAACAACAACCAATGCCTTTGGCACCTATTCCTAATGCTTTGATGGTGTGTTATTATCACACATTTGCTATATATATAATATATTGATCAAAAATTCAGTATCATCCTCCAGTACCCATAAATAAATACCCTGGCATACCATGCCATCTGATTGAGCACCATCATGTTCAGAGGATGTGTCAGTTATGCTCACCCCCATTACTACCCCCTGTTAAACCATTACCTTATCTGAACCCACCTCCAATATGGCCAGCTCATATTCCAAATCAGCATCAGACATTTGCTCCAAGAGTGGATTACAATGCTAGATTAATGGAAAACTTCAATGCTATCCATGAAAACCAACATAACAGAAGGTCCAATTGTCATACTTCTGCTACTCAGCTTTTTAATATTCAAGCAGGATATAGAGCATAGGAGGCAATTGTAATTACAAGAACAGATACTACATCAGCAAATAAAGCATCAGAGACAGTTGGAGTTACAACTGCTCGCTCAATGTCAGCAAGAGTTGGTGGAGCATAAATTATTGGGACAGCAATAACAGGAGGCAATATACAAATAGGAGGAAATCCATCAATCTCAGGAGGAAAATAGAATAAATCAAATGCAACAGCTCTCACAAGCTTTGACTAAGAATGCTCTTTAAGAATACAGTCAATGCTTAAGAGAACAGTATGAACAAGATCAACAAAGACAACAACAACAATCTGATGCTGGATCTCCTCCTCCTCCATCTCCTCCTCCTTCATCTTTTATATTTAGAAGGCCATTATCTGAACCTGCTCCAAGATCTCCAAGCCCACTACCTACATTATCTGCATTACCTCTTGACCCTGATCCATCCGATTCCAGTTCCAGTGACTCTAAAAATAACAATAGTGTTCCACAGCCTCCATATCACATCCCACCTGTTGGACTATATTCTCTTGAACTCATGAATATTTGCTGTTCTAATTGTCATGCTTTGCATTTTATTTCAGAAAAGCTCAGTAGTTCATCCATTCGTAATCCTCACTTCAGAATGTATTGTCTTTAGGGTCAAGTTGATTTACCTTGCATACTACAATGGCCACAGATTCTGCAGGAGTTGTTTGATGATCCTCAAGATGTCAAGGAGTTTAAAAAGAAAATTCAACAATACAACAATGCTCTAGCATTTATCTCCATTGGCACCAATATGGAGAATGCTGCCATTCAAGACTCTGAATCAGCATCTTTTCACATTCATGATGCACTTCACCACCTTATGGGAGCTCTCATATCACCTAATGGATTACAATCATCATATGCTCAACTTTATATATATGATCCAGAGGAAGCAACTAATAGGCGTGTGCAACGCAATTCTTAGCTTAATGGTACTATTTTGCTGGATCTTCACACCACTCTTACAGAAATTCATCCTTATGTACCACTCTATCAGCAGGCCTATCAAATCATAAGGGTGAGTAGTAACAATTCATGCAACACAGAATTATTTATAATATTTTATAGGCTAAACCACCTGAGGAACATACTGATGTTTGCATGCATCTCCATCTACAACAGGTAGCTGATGCTAAAAGATATAATCTACCTACTGTGGAGAAAATAGCTACAATCATACCAAAAGATGGTTCAGAGAATGTAAGGGTGAATTATGACATCATCATACATCTGCAAGGTGGTGATCTATGTCACATCAGCAATCTTCACCCATCCTATCTTCCACTACATTATGTGCTCTTTTTTTCACATGAAGAGAAGGGTTGGTATCTGAACATATCCTTGCAACAGCATAATGGAAATGCACACCACTCCAAAAAGATTACACAACTTCTCTGGTATGCTTACAGACTTCATACATAGCCATCCGAGATAGAGCCATAAAATCACTTCAAAGGAGGAAGGTTTTTTCAGCAATTTACCTGTGATGGATGGACATCCATTGAGTAGTGCAACCTTACATGGGTGGCCAACAATCAAACAAAACTTAGAGCTGATCTATATCAAGAATTACAAAATCGAATGCGTTGAGATGGTGGTGAACATCAAAACTTGGGTCAAGTTGGTCATGTCATCCTTCCTTCCACTCACAAGGGTGGACCTTGCCACATGCAGCAGCTCCTTCAAGACTCTCTGGCCATTTGTCAGGAATTTAGAAAGCCTAACTTATTTCTTACTATGACTACTAATGGAAGCTGGCCAGAAATATCTCAAAATCTGCTTGCTGGTATGTATATATATTTTAACCTGGATGTTATTGACAAAGCTGACCACTCATTATCACCTAGGTCAAACGACTGTGGACAGGCCTGACTTGGTTGCACGTGTCTTTCATGCCAAGCAATAGGCATTGTTGAAAAAAATTGTGATGGATACTTTGGACAGGTGGCTGGATTTGTTTACACTATCAAATATCAAAAGCATGGACTTCCTCATATGCACCTTTTGATCTTTTTGGAGCCACAAGACAAGATTATGACTGTCGAGCAAATTGATGCCATTATCTCTGCACAAATTCCTGATCCACACATTCATCCCCAACTTCACTCCACTGTTTCCAAATGTATGCTTCATGGACCCTGCTCTCCTCAGAGATGTTTGGAAAATGGTGTTTGCAAGAAGTGCTTTCCCAAGGCTTTTACCAATCAAACTCTCATCAAAGAGAATGGATATCCTGATTATGCTCACCTTGATAATGGCAGAACTATTCAAAAGCGTCAGGAGGTCTTTGACAATAGAATGGTGGTTCCTCATCTGAGAGAACTGTTGGTGCAATTTGACTATCACATCGACTTGGAAGTCTGTGGATCTATCAAAGCTGTCAAGTACATTCACAAGTACATATACAAGGGTCCAGATTGTGCCACTGTCTTAACTGAAGGGGAAAATGAAATTCATTCCTATCTTGATGCCAGATACATCTCATCCACCCAAGCCTGCCATAACATCTTCAAATTCCCCATGCATATGGAATGGCCAGCTGTCTACCATTTACCTATTCATCTTCCTGGTTATCAGTCTGTGGTTTTCCGAGCTGAAGCCAAGATTGAGAATGTGGTTAACAATGTCAAAGACACTCAGTTGCTTGGATGGTTTAAAGCCAATCAAGATCCTGACCTCATTGCAGGCTGGAACTCATGGTTATCTTTATCAAAACTTTCCAAGAATTTTGTTTGGAACAAGAGTCGGGCTGTTTGGACAATTCGTCAATGATACAAGGACCATTGGAATGCATGTACTTCATCCCCCCTTTTGCTGGTGAAGTATTTTAATTGTGCCTTTTGCTTACTATGATCAAAGGTGAGATCAATCATTATGTGTTTGTGATACAAAACTCATGTATCTTTTCATTAATAGGTACTACATCCTATGAAGATCTTCACACTGTTGAGGGTTATTTGTATGAAGACTTTAAAGAGGCCTGTCATGCATGTGGTCTTTTGTAAGATGATAAAGAATGGCTTTTGTGTTTAGAGGAAGCTGCTCATTTCAAGACAGGCCATTAGTTGCACCATTTATTCATTGTCATTCTGTTGCATTGTGCTCCTGTGGATCCACATCAATTGTGGGATGCCTCCAAGCATCATTTATGTGATGATCTTGCACATCAACTCATTCATACCTTTCATATTGTCGAGCCCAATCAAGAACAAATTTACGACTATGGATTGCATCTTATAGACCAAGAACTCAGGAGACATGGCAAAAGCTTGCAGGACTTTCCTCCCATGCCTAGATCACAAAATAATTGGGGCCATCATAGAGAAAACCAGCTCATCTTTGAGCAAAGGAATTACAATAGAGAAGAGCAGCAAGAACATGTTGACAGAGGACTTCCCACTCTTAATCCTCAGCAGATCACTCTTTATAATGCTGTCATGGATAGTGTCCTCAACTTCATGGATTTTTATTCTTTCTTCATAGTGGTGGTGGATGTGGAAAGACCTATCTGGCCAAACTCATTGCTGTCGGTGTTCATGCAAGAGACAAGATTGTCCTTTGTGTGGCCTCTACTGGTCTTGCAGCTCTTCTTCTTCCTGGTGGTCGTACTGCCCATTTACGCTTCAAGATTCCTATTCCTTGTCATAAACAAAGTACATGTGGCATAAAAAAGAATGATGTCATTCATGAACTTCTCAAAGAGACCTCTCTCATCATTTGGGACGAGGCAGCCTCTCAGCATCATTTTATTATAGAAACTGTGGATCCCACTTTTTGGGACTTATTGGATCAGCCCAACCGTACATTTGGAGGAATTACTATTCTATTTGGTGGTGACTTTAGGCAAACTCTTCCTGTGATTTTACATGGCTCAAGAGAACAAATTGTTCCAGCAACTCTTACCCACTCCAATCTTTGGCCAAGAATGAACATTCACTATCTTCATCAGAATATGCGATTGGATCAAGATCCAGAATCTGATGAATGGGCACAGCAACTCCTGCAAATAGGTATCACAGATGGAGATGTGATTCTTCCTGAACATATGCATTGTGGCGATACAATGGCATCCCTCATAAATTCACTATACTCTCAACTTCTTGCCCAAAATCAGCACCTTTCTGATCAATACTTTCTGGATCGTACCATTCTTAGTCCCAGGAATGAGCAAGTTCACAAAGTAAATGCCACCATTCTAGACTCTGTTGCACCCCAGGAAAAGATCATATATCTTAGTGCAGACTCTGTTGTAGAGCAAGAGTACGAATATATCCAACCAGAAATCCTCAATACTTTTAGTCCCTCTGGATTTCCCCTTCACAAGCTCAAGCTTAAAGTTGGTGCACCACTCATGCTTCTATGCAATCTGGATCCTATGAATGGTCTTTGCAATGGCACACGGTTAAGGCTTCTTAGGTCTACTCACCGCATTTTGAAATGTAGGGTGTTGGATGGAGATAATATCAACAATGTGGTCTTTATTCCTCGCATGGCTCTTGACTCTGGTCTTCAAGATTCTCCTATTTCTTTTCGTCGCTTGCAATTTCCTGTCCATCTAGCCTATGCCATGACAATTAACAAGTCGCAGGGTCAGACAGTTAAGCATGTTGGATTAAATTTGAGCTCTTCTGTTCTTTCTCATGGATAACTTTATGTGGCTTTATCACGTTGTACTCATCCCAGAAACATCAAAATCCTTTTCCCTCATGGTCAAGAAAATACTAAAGCTACAAATGTTATTTGGACTGAAGTATTTAGAAATTTGGACATTTGATAGATTTTTTTAGATATGATTAACACACAACTAACTACAATTAAAATGTTTATTTTTGTACAAAATTGAATTAGCATCCTCCTATGCCAAAGGCATAACGGGTGAAACACTAGTCTTATCTAGAAGGAAAATAGTGGATGAGAGTATAGGTGTGGATGAGGGTGCAGATGAGGATGAGAGCATGAGTTGTCTGTGCCTGGATATCATCTGGAAGCAGCATGATAAAGAGAGAAGATCAAAGGTAAGATAACTAACCACAAATAAATTACCTATTAGAGTATATTGTTTCCTGGAATGATAACTGTGGAGAAATTAGTGGAAGACAAATAACAACCAATAAATTGGATCAGCTTTTGTTTCACTGAAATGATAAGGCAAACAACAACCAACAAATTATGTCAGCTTTTGTTCCCTAGCATTGCAGTCTAACTCCTTGCTCTATATGATAGAAAATCTACATATTTATTATAATTGCATGTTTTTGATATATCACACCACACATGAGCAATTCATGCTGCTGGTTGTTATTTGTCCTATGTCCCACAATTATCATTCCAAGAAACAATATTTGCTGACATAAGTAATTCATTAATGGTTGTTTGTCTTACTTTTATCTTATCTTTTTTTTTCAGACAAGTCACCACTGACAAGCCTCCCCTGGCTTCTCCTCCACCTGAGTTGGCTTTGTACCACTCAATTCTTTCTCTACAGTTAGATTTTGTGTCCTGCAGAGAACCTCTCTGAATTTTGTATCCACAGAGTCACCCCATTGCCATCTCACATTGAGCAATAGTGGAGATTGAAGGCTCCTTGAAATCTCTTCCTCACTCTCCTTTTTTTTCTCTTATACCTCCTCTGCACACCTCCAAGGGACCTTATCTCCACATATCCTTGCCAGCATCCTTTGTCCAGGTCACCCATCTGGACATGTACAAGTATACTGATTTTACAGAAGCCAAGAGTATGATTTACTCAGTGGTATGTGTTATATATTTGCACCTTGTTTGTTGGAAGCATGCAGTAAGCAGCTATTTGGCTTACCTGCTGGGGTTGGTAACTCATGGAGATGATAGTGGTGGCTGGTCAAGAGTGAATTGTAGCTCAAACAACTAAGCTCAAAAGCTATATACACTACATGGAGTGCATGTGAACTAACTACTATAAATGAACTACTATCAAATAATATGAGTTCATTCAACACTCCCCCTTGCTAAGTGCATGGTAATCACATAAGTAGAAGATGGTAGTTGATATGTATTGCTAGTTATATAGGTTCTGCTAACTGTGTGCTTGAAAACTAAACTGATTTGAGATCAGCACTGCTTGAATTTGACATATCTAAGGTTCTTAGTAAACATATTGGCAAGATTGTCAATGCTTTCAATATAGTAGATCTCTATGTGCTCGTCAGTTACAGCATTGCATACAAAGTGGTAGCAAATGGGTATGTGTTTGGTGTAACATTTAGTAATGAGATTGTTAGCTATAAAAATAGAACCCTGATTATTACCACAAATGGAAATGGATTTAAGGTGAAACTTTAATTCCTCAAACATTTGTTTAATCCATCTGACTTGGTGAGAACAATCTCTCAAAGCCATGTACTGTATTCAACCTCTGTTAAAGAGAGGGCCATGGTCTTTTGTAAATGTGAATTTCAGAGAAAAACACCATTCACCAACTTTAAGTAAAATTCCATTTGGGAGTGGCAAGATTCCAAATCTGCTCTCCAATTGGAGTCAGTGCAAGTGGTAATACCACATCAGAAAGCACTGTTGTATACAAGAAAGTAATTGTGAGTGCTAATCAGGTACTGGCAAATATAAAGAGCCTTATCTAAGTGCTCTTAAGATGGATTGACAGACTGTTGTACAATTTGTGTGACTGCATAAGCAATGTCTGGGTGAATATCAAGCATTAGGTATAATAATAAGCTGATCACTGTCTGAAATTGCATCTGAAGTTCCATGTTGACAGGAGCTGTATTCTTCTCAGGTGATAACTCCAAGGATAAAGGTATATGGGCAGGTTTTGCATTAATCATTGTGCATCACTCTAGTACCTTCTCAAGATATTTGTGCTGGTCAATATGAATATGTAACTGATGATCACTTTAATGAATATTTATTTGGAGGAATTCACATGCATTCCCACCTTTTCATAAAGGTAGCCTTGACTCTTTCAACAAGGGCTTTTGAGGGGCCACAGAAGAGAGCATCATCTATGTATTGTAGATAATAGCTACAATAATTTGATTTGCTTCTCTGTATTTAAAGAGGCCAGCATCTGTCTTCAGTTGCTCAAAGTCTGGTTCTTTCATTGATTGATTGAGCTTGTTCCATCAAGCTAAACCTGCTTGTTTAAGTTTGTATGGAGCATGGAGTAATCTGAGAACTTTGTTTTTAGATAAGGAGAGCAAAGCCTTCTGGAAATTCCATATAGATTTCCTTATCTAGTTTGCTGTATAAGTTAGCAGATCACATATTGAGACTAGACAAATGCCAGTTCTCTAAGGTGACTAAATAGGTATGCATTACACTGTTTCAAATCGTACTATTGGACTAAAGATCTGATCAAAATCAAGACGTTCGACTTGTGAGAAATCTTTCACTACTAGTCAAGGCATATTTATGGCCATCAGATTTTTCATCAAAAATCCAGCAATTCTTAATGACCTTTTGGCCAGTGGGATGATCAGTGACCTTAAAGATTTTGTGTTATTTCAGCATGTCTAATTCAGTCTTGCACGCTTTAAATCCATTGCTTGTACTCTAATTCAGGTAGATAGATAAGATACCTATAGGACCATTCATAGTAATTTGACTTATTAGGCCATTTGCTCATGGGTACTACCCTTGTGCATGAAACCATAGTGTCTCTCCCTTCCTGGACTATATGTTTGATGTTATCCTCAGAAGAAGTGGGGGATGGAGGCATGACACTAGGAATGTTGGGTGTCTCTAGCATGGAACTGAAGATATTGACCAGTAAGGTCTTTCCAGTGCAAATTGTGCTCAATTTCTTTAATTTGTTGTACCAGATTATGGCACTCTTCATAGATGTTGTCAAGCTAACAATGTGGTTGCCTAATATACTTTGAGCATCATAGCAAGGCAGGAGGGGCATCCAAGGGAGGGAGTCTCCTAGGAGGGGTACAAGGAGGGGATGGAGTCAGTTCTTAGGCAACTACTTCAGGTAGTGTCTTCCTTCTAGATAAGACGACAAAAAACCAATCAAAAAAATTAGTGGTTCTCAGATAATATATCTTGTCTTCACAGACTAGAACACTTTGCTCAAGGGAAGTATAAGAGGTTAACCCTTGGCAAGACTAATGCTAAGGATATAGTCCCAAATAAGAAAGGGGGAAATAGTGTACCAGAAGCTGTGGCTTGTTCACCAATCCTCCATATAAGTTTATGAATTGGTTGTTTAAGATAGTTTCAGCCTAATGTCTGGTTGGTAAAGGTGATCCTAGGTGAATTACACACCTAATGGGCTCAGGTCAATGGCAATAGGTTGCCTAGTAACTGTGAAAAGTTGTACTCAGATGGTACAAAAAGTGAACGATTTAAGAACTTGGTCTAAGATTTCATCTAATGTTAATGATATATGTGTAGGAAACTCCT
This sequence comes from Boletus coccyginus, assembly GCA_025782845.1. Classification (NCBI taxonomy): domain Eukaryota; kingdom Fungi; phylum Basidiomycota; class Agaricomycetes; order Boletales; family Boletaceae; genus Boletus; species Boletus coccyginus. The sequence continues at coordinate 457,838 of JAHZSR010000039.1, read as the reverse complement.
GGGAATGTTGCATCCAGAAGTGGTTATTATGTAAGCAAAGGGTCATGTCAGGTCGCTTAGTCACTCATCCAGTTATAGCAAACTTGGTCTTTTTGTGTACTAAAGAGCTGCAACTAAAGGTCAGGGAGTGTAGACTTAGGTTAATCCCTTAGGATAGTAAGTCTAGGCAAGGTGTGGTAGGACTCCTATAGGTAGGTTGTCCTAATGGGTCCTAGCAAAGGTTTGCCTAGGAAATACTAATCAGAAGGGATAATATGTTGCCCTAGGAATATAACACCTAGATGGCAAGATGATAAGATGTTAAAATATCAAGATGTAGAGATGGTGAGGTGATCCAGCAATATGCTGAGATGTCGAGATGTTGAGAGGCTCAGTTACTGCTTGATAATTAACTTGACAGTACACTTAGTAGACTCAGAAGGGTTATTATAACTCAATATAATTGTCTTAGCTAAGGAGTTGGTAATTTTGGCTTAGAAAGGCGAAGTGTAGCCCTTATTTGGTACTATAGGATGCTTAGGTTGCTTACTAATAGGTACCAGGTGCCTTTTGTTGCCCAAAAAAAAGATTTCTCCCAAAAGGATAGTCTTAGGTACATGTCCTAATAGCCTAGTAGTAGTTCTAAAGTCCTATTTACTTTGCTGTGGGGTACCCTGCCTTATTAGGTCTTATTATGTTTCTCAAGGGATCTCTTATCAGATGAGGTGATCTGAGATAAAAGATAAGATACTCTCTGCAGGCCATAATGTCCTCCTTTATATACATAAATACAGGAGGCTGTGCCAGCCAATCAGAGGACTGGTGGCTTACAAATTCAAGCACAATCTCCTACTAATACCAGGCACAAGCTGACAAACCCAGGCACATTAAGGAAAAGCACTTTGAGCAGAGGAGTTCAAATTTGAATTGCTCTGCCAAAGAGGCTGGGTATGCTGTGCAGGGCTGTGCAGACTAATGGGGATGAGATCACATGGTAGCTAGGGGTCACATGAACACTTTGTCCCACTGGCACTTAGCTAAATGATTCAGATAAATAAAGAGAAATAAAAAAAATAGTCTGCTATGTACAAATCTATAAGTACATATGTATCTTCCTTGTCACAATCTTCCTTGGCATCTTCCTCAGAAAAAACCTTATTGGAATAAACCTTACCAACTCTGTCATCATCACCCAACCAGTGTGAACCTTGTGGATCAATCAAAATGCAACTGAGCCATGTGCAACTTAGCAAGACTTAATACAACAAGCTCTTTTGCACAGGCATTTCTATAATACTCTTGGTTACCCTCAAGCTCCCCTAGGCCATGCATACTGAGCACTTGATCAAGAATATCAAAACATGTCCCACCAACAGCAAGGTCTCCATCATTCTGCTCATTCATGGTGTACAAAATGACCAGCCATCATTCTATAAATTTGATTTTCATTGTTGTGAGGGCAATCCATAGTATAGTATGGTCATAGTCTGCCCATTTGAGGTCAAGTGCCAATAGTAAGACTCTGTTAGGTATTGTCAAAAGTGTATCAACAAACACATCCCTATTCTAATTGTGTGTAAGATAATTGATCACAACAATGATATGACACATCTCTTCTACTTCATCAATTGTTAAATTAGCAGACAATATTATTCTGAATGATCATGTCATATAAAGGAGCCCAAGAAGGATATTTCCACTCCTGGAAATATAAGACCAATATTGTTGCTTCTGATAATTGGAGAAACAGGCCTCAAGACTGATATCTTATTTGTTGGGATTTCTATGCATAGGAGAAAGGAGGGGGGGACTAAGTGAGATGTAACATGAATGAGCAAGAATGTCTGAAGCAGACATTCTTCTGATGCCTGGCTGTCTAATACAGCTGTTATCAAGTGGGAACTTGAACTTGATATGCTCAGGCTCAATGACTTGGTTACTCTTGCTAGGACTGGGTATGAAGGATGAAGGCACAAAGTTGAGCAAAGAGGTAAGAGAAGGGCTGGAAGATTAATGACTTGTGTCACTAAAGGACATACTATGTGCTATAGTGACTGTGATGTAGAGCCCACCATTCTGTTGGAGTGAGTACTGAGTTTAAACCTTAAAGTCCAACCAAGTTCCCACAACTCACTATCTTATCCCTTTCTTAATATTAAAGATTATTCCATATTCTTACCACTGCCCCCACCCTCCACCACCATTGCCACTGCCCTTGCCCTTGCTGCTGCCCTTGCCACTGCCTGCCCTCCTTCAAGACCTTACACTGACCAACACTCAGAACATTCCCCTCTTGAGTTGGCTTTGTGCTGCTCAATTCTTTTTCTCTGTAGTCAGACTTTGTGTCATGCAGAGAACACTTCTGGACTTTGTTCACAGAGTCACCCCATTGCCACCTTGTATTGAGCATAAATGGAGTTGAAGACTCCCTGAAGTATCTTTCTTTCTCCTCTTCTTTCTCTTATACTTTCTTTGCACACCTCCAAGGGACCTCACCTCTGCATACCCTTGTCAGCATCCTCCACCCAGGCCACCCATCCAGACATATACAAGCATGCCAATTTTACAAGAGCCAAGAGTACAGTTCACTCAATGGTAACTTTATCAATCTTTTGTCACATTTCCTTGCCAGCAACCTCCTACCAATTCAGATGAGTACAAGCACACTTTTATTTGACCCACGTTCCATTAATGACAACTCCAGTCTCAAGATTTGCTCCTCAAACACACACTCACAATTCATAAGTCCTATCCTACTGTTTGCACAATTGCTCTTGTACCACACTTACAATCCCCTTGTATAGCACTAATTTCCCTCTTGTCACAACACCCATTCCTACTGACTATTGATTGTACCCCCTTTGCATGCTATACTAATCTTGCTTCCATGGTAAAGTCTAATAATCAAAGTTTTATGTATAAATGGAAGTGACACCTTCTAACATCATAGGGTACTTCACAGAGTGACTACAATGAAGGTTAGTCTCATCCTAGTATCATTGACATTACTTACTTTTGTTCTCCTTGCGCCAGGCAATTATGCACTCTGCATGCAACCAGAAACCACCACTCAGCTCCATTGACCAATTGCTTGCTTGATAGAGCAAAACTTATTTGTGAGTTGTCTAGTACCCATTTGAGTAGATTCCTGATCACCCTAGTTTGACCATTGATCTCATCCAATCACAGCAATACCAACTTGAATTTTTGACACTGGAGCAGTGCTGTTAAACCATGAGTGGCTGTGTGGCTTATTTTCCAGGTCATTGACAGGTGGGTATAAATGCTGGAATCTACTAGCAATTGTGTCCAAAGTCCAGTAAGTGGTTGGATCCAAATATGTCACACAATGGAATACAGATGTATCTGGGAGATATATGAAGTGCATTTGAAAAACATGGCAGGATTGACAGAGAGATACCTCAGGTATGTGAGGTTATTGAGCACATGGAGGATGACATGAAATCAACAGAGGCTGTTACCTCCCCCATATAGGGTGAGGCTGATCAGATGAGGGCAGTGGCATAGAAGCATTGTAACAGTGCCAGGGGGAACAAACATGCTGATTTGAAGATAGAGGATAGTCTTCAACTGCATGGTGAGTGAATGTAAGAGGCTCTTAGCATGGGCTTTGAACAAGATACTAAGTTTTCTGTACAGAATAGGCTTGATCCTTCCTAGGAAAAATTTCAACTTCACATAAAAAAACAGTCTGAAGCATTTATCATACTTTTATGTGATGGGCCATCCATATGTAGTTGGCCAGTTCATGAGGCATTCTGCTTATTGATAGAAAAACCATTTGCTCCAGCTCATTGGACATATTCATCCTACAAAGGTTGGAAGTGGCGACCATAGGCAAAATAACAGGTGGTGGACAGTGGGAAGTGAAATTGACCTCTGGAACATAAGGGGGGGATTTTTTCCATGTTCAATCTACTGAAGTGTCTTGCTAGATCATGCTCACCAGCTTACCACAGCCAATCCAACCTGACTTGTCAATATTTGCTTGTTCATAACACAATGTTTGCTGCCTCTGCAATCCTACCAACTGCACCAAAGGATTCATAAGTATTATATGGCTATATGGTACAGACAATGATCCCAACTTCTGTCCAGGTACTGCTTGCATTTCAATGTGATACACCCTTATGTGATGCTCAAACAGCCACTTTCATTTATGGACAACAAAAGGCTTTGATATGGCCATGGTCAAGTCACTAAGCTAAGTAAGTCTTCTTATCAGCTGATACTATACTTTATGTAAAGACTTTGTTTTTGGACAGCAAGAGGAGGCTTTGATATTGCCATGGCCAGGCCATGACATGGCATTGTCTGGCAGATGGACTAGGTTATCCCATGTCTTGTCATTGCTGTAGGGTGAACAGATGAAAAGGTGAGGCTCTTTGTTACATGCCATTGCTTTTGTCACTTCAACTTATACATAAGTACTATGAAGTCAGATGGTCATATATGCATTTGCCTCATTCTGTTCTATCCCTGCCTGAACAATGATCATATTTGTAGAACTTGTAGGATCTCAGCTTCATCCTTTCCCTGCATCTTAAGGGAGTTAATGAAGGTAGAGAGAGCAGAGGGAGTTTCAGTTGTGGTAGTAGGGGATTTGGTTTCTGTAGAGCAAATGGTCTGTATACAAGGGGAAAAATAAGTGGTGGTGTTTCTAGATTTAGTACACTGAGAGGCATTATGTTCTGTGTTTCAGCAATAGAAACATCTTTCTTCACAAATACACTTGATACATTCCTAAGGAGTTAACTTAGAAAGATCGATCACATCAACGTCCATGGCATAGAGGTCTTTGGACATTAAAGAAGGTCGAGGAGAAGAGTATGACTTTCTTCTTTCAAAGTGAAGATCCACATTTTTTGTATATGGAAGATTTTTGCTTGGTTGATCCATCCACTTATGATGGTGGGGATGACTGACATGAAAAGAATCATGGTTGCAAGTTGTTGGTCAAGTCCAAGAGAGAAGTGATCAATAAGGGTTACATCATTAGTGATTCATGCTCAAGTGGTGAGGTTATGAAAGTTGGTGATATACTTCTAGAAGCCATCTTCTGTAATTCCATTAGAATGACAAAAGGACTTTTGAGCTAATTTGAAGAGTTCATGGTGAGCTGTTTTTTTGGTGTCAAAGGGAAAAAAAGTGGATTGGAAATTTTGGCAAACTTATCAAAAGTTTTATTGCTTGTGGAGACAAGGATGTCTGCCATCCTGTCATACCACATCTTGAAGAAGAAAATGCCATGTTCTTGGCTCATCTTGTTTAACATGGTCATGATTTTTTCATTATCAGTGGTGTACAAAGTGGAGTTGATAGAGAAATAGGCATGCATGGCCTTGATTCATCAAATGAAATCAGCAGATTCTCCAAAGAAGTCAGCAGAAAGTGCCACTTTTAACTCAGTGGAGGCTCGAGACATGGAAGCAGGGGATGGTTCAGTGGTCAAGGAGTTTGCTAGGGCTCAGGGGGGTCTGGTAGAGTATCAAGGGGTAGTACTAGTACTTGGTGTTAGGATGGTTTGTTCAGGTTCAAGTTCAATGTTAGAACCAGTGGTTTCTGAAGAGCCTGTAGGCTTATCTCAGAGGTCAATGGAAAATATCATGCTAGGGAGGTGTCCTGCTCCTAATAGGAGGGATGAAGGAATACACTCATTCTTTTGTTATGTGTAGCATATACAGTGACCTTCAAAACCATTGCAATATCTAACTCCAATCCAGCATGTGAAGCATGCTGCAATCACCTGTGGGAATTTCACCTTGCTTTGGTGAGACCAAATAGGACACATATTCCTGGCTACAAATTGGTCCCTTGGTCATGTGATTTGATGAAGTGGCCATGGAGATATGATATTTTCAAAATGACAATACCATTGCAACAGTTTTGCACCTTATGATAGATCAAGTGAAATTTTATTGAAATCAAATGATAGTCAGGAGATGTTTGGTTCTACAAACAAAGATACACATGTAAATATTATATCTGAGTTTGAAAAAGTTCACACACTTCTTTATTCCCACCCCTATTATCATAAAACCCCTTTGTATTATTCAACAGAACATTATCCTCTTTATGCTTGATGGAGGTCTCTCTGCTTACCCCATTGCTACTACCACTGGCCAGTATGTGTCCACCATATCCAGACTCCACTACATAGAGAGTTCTAAGCTTCAGAAGACTACTGGAGGTGATTCATCCAAGCTTCCTCTACCAACATTCACTATGTCATTCATTTAATATCTCCCAGAAAGGTAAAGAACATGGTTTAGGTGACCAAGGGACTTATCAATCTTGTGAATTAACCCCTCTCTACTACCAAAGTGCACCAGGACTTGAAGAAAGCTAGTATGAAGGCTGTGATCAAGTTCAAACATTCACTTTTCTTAAGCAAGTATTGCAAATCCATTAAGATTATACCTATGCTCATAGGAAGTGGACTGTAATGGATTATGAAAAGGTATTTTGATCTAATAAAACCCCAATAACTCACCTAGAGTCAGATGAGTGCTAATGGATATGAAAAATGACAACTGTATGAATCAATAATAAGCTTGTGTATGAAATAGTCAAGTTTGAAAGGGGTTTTACAATGATGTAGGGGTGCATGACTTCACAGAGGGTTGCCTATGCTATCAGGATTGATGGATTGATGATCTTGCATGATGAACAGTTGAATATTATGCAATATTATGATTGAAACCCTCCTAATATTTAATGTTGATAGAGGAGATCTGGGATAATTGACCTTCAGTGGCTTGCTGAAGATTAGAACTGGCTTTGTAGTGGAGTCTGTCATTTTGAAAATATCATATCTCCATGGCCACTTCACCAAATCACATTACCAAAGGCCCAATTTGTAGCCAGGCATTTGTACCTTGTTTGGTCTCACCAAAGTAAGGTGAAATTCCCACAGGTGATTGCAGTGCACTTCACACGCTGAATTGGGGTTAGGCATTGCAATGGTTTTGGAGGTCATTGTACAAAGAGAAACTCAAAGGACAAAGTACATAGCAGGAGATACTCACAAAAAGACACAACATTTGCTAAGGATCTCAGGACTTGTGGATGAAAGACAAGGATGAGAGGAACCAAGCCAATCAGGCATTAGGACATAAGAATAAGCTAGTATTATATAGAATGAGTATAAGAACTAAGATACAGGCAGCTAGGGTATAAGTACTAGAAGATGCATCATCATGGAATATGAGAGAACATCAAAGAATATTTAGGTAAGGGGATGCATCAGCTATACTAATGGAGAAAGGGAACTTTGATGCAGATATGAGAGAATCAGCTGAGAAGTTAGCTGTCTGAAGAGGAGAAACATAAGAAGGAAGAAGTGAAAAATCAAAGAACAATAAAAATAGGGTTAATTGGATTTACAAGAAACAAACCATGAATTCATACAGTCTGGAACATACCTAAGAAGGTATGGATACATCTGGAAAAACAAAAGAGATACATATGTTGAAATAAGAGAAAAACCATAACATAGTCTGAAGTTCATATAAGTGATGGTTGAACTTGTTTTGTGTCCACTTTAACATTTTGTGCAGGTTATATGGTTCAATATCTCCATAACACATAAGATTATGGCTTATGTATTGCAGAGATGAGATTTTGTTGGAGACTTTTCAGTCCCCATCCTCTAAAGATCCACGGTGGGAGCTTTCATCTAATATTCTAGGTACAATCAAGATGGTGTCTTTTGTCTTCACAGTGATATATCTCTATTTTCCAATATATATAGTTATTGATTTCTATAGCTGGCATTTGAGATGACATAAATATGTATCTAGCCACACATTCTCATATTCCATAGTGATGGTTAAATGTATTGTTGACTTTCAAGTATATTAAACACAGGTTGATTTGTTTCTGTGCAACATCCAAGATGGTACCATTGACTCAGTGAACACCAATATTCAAGTTAATATAAGATTAGCATTTGAATCATTGCTTGCTCTTCACACTAACCCCAAATCCCCTATGACCATCATTTATATGATATTGTATTGATTTCTTTGTACCTACAGTATTTTGTTTTGTTTTTCATGATAACTTCATAATGTAACATTTGGGAATATTTTAAACCCCCACATGTTGCTGTCTGTAGGATATGGAATAAAGTAGCATACATATCTATACTTATGTATATCCACATTGGAAGTGGATGATCCAGTTCATCTCCATAGCTCTTTTATTATCAATCAACACAGTTGATTAGCACTGAAATGACAAAGACAAAGATTATTATCATTTTTAGGCAACTTGGCTATGTGGAAAAATCACAACAAAACTAGTTCTCATTTTCAGTCATTCATAGCTCCTCACTGCAGTATTGGAATTTGATAAAAAGGACAGTGTTTGACTCATACAATATCATAGAAACCATCCTGGTTCATCCAAAGATAAAAATCAAATATTTTTTTATCTTGGAATTTTGATGGCCCTCAGGATTTACTACTCACTCAAATACAAGACAAGCCACCTGCAAATCTGCCTGATTCAACTTGGAGAACACTCCTCCACCATCAGCCTTGTAATCAGGATCTTTCTTATTGTCACTGTGCTCTACCCTGTGGATCTGCCCCTCTCCATAGTGTATATGTGCCTTCCACAGAATCAATCAGTGATTTCGCCACCATCATTCTATCACAGCAATCCAAGGTGTGTCTTTCTGATCCATCATTTCCCAAAGCATACCCTGCTTGCCATTGACAAAGAAGTCAATGTGGCCACCCACTGCCAACCCCTTCACTACCCTGTCAAATCCACAGGCAGTGGTATCTGTCATCACTCAGCCAAAATTTCCCCTCTCCTCTGCAGTGTACATGACCACCCACTAGTAGAACAGTCATCATTTATTGTAAGCTCACCAGTTTCACTGTTATTTCAGGTTAGCTACTGATCATTCTAAGGATCTATCTATACCCTGCCCTAATTATGCCTTGGGGTAAGTGATAGGAAGTACTGTGACAACAGACTACCATGTTGCTTTCACTCTCGATAGCCATCAAGTCCATAGTCATTCTTATCTGAGGATCATAGCTTTGTCAAGCTGTGCCAAATGCTTGTCTGCATATATATGGAGGAACTTTTGGAAGTGAAGTGAGTATCCACTCCTGAGCCAGCAGATAATTGTCCCTAACCTTTTTACAGCCCCTCAGCAAAGATGTAGGAAGAACATATTCTATACAAGGCAAAGCTTTCCGAGATGGTATTACAGAAATCCCCTGGATCTCTGAGGAGATAGAGCAAGACCTCTTCTCACTCCTTAGTAATTGATATCAACTGGACCCCATTGAGTCTTCTTTTCCTTCTATTCTGTATGACTCTACCTTTGGTTCCTTTTAGACATTTGATGTTTTGTTGCTTATTGCACTTCATTGCTTTTTTCTGTTATTTTAGTTAGCTTTGCTTCTTTGCTTCTTTCCACTTTAATCCTTTGATCCTTTCCCAACAGAGTACAGCTCCTGATTCTATTTTCCTTTTATGGATGTCTCTTTTTAGAATAGCACTCCTTCATCATTCCATTTCCCTTTTGGCTCCTAGGTATTTCCGAAGCCTCCCCTCATGTTACTATATATAAACCATGCCATCTGTACTTGTATTTCCTCAGTTAGTTCTATGCAATCCAGTGTTGTATCTAGCACATGCCCATCTTAGCAGAGACCTGTTACAAGAGTCTAGCTGTCAGCATTTTTTACACTTGCACATGAAAGAACCTCGCTCTCAGAAAACTCCTTTCGACTTGCTTGTTACTTGTTTCATCTACTCATCTTTGCACCGTTTGTACTGTTCTCAAGGCTAGTTCATGCTCAGTGTTAACAAAAGAACTAACTGCCTTTCCATCCCTACCACCTGATAGTAGGGCAACTCCTCCATCATGTCCTTCTACTGAGAAATTCTCAACCTTGGCAACCTCCTTGCCGAAGCTGACCATGCGGATGACGAAGAAAGCCAATACTCAGGAATGATTACTCCAACACCTTCTAAGTGATCACCTTCTTGCTCTCCAAGCCATTCAGTTCATGCTCAACTGGGAATGAGTACACCTCATCTCCCAGCACTCCCCTCTGAGCCAAACCACCACCCTTCCTCCTGCACCCCCAATCTCTCAAGGACATTTCATCTCTCATCCTGAATCATTCAGTGAACCTTCTCCATCCTCCTTCACCATCTCCCATCCAACTTCTCTTTCTTTCCAACAGACTCCAGCTTCTTCCCCTCCTTCTCCTTCTCCTAATTCTAAATTCTTTGCCTCAGATGACGATAATAATATGACAGACAACAGAATTGATGCCAAAGCTGGTCTTCCCAAAGACTTCAGTGGTGATAGCATAGATGCCAAAAGATGGCTTTACATAATGGGGGGATATTTTCGAATCCACCCCTGGATACTTGAAGAAGTGCAGCTGCTTATTCTTCTGAATAAGATGAGCAAGGGATGAGGAGAAATTGCTGAAACTGTGGCTCTAATCAACAGTGGAGCAACAAGATGCTTTGTCAACACCTGCCTTGTTCATAGGGCAGGGTGGTACCATTGACATTCCCAATCAACTAGTACCAGTCCTCAAGGGAAACCCAATAATGCAATGATACCTAACACATTACTACAATCGTGACATGAACAACTTCCTTATTTGGTCACTTGAAGTGACCAGATATATACTAATGCCCAATGCCATTGCTGTCAGATGAACAACAGTATCTACTGCCATAGCTGCAGACCAGGAGAAGAAGGGAGTAGCTCTTTCTTCTATGTACGAACCCTTTCATAATGCCTTCACAAAACCAAAAGACATTCCTCTTCCTCCCCATCACCCCTTTGACCATACCATCAAACTTGACAAATCCTTCATGTCCAAACAGGCAAAGAATTATTCTCTGAATTCCAAGAAGATGGAGGTGTTAAAAGGCTTTATTGATGAAAACCTGAAAAAAAAGGAAAGATTATTTCTTCCAAGTCCCCACAAGCTTTGCCTTTCTTCTTCATTTCTAAGAAGGATGGTATCTATTGCTTCTGCCAGGACTATCAGTATCTCAATTCCCATACCATCAAGAATGCCTACTCCCTTTCTTGCATCTCTGATCTTGTCAATTCTCTCAAGATATCTCACTTCTTTACAAAGCTTGACATCCAGTGGAGCTATAACAATATCTGGATAAAGGAAGATGACCAATGGAAAGTTGCGTTCACCACCCCCCTGGAGCTCTTTGAGCCTACAGTAATGTTCTTCAGACAATGCAATTCGCCACCTACATTTCAAGCATTCATGAATCATATCTTTGCCGATTATATCACCAAAGGATGGCTCACCATCTATATGGATGATCTTATGGTATATACTACCAATGAAGAAGAATATTGGGCCCACATTAAATTTGTGCTCCAATGCCTTAGGGAGCATATGTAAGCTTGGGGTTAAACTCAAGAAGTGCTCATTCAACACTTCTCAGGCTGAGTATCTTGGCCTCATTGTGGGAGAAGGACAAGTTTTGATGGACCCTATCAAATTGATCGCTATTAACAACTGGATTTCTCCGAAATCTGTCCAAGCAGTACACTTGTTCATGGGATTCTGCAACTTTTATCAGAAGTTCATCCCTGACTTCTCCAACATTGTCCAACCCCTTTTTTCTCTGACAAAGAAGAACACTTAGTGACAATGGCTTCCAGATCATGAGGTTTCTTTTCAGCACCTTAAGAATGCCTTTACCACTTGACCAGTTTTTTGCTATCCCAACACTAATTACTCCTTTGTCATGAAAGATGCCTCTCTTGTGACCTCAGGGGCCATGATTATGCAAAAAGATAGCAACAGGGATCTCCACCCTTGTGTCTATCACTTGAAAACCTTTACTTCTGCTGAACAAAACTACAATATCTATGATCACGAACTTCTTGTGATTATATGTACTCTTGAGAAATGGTGCCAGTACCTGACTGGTACCAAGCATCCGGTGACAATTACCACTGATCATGGAATTTGCAATACTTCAAATCTCCTCAAAATCTCTTTTGAAGGCAGGCTCGTTGGTTTATGTTTCTCCAGGATTACAACCTGGTGTGGGATAATTGGCGGGGCTTTGAAATGAGTCCCACCGATGTGCTCTCTCACTGCAATATAATTGATACCTCTCTGGATAACCAATTGCTCACTCTGCTTCCAATGATTTCGGTTATCCTCGTATGGACCCTTGATGTTCGCCTCGCCTTGCACATCAAGGAACTTTCCATTGATGACTCACTTCTTATCAATGCCCATTCTGCTCTGGACAAGGGCATGGTTCTCCTTCTCTGCTCTGCCAAGGAGGATTACCTCTTCAAAGATGGCATCTTGTATTTTAAAGGTTGCCTCTATGTTCTTGAAGCTGCCCATCAGGATTTGGTCTGATCTCTCCATGACTCCCCCACTGGTAGCCATGGCAATTATTTTTGCACTATTCAATTGGTGCAGTGCAACTATTGGTGGCCTGGTCTCTTCACCTTTGTTCACCGCTTTGTTGCCAGTTGTACCATCTGCCAGGCAAATAAGGTTAATACTCACCCCACTGTCCTGGAAGTGTGTTCCATTTCCTTCACTGCCACCTGCCCCTTCTAGCAGATCAGCTGTGATTTAATCATGGATCTGCTGCTCTCATCCGATTTTGATTCTGTCTTAGTTGTGGTCAACCATGGTCTTATAAAGGGGGTGATTTTCATTCCTTGTAACAAAAACATGGACGTCATGGACATCGTCACTCTTTTTTTCAAACATGTCTTCCCCTGCTTCAGCCTCCATGATAAAGTCATCTCTGACCATGGTCCTCAATTCACCTCTGCTTTTGCCAAGGAGCTCGTCCAACTTCTTTTCTATGATGTCACCCTCTCTGCTACCTACCATTCCCAAACTAATGGTGAATCTGAACATGTAAACCACAAACTAGAAATGTATCTTCACATCTTCTGCCAGGATATCCTAAACAAGTGGGCAGAACTTCTCCCTATGGTGGAGTTCTCACACAATTCTTTCATTCACTCCATCACCCAGAGAACCCTGTTCTCTCTTATGGTTGGCTTTGAGCCCCATGCTTACCCTCCTCTCACTGGCAAAAATTTTATTCACTCTGTGGAAAAGCATATGGAAATCCTCGAAAATGCACACAAAGAGGCCCTTGCCACTCATGCTAAGGCTGTCCAATCTGTCAAGGAGTGCATTTTTACGAAGTTCAAACCATGAAAAGTCGGAGTGAAGGTTTGGCTTGATTCTCACAACCTCAAAATGAAATTTCCTTCATGCAAGCTCACCCCACACTGGAAAAGTCTCTTCAAGATGGAGGCAGTAATATCCCCTTATGCCTATAAACTCTGCCTTCCTCCCACCTAGAAGATCCATAATGTCTTCCATGCTTCACTCCTCTCCAATTTCTGTGAGACTAATGAACATGGAGTCAATTTCCTCCCTCATCCTTCTGATATAGTCGAAGAAAAGGAAGAATATGAAGTCGACCTCATACATTCTCATTAAGATACTGCTGGCTGATGCAATTTCTCATGTCATGGAAAGGATACTCTCGGGGTGAAGATACTTGAGAATCTGAATCACACCTCTCTCACGCCTGATCTCTTTTCCAAGCATACAAACTCTCATGTTCAAAAGTTTTTGCTACAGCAAATTCTTTATGATTTTACTACCCCTCCTCTTCTACCTCTACCTCTGCATCTGGAGGCCATGCCTGAGTTCCCAAAGTGTTCCACACTCCTCCTCCCCTCATTACCCTATCTTCTCATTCCATCATCTGCTGATTTTTCTGGCAAAATGACATCTACGTCATCAAATGCTCCAGCTCCTTGAATCTCCTCTCCTTTGCATGAATCCACTAGGACATATACATCCATATCTTAAATGTACACTTTGCTGTTAAACTATTTAGCTATCTCAGTTGTTATTCGAAGAAACTCTCATCCATTTGAATCTTCACGATAGCAGACATCCTCCTATCTAACACCCAATTTTGAAGTTCCAGTATCAGCTGGACAGTAGAACAACAAAGCAATACATACAATAGGAGAAAAGTGACTAGGGCAAGGGTGATTGCAGTCAAAATGAGTTTGGACATGGTGAAGATGGTCGACAATGTCCCTTCCTAAACCATTCTTATCCCTCATATTCAACTCCCACTCGGATCTCTTCACTGCAGTCCAGATTTTTCTGCTGCAGCCCAGATCTTTCCATCATAGCCATTTCCTTGCTTTTTTGCAGTCCAAATCTTTCCATATCACCACTTCTTCCTTCCCACTCTGTTCCTATGGAATGCCATAAATCCTGACCATCCAGCTTTACCTGAGGTCATCATTGATAAACTGTCCATCTGCTACTGCTTGCTTGCAGTCACCTTTGCTGCTCTCCCATGACGACTCCTGCCCAGCCAGACATTACCAATGTGATCAACACTCCCACCATCATTCCCTATGTTGAGTCTGTCTTACCACTCCATGTGTGGCACCTTCTACTATGTGGCAGTCCTTGAGATGCCATTCACCCTCTTTGCTCTCCACCAGCTTCCTTGACTGGAGAACCACCCCATTCCTTGACAACATCATTCCTTTCTATCATATTCATACCCATTTGCACCTCCACTTGATCAAACTACCATCCCTTTCAAATGAAGACCAGCAGAGATGGGAATGGTCTCTCTGGAACCAGCACTTCCACATCCTTCTTCCTCCTCCTCCATGTCAACTTTGGATGCCTCCTCATCCAACTTCCCCTTGCCTCTTCCAGCCACTTTGGGCCTTGACACTCTTGCACCTTACCCCAACAGAACTCGCCCACTATCATAAGGAATGCCATTCCCTTCAGAAAAAAAGGGGAGTTGCCCATATTAATGGGAATATTGACCCTAGAGTTACTTTTAGCATAACCATCAAAGAAATCCCCTCTCCACCATCGACTCTAGTCCCAGTTTTACCCCCAGGATCCACCCCAATACCTCTGCACTGAAGGAACACCCCCCTGGACTTTTTCAAATTTGGACAAGTCATCATAGCAGTCCTCTCAGCAGCACCGATGTTCGCCTCCATCACCTCTCCACCAGAAATCCTATCTTGCCTTCCTGATCCAACCAACGCCAGCTTCATCCTCACTGCTTCCACTGTTTCTCCCACCAACACATCTGTATTCACTGCCCACAATACCACTGTTCATTCTGTCATTAGTATGCCCCCAGACATATTCAGGCAAACTACACTGCTCAACAAGGGGCTCAAGCTTCCTCTGATGCAGACATTGATGATGACATCTCCTCTGGTGAAAATACTTTCTTCTCTTCCTCCACCACTCTTTCTGGAGGATATCTCCACTGATCAGCAACTAGTGGATTCTGAGATGGTGTCTCAAAAGTATAATGGGGGTAATGTTACAGAAATCCCCTGGATCTCTGAGAAGATGGAGTGAGATCACTTCTTGCTCCTTGATAATTGGTACCAATTGGACTCCATTGAGTCTTCTTTTCCTTCTGTTTCATATGGCTCTACCTTTGATTTCTTTTAAACATTCAGCACTCCACTACTTATCATGCTTTATCACTTCTTTCTGTTATCTCAGTTAGCTCCACTTCTCTGCTGCTTTCTACTGTGATCCTTTGATTCTTTCCCAATGGAGCTCCACTTCTAATTCTATTTTCCTTTTACAGATGTCTCCTTTTAGAATGGCACTCCTTTGTCATTCCATTCCCCTTTTGACTCCTAGGTATTCCCGAAGCCTCCTCTCATATTACTGTATATAAACCATGCCATCTGTACTTGTATTTCCTCAGTTAGTTCTATGCAATCCAGCATTGTATCTAGCCTATGCCCACCTTAGCAGAGACCTGTTACAAGAGCCTAGCTGTTAGCATTCTCTACGCTCGCACATGGAAGAACCTTGCTCTCAGAAGACTCCTTTTGACTTACTCATTACTTATCTTGTCTACTTGTCTTTGCACCATTCATGCCATTCTCAAGGCTAGTTCATGCTCAGTGTTAACAGATGGAGGCCAAGATGAAGATGAGGTCAAGATGAAGATGGTTTTCCAAACAAAAGATCCATGAGGAGGATTTGATATTGAAGCAATTCAATGAAAAACTTTGCATGTAGTACTAATTATCCCCCCCTGGCCTGTGCTACTTCTAGTTTGCTGTTTAGTTTGTTTGCTAGTATACATCATCATTTTTGCTTCCCACTTGTTATATTGCCCTCTGAAACATTTTTTACACTTGTTTGAACTGATATTTGAGCTTGGCTACTCTTTTTGTTCCCTTTCCATTCTGTCACATAGTTTCTGATGTCAAATATCTAGATTAGTGTAACAAGTGAATGTATATTGATTGTAGTCACAGCAAGCAATACTATCAAACTACAAGTCCATAAAAATCTGCTTCCTTAACATGATTGCCACTAAATCCTGCTCTGCATACTGAAAAATCATAATTGCTCTCCTATGCTCAATGCCAAGCCACTTTATGAGGTGTTCTGGGGTAACAAGGTCCTCCGTTAGTTGGAAAATATGGAAATAACCTTTTCCCTTTAGAATAGGTCCAAACCAACCATATGGAACTTTGTCTACATTACGTTGTGAATGCTGTTCAAGATATGAGAACCAATTGAGAATATTCTGAATGTTCTGAATGGGTATCTCAGCTGACATTAAGGTCAATGAACTGAGAGATAATAACATGCCAGTGCCAGTGGTCACTGCATAAGGCAAGAGGATGGGTGAAATGTGGGGTGAAGGTGACAACCTTGTGGAATAACCATGATTCAAGTTTGACGCCATTGGATATAATACACCAGCATTGCTTCCTGGAAAACTGGGTGAACACTAGGATAGAGGCATGACTTGTATCACAGAGGCAGGCAGATAACCATACATGCCAGGAGATGGTCCAGGTGGTTGTGTGACTGCTGTTGATCAACTGTGCTATCTAGTTGTTTGAAATTGCATGGTAGTAGGTTTGTCATCTAATGTTGTATTATTGCATGCCTACAAATTGTTAGTGAGGCTATAGATTTGAAGTTTCAAATGGCACATACAATCTTGATAGCCCAAGTCGACATTTGGCTATATATCAGTGGGTAGCAGACAATGATACTACCAGGTGGACAATAGCAATACATTGGACTCTTAGGGTCCTTTGAGTGCATATCACAATGCCATCATTTTTGAAGTTCTTGGATGAATTTCTTATGGAGACTTGTACCTTCTCCCAATAAGTCATTGCCACCTATTAGCTTTGGCTTGGCCACTTGTTGTCTTGAAGTTGCACCCTTGAAAGTAGTAGATATAAGGCCTGCCAGGAAGTGAGAAGTAAAACTAAATGTACCACTTTTTTACTGTTGCTAGTAGATAAATCAATTGAAGTAACATCAATCCCTGCATCTTTAAAGTACACAACAACCTTTTTAGGTGTGCAGGTTAACATCTTGCCATTTTGAAGATGCTGGGGTAGGACCAGACCTCTCATTCTCATCTTGAACATATTAAGTTCATTGAGGGTTTGTATGAATGTACAACCATCCTTTGCTTTATCACAATCTAAATGATACTGTAGTGAGACCAATCCAGGATATTGATCAAGTCTCTGTACAATGGCCAGATGAATGTTACCAAGGGAGGCATTAGATGCTATTTCAAATGGAGCATTTGAACCATTTTCTCAGTAAACAACACATTAGATGATGAAGGCTAGATGAAAATGTGAGAAAAATCAATATCACTTGTGAAAATGAGACTTAAAATGTGTCTCAGGGTCCTGAGAGATTGTTGGCTCAGCTATTGACTTTTCCTTTCCAGTCAACTTGATCTGTTTCTGCTTGACAGGTGCCTACTTTGCCACTGGCTTGGAAGGCTGTATAGTATGCCAATATTGCATGACTTCATCCTCTATTTCATCAGAATCATCCTCTGATCCACCTGAGGCATCAATATTGTCATCAAGTCCATAATGAATATCCTTGTCTGGCTCTCCATAAGAATCATCTTCAAGTTGAAGAGCTCCTGCAGACAAGATGCTTATGAAGTTGTTGGCACCATCTTTAAGTGAGTCAGACACATCCAAGTTTGAATCAATAGTATTGTTATGGTCCTGATCATTGTCAATCTTGAGGATGAGGTCCAAGAATGGATTGCATGCTAGACTGCTGCTAGACCAGGATTATGCAACCACCACATGCTCTTTGGAGCTCAATCAATGTTATTGCTTGGAGGGCTGGAATGGTAACAAGCAAGGGACTTGTGATCTACTTCACTTCCGAGAACACACTGAATGTATCATAGTGTTATTGTGGACATGACCCCCTTGACTTGGGAGATCAGCAGGAGGCACACTCTTGCCCTGAGCAGGCTATGTATAGCTTTCTTGAACAATGCACATGTCACAATCTTGGATACATCTGATGCATGCATCGTCTTCTTCATTAGCAAATTGATAGTGAATCTTGCATTCATGACAGTTCATGCATGCTTCAGATTTTTTCATATCAGTAGCAGCACCTGAATGGCAAATGGTGTAAGCAGTGAAACATATAAGTGCAAGTAACTCAGAGTCACCTGTAGTAACATGAACTGGAGCACCCACTCCAGTAGCAGGAGGTACCTCAGAATTGCTTGCTGGATGGGTATTGGGGGAAGTCTTCTTTCATCTCTTGAGTAACATGGTGGGTGTTTGTTATCAAGGAGTGAACACAAGGTGCAGTGCAATTATAGTTTGACTTGGCACTCCTTGTGTCTTGAGATGTAAGTACCATCAAGACAATATGACAACAATGAGATTCAGAGAACAAGTGCACAGTACATACAATGAGTACTACTAGTATCCAATCATACATGAACCAACCAAATGAATCCTGCAGAGTGATGGTACTCAATATACTGAGCAGTATGATATAAATATCTTCATCGGCCATGTGTGTCATTGCCAATTGAATATAGTGGCCATTTCTATGAAGGTGATACTTTATTGCTGAGAATGCAAGCTTGATCAGATTGAAATTGGATGAGTAGGTTGATAAGAACTTGCAGTGCATCTCCCTAAAAAATTGTGGTCAGTTCACAAGCAGAGTAATAAAGTAGTTGTTACCTTGAATTGATTAGGTCCAGAATATTAGAATGCTTGTGGATCTGACAATTGTCCATAATGATCACAGAATTGGGCACAGGATATGGTTGCATTTGGTCAAGCAAGCCTTCAATAAATTTGGTGAATGTTGCGGTACAGAACAATCCTTTAATGATGTCACAGTGTATGATATCATTATTCAATGAGAGTGCAGGGAGAACAGAAAACCTATATAATAATCAGCAATAAGAAAATCCAAAAACAAGTAGACTAACTGATAACCACAAATAAAAAATGCTTTACATTGTACCTTTGTTCTTCTGATTGACCAAGCTTGACCATGATATGTATGTTGTACAGTGATCAACTGAACTTTCATCAACAAATACCAGTTGCTCTGCCTAATATTTTCCAATCCAAGTGACATATTCAAGATGCTTTTGTGCTGATTGTTCCACTGCAACATGTGAGACCTGGGGAAAACATACATCAGTTATTGTACTAGTGATGAATTTATATTACTCACCTTTTTCATTGTAAACCCCACTCTGTGAAGTGCATGCCAGACCGTTGAACATGAAACTTCAACACTGCAAGATATTGCCAGCATTTCCTGCAGCTCATTGAAATACAAGTCTGGAGTCTTTTGAATACTGCCTAGTAAAAACTGTGAAGCGATCATTATTTGCACAAGTTCCTGGATACTAGTTAGATCATATTTCAATGTCAACATCTCGTAGGTGACAGTTATTTATTGTGTTGCTTTCATCTGGATCCTGGTCCTTGGGCTGGTCCAACATTGTCCCATGGATGTTGAAATGTGAAACAATATACCTGATCAAGCAGGTGGACAGTTTGAGACATGTTGCAATCTGGTTGTGATTGAGTAACCTAGAGAGTTGTATGACAGCTCACTGCAGATCAGGAGGGACTTTTTGACCTTGTTTCATGTTTGTGAAGTGCTTTTGAGTGCTCATTCAGGTTAAAAGTCAGAAACCTTACTTGGACTTGAAATCCTGGCATTGTCGAAATTCCAAAAAATTTAAACTTCAAATTTTGCAACTGATCAAGTCAGGTTGGATTCCTGAGGCTTGTAGGAGTCAAATGGTACAGCTATCATTGAATTCCAAGGACATGTTGAGGAAGTATGAAGAAAAGAAGTTGAGGTGTGTTTTTATGACTAATTTTCCCATGTAACCAAGTTGCCTGAAAAAGACAGTAAGAATAGGTGTGAAAAAACCTCAAAGATAGTCTCAAATAGTTAGCAGAGTAATAGAGCAATTCAGAGAATCACCATTATGCAGTCAGAGAGAGCAAATGTACTCAATGTAAAGGACCTTGGATTTTAGATCTTACTGATGTGCTTGTATCCAATCATGACAACTATTTCCCTGATAGTCCTGTTCTAGTATGATCTCCAACTCTGGAGATTCAATTTGTATGTCATATTTCCTCATTCTTTCATGATAAAGAGATTCACACTCATTATATCAAGGCAGGGCAAGAAAACCAACATAATCTCACAAAGTCACTTGCAGCACTGAGACATTCAATGACCATATTCCGAAGTAAGAGCTCTTATCACCAATTGGTGTCCTAGTGCAAACCCACTTATGAATATGATCATGTTGTCCATTTGGAGTCACACTAACTGGCTCTATTAACTATTGTCCAAGTACCACATAACAAGTCTCAAAATGACACTGTGTATGCCTTCAAAACAGTGTTCATTGTCAACTGGAACAATTGTCACTTTTCATCTTGAGATAAATAAATGCAAGCAGGACTTGTCAACTTCAATTCAGGATCAAGGAAGAAGATTACTACTGAGTGATATAAGCAGATGGATCTCTTCAATGTATAAGCACCAGCTGTTCATGCCAGCATTACAGCTCATCATAGCCATGCTCGTTTTGTTGGATATAAAGTATACAATGATGAACAAGCAGATGTGTCTTGTATGTAAAGCTTTGTGTATGCTCACACTTTCACAAGGCCCTTGAGGTTTTGTCAAGTACAGAGCATAATTGTAATTGTGATCAAAAATAACAGTGAAAAGGTTGTGGTACTATTGTATTACTAAAAGTAAAATAAATCTTGGTCTGCAATATCATCAGCTGGATGGCAACACTGACAGACACTCAGAGCACCATCAAACTGCTTCTCAAAGATATATATCATAACTTTTATTGAGAAAGACAAAATGCAAATAGTTAATCAAGTACATATAGAAGTTCCCATGAACTAATTTTGAGCAGTTATTGGCCAAAATATATTCAAGCACACTCCAAACAAGCATATAGAGCTGTTCTATTGGCCATATACCCATGTCAATATCCCTCCAGCAGGCTGAAGCATAATTTGATGATACTTGTCTTCATGTAGCTTGATAGACAGGATGACTTTGGAAAGCAAGACTGCTGTTACTTCTTGGATATTGGGATACATAATCCTAGAGAGAATGCAAAGAATATTATGGCAATGATATATGAAACTTCCCTTTTATATTCTCAATTGCACAACTCTTCAAGATCTATACTATTTTTGTGGTGAATTTCTCCACTTGGGATATTGTTATGATTGTAATCTTGGAAATACAATATCCAGCAGGTGGACTTGAGGAGTAACAATAGCACTGACTTATCAACTGTTTTGTATCTGGTTCACATGAGCACATACCTACAGATTGAATTGGGGCTTTGCAAATGAGAAATTATTATATAACAACTGTGCAGTCACAACCACTGCTGGTAAACTACAGAGCCAGAGATCAATGGCCTGTTTTCCTATATGCAAACTACATATATAATCCTGATAATCCATGGGATGGTCTTTTCCACAGTGACCTCCTTGTATTTGTGAGTGCTAATTGCTATTGATTGCTTAGCATCTTGCAATTCATATACTGATCTTTATAATCCAAGACTTTCAAGCACATCTTTACATCACCTAGGTTTGTAGATCAAGAGCCCAAAATCACACAGCTCAGTTTCCACATTGCTGTGCATGTTGTAAGTTCATGATGACCATTATAGGTTTTTTTTCCCTTGACTTTGGCATAGATATTTTCCCACACAAATCTTGCTGTATTATAGATTTTAAGCATTTTTACAATATCATTCATGCTGTACTAACTAGTGCTTACTAAATTCACTTTCTAACTTTGTTCAAGCAATTTCCCACTCATTTTATCTATTCTCCACTTCTTCCCATCACTTCAGCTTGTTGTTGTGTGTCTCTGCCCAAGCAGAGCAAGGACTTGTAGTGTTTCCATTTGCATTGTGGCTTACTTGTTTACCTTTGTTTACCTACAAGCACACTTACATCCTGAAGTCCAATAATCATTACTGTCATGGATAACAATATTACATAGTAAAGAACAAAGAACCATTCATATAGATACCAACCTTCCTATAGTCACATACAGTGTTATATAGTACAACTCTGGCCCTCTGGACATAACTCCACTCTTTCAAGAGCAATCTTTGGTTTATTCTCATTCAATATGTATCTCCATTCCTCTGGACATTTTTTCTGTTCCTTTGACTAACCTGTACATTACATTACAACACTCCCTTGTTCTACTTCTATACTAGTCCTGCCTCATACATATCTTCAACCTGTGCAAGTACAGCACTAGCTTCTCTATCTTCTATCCTCTGTAATTGTAATCTGTTACAAATCCTACATATATACCTCCACTATATATAAACTCCTAGATACTCTCCTGTACTTTAGCTTGATTATCAACTTAGATAAACTTCTTTTTGTCTTGATCCTCTGTCTTGCTTATCTTTGCTCCACTCCAAAATACAGGACACAATTGACAGCAAGAGCATAGCATATAAGCTAAAGCCAAGTCCTATCCATCTGATGACAACTCCAGAGTTCCAGAGTTACCACAACTGGCTAGAATGCTAGAATCTCACTCAAGTCCATGGATTTTTAAGTGTCTGTGGTATTTTTCAAATTTTTATCAAGAACTTCACTTTGATTCCCTACTATTGGTCAATTTGACCTGGAAAGGAGTTTCTTTCACATAAAAGGAATCATAACAAGTAGTCATGTAGCATTTCAAGGATACAATTTGTTTACCTCCTGCACTTTGCTGCTTGAATTACTGATTTGGACAAGAAGTGATCCTGGCTATTGACATATGCATGGTCACAGTTGGGTTCATCCTATTATAAGAGGGGGATGGTGTAAAAAGATACTTAAATTGCTTTGGTTTGCTGAGTCTCACTAAGTTTGAAAGCTGATACTCTTAGATCAAACTCCAGCTATACAGATTGTTCCATGCCCTGTGGGCAGTTCAAATCTTTATTTTTTGGATTTCTAACTTTACAGTTGAGATGAATGTCAAATATGTCAAAGGCATGATCAATAACCCTAACCTCTAGTCCAATGCAATCATCAATTGATGGATTGCAAGTATTCTTTTATTTAATTTCAATTTCATTCATATTTCTGCTATCCATCATACCAGGGCAGATGGGCTCTCTCACCATCCACTGTCCAAGAATGACCCTCCTAAAGAGGATAACTTTGAGGATTGATTGAACAATATCTACTTCTTTTCTATTTCTTTACTCAACAATTGCCTATCCTTACCAGGCAGCTCAACTAACATTTATAGACATCCAACCCATGCCTTACCTATTCAATCTATTTCCATTTTCTTCTCTTTCCCTAATTTAAATAAAGACAATTTGAACCTATCACACTCACTGAAGACACTTGTCAAAAATGCCTAAGTCAACTGGATTTGTGATTTCCTTGATTCTCACATTTGCCCTCTTGACCTTAAAGATTCAGAGTTTACCTCCTTCATCAACTACTACTATCCACTTCTTCCTCCTCACCAAATCATTATACCATAGTGAGCTGCATGATTGTCATCAGCTCATAGTCCTCATTGAGCATCATTATGACTTATCTAAAAGACTCATGATGACCTTGGGCACAAGTATCTTCTCCATCCATATGTCCTTGCTGTTGCATTTTTGATTGCCTATGCTGATAGACTGTTGAACATCAAGTTGTAGGTATACTAAGACTTGCCATAAGTACCAGATTTGGCAAACAAAGAAGCTACACATCCTGCCTAGGTGTCATGGTAATGTTGGCACACCTGTCAGCTTCAAAAATGCCTAAAGGATATTGATACTATCTGGAAAAGAGTTCTCCTATTGTGATTTGCATCCATAAAATATTTCAAGGCACAATTAAAAAACTGAATCACAAGATCATAATTTTCACCCAGGTAATCTCCTTCTGATATAGAACACTCAAGTTGAAAAGGAGTTGAGCTGATCATATTTGCTGGCAGAGTTGAACAGACCAATCTTGAGACTTAGATATGCAACCTTTTAGTTGTTGTCTTACTTTCCAAGGGAAAAAAAATCACTATTCTATTTACAGATCTGACCAGGTTCAATAACAAGAAGCCAGACAATCACAAAGCTGAGGAAGATGTCAAGTATAAGGAAGATAAAGGGGAGGCAATCTCAGATGACTAGCCATCCTGAAACAGACAATGTGCTTTCATCCTTATATATAGATAATATATATCTGTTCCATTCCAGGTTTCATCTGGTGCTTTCTATCTTATCCTGGCATTCATCTAGTGACTTGTCATTGCACAAACATCTCCCACATTACTGATATTACATGCATCTCATTTTCATTTCCCTTATTCCACTCAAAAGACTAAAAAACTAAAACAAACAAAAGATAAAAGATAAAAGAACAAAAGAACAAAAACATATCTGTTTCTTAGTGTTTCAACAAACTTACTATCTAAATATTCACTCTTTAACATGCAATGAGACATGTACATATTGATTTGATTTGATTCTGACAAATCTAGTGCAATCTGGCATAAATTTTTTCAGATCTGTTCAAGAATAGATGCAATAGATAAATAAAGAAAACAAGTCAAGTGAAATCTTGCCATCCAATATCATTTTTCATTATTATATACTGTCATTTTTTTTTCCCTTCTAAAATACCATTTCACTCTTACTTAGGGATCACACTCAAATGTGGATACAGACATGTGTAGATTTGGGGCTGTTGGGAATGTGAGAGGAAAAAACAGATGAGAGAAAGTGTATGGAGGAGATGAGAGATGAGGAGAGGAAAGGAAGTCATTGTCATATCCATAACATTCTAGTCACACCTCCAGCCCTTCAGGCACAACTCCACTCTTCCAAGAGCAATCTCTGGATTGTTCTCACCCAATATGTATCTTTGCTCCTCCAGATTTTCATACTTTAACTCTATTTTCCTATTCCTCGTACTTATAATATTTCTTGTTCTACATTAGTATTAGCTCCACCTCTTAGTTACCTCCAACCTGTGTATGCACAACTCCAGCATTCATATTATCAGAGTGCAGCATAGGCTTTCCTATTTCCCATCCTTCATCTTCATAATCTGTTTACTAATCCTATATACCTCTGATGTATTTAAACTTCTAGATACTCTCTATACCATTAGCTTGATCATCAACTTAGATAACTTCCTATCTTCATTCCTTTTCATCTCCACTTCACTCTGAAATACAAGACTTGAATAACAGCAAGGGTGTGGCACATATGTAAGCCAAAGCCAAAGGTCCTATTTCACCCATACAAACTCTGAAGTTCTGGAGTTCCTCCAGGATTGCATGATCTTAAGACTGGAGATGTTTGAACCAGGCTACATGAATGCATCACATGTCCCAAGACTGTTGGATTGGACCTGCTTGAACCAAGCTAGGATTGAGATTTGCAAAGATGTCATATCATGTGTCCTGACTGGTAACTGTCTAACCAGAAGTGTGCTGGGACTGGAGAGTGAGGCCAGCCCAAAATAAGAAGGTGCAGCCATAAGTATGAAGAGATGAAGACCAGCATCCACCCACCCAGAGAAAGCTAAGTCCAAGAGCTTAAGAAATATGTACAAGGAAGCTGCTTAACATGAATTGGAGCTAGCAGTTCCAAGGAGCATCAGTAGTGCAAGAATGCATTAGTAGATCAATGGCTGAGAGCTTTGATCATATTTGATGACATTCCTGTAAGGAAAAACTCCATTGTGCCACTGGTGTGAAAAGAGTGCCCAGTCATGGTGGGGAGATCAAAGGTAGACCAGATGATATTGCAACAAGTCAAAAACTTCTTTTTGGTTAAGCAGCACCAGCCCTGGGGTGAGGAATATGAGAACAGGGGAAGATTTTCCAGGATAGGATTGACCATGAGGTGAGTATCCATGGCTGCAATGGATTGTTTCACTAGCAACGAATAATGATGTTTTCACCTTTAGACTTTGCCATCTTTGTGAAAGGAAGGTGGCATTTGTGAAATCCATTGAGTTGAATGGAGAGAGTAGGTAATGGCAGCAAACAGTTGATAGGAGTTTGAAAAAACCCTTCCAGGGAGAGAGAATTTTGCCAAGATAAACTTGACTCCACATTGCAAAGCAGGCTGCAATGAAGCAGCAAGTATCAAACCAATCTAATAAAGTCAAGTTTTGAGTGAGAATACAAAGCATATAATATGTGACTAAAAGACAAAAAGGCCTTTGAGAGGCTGGAGTAAGGTTTGAGACACCATTTCTCACATAGTGAAAATGTGGGCCACTGAGCCAAAAGACATCATTGAAGATGTGCCAGGCTTTCAGGACAGCTATTTAATTTAGCACTATATCCCCAGAAAAAGAGCTAATACAAGAGGCCACAAAAGCACACAAGATGTTCATCAGCTGGAAGGCAAATATGCCTGGGGATGTTTTCAGCATCACAAAAGAAGTAGAAGTGAGAGACTACATCCTGATATTCCTATAGTGTAGAATCTACCTGAGCATGATTTAAAGCCAGGCTGACCCTCACTGAAGTCAAGAAAAAAAACATGGAATGTAGTGCTGGTGGTGAAAAAAGTGAAATAATGTGGAGAATTGCCACAAAGGTTGCCCCTAGAATTGCCTCCATGACCAAGAAGATGTAACAGCTGCCAACTTGCAACTATGCTTGATGCATTCATTCTTTTTATTTTCTTCACTTCCTCAAGGGTAGATTTCCTCATCAGGCACTCTGGACATATGCCATCCCTTCATCAAGCACACAGGTTAGGTGCTATCCCTTATCAGACACTTTGGACAGGTACAATCTTCTTATCAACTGCACTGGGCATGCACAATCAAGTTATCTATGCACCAGAAGTGCAATAAACTCACATTAGATACATATGTGATAACTTTTATCTCTTGATTGCTGGCAATCTCTATCTAATCTCTAGGATGGTCTGGACCACCCTCCTATGTTTCACCTCTTCACCATGTCACCATGTCACCTCTTCACCCCTTCACCATATCACAGGATACCCCTCCATTCCTTCACATCTTCATCTTTTCACCTCTTCACCCTATGGTATGGCTATGCCTTCTCTTTTGATCATTTATGAACCTTCTAATCACTTATGACTTTTTCATTCCTAATCCATGCCTCCTCCTCATGCCTTTCATCTGCTGCCACATCATGCTTCTTCATTTATGATCTTTCATTAATCTATGATCTTTGCCACACCTTCATGGTCAGAATTATGCTTCCATTTCATTATTTACATCCCTTCTTCTCATGTTTCTGCTTCTTTCCATGCTTTCCCCTCATGTTATGCTTTCATTCCATGGCTATACTAATACATGTGTTGCACACATGTTCAGGGACTCATCTTATCTATAGATTTATACATAACATGTACATATACTTATGTAGTATATAAAGTCCCCCAAGCAGTGGCAAAGGCTCCCCAGTCTTGCCCTCCTTGGAGTTTTCCTCTTTGCTCCTCTGGCTGACTTACTCTCCTCTCCTTATGTTTATGTGGGTTGATTCCCCTAAACTATGTCACTAAGAAGTTAGCTATCAAGTGTACTCAGGAGCAAGCAGCCTTAGCTAGAGCTTTAGGTTGTTTCAAAAAAGATAAGAAAGAGAAAGGAGCAAGAACTGGATGGAAATGTTGAAATCCAATGCAAAGAAATGCAAACAGGCATATATTGAAACTAAAAATAAGATATGGAAAGGATTACACAAGTTTAACAAAGGATTTTAAGTATGAAGGAAGAGGCAGCAGACATTCAAAGTGTAAAGAATGGAAGGGGAAGTGACCTCTTGAAACAAAGTCCAAAATATTATCTTCTGACTTAATTTATTCCACTAAAAGCCAGATCTTGTAATCCCTAAAGTTCATAATCATGCCATCCTACACAGAATTGTGGAATCTGCCTACCTTGTGTTACAGTCTTTCTACTAGCTAACGGTGTCTATCTTTTTTCCTATCATACACGTATTCATGCCTTCCTTGGCATGTATCAGACTACTTGGGTTTTCGGCTTATTCTTAGTTAGCCTGCTAAACCCTACGTTTGTTATTCTTTGATTGTTCTTTTCTCTTCTTTTTTCTTCTCTTCTTTGGACAGCGTACTCCTCAGCCAATTCTCTTGTATTAATCTTGTAGTTTCCATTCTCATTCTGCAGTACATGATGTGTCCCTCTTACTTAATGTTCTTTCACCTTCTATCGTGTTCCTTGATGACGCGTCGCATAGTACTTAAACTCACACTGCCTGTACTTGTATCCTTACACTGTTCTGTGCAATCTAGCATCATTCTAGTGTCCTTAGGCCAATCGCCTTCATCCCTTGTCCCTTGTCCACTAGTAAATCTTAGGAAGTCCGACTGACTTCAAAACCCTTGACCTTCATCTCTTGAAAACCATTGTTACTTGTACTCTCTCAGATGCAGTGTCTCTTCGTGAGTACCTGCTGAGAAGTATTCAACCTTGGGACTTCTCTTTGTGTTTGCTATGCATAACAAAAGAATGAGTGTTTTCTTTCGTCCCTCCTATCAAGGAGTAGGACCCCCCCCACTGTCGGTAAGATTTCCAGCCACAGCCTTCATTGAGCCTATGGGCTCCCACCTGAACTACCTGAACAAACCTCTGACATTGATGTCAATTTCCACGATCCAGAACCCACTGAACCCCCTCGCGCCACTGTAAATCCATACCAAGCCACTACCCCAGTACCCCCTCGCTCCCCAGGAACCCCCAGACAACCATGAACCCCAGCACCCCCTCGTCCACCAACACCACCCATGTCTCACCCCACTGAACTAAAAGCCGCCCTCCTGACTAACTTCTCTAGAGAACCTGCCGACTCCATTCGATGGATTAAGGCTATGCGTGTCTATTTTACCATCAACCCTACCCTGTATACTACCAACACTGAATGTATTATAACCACCCTAAACAAGATGAGCGTGGGATGTGGCATCTCATTCTTGGAAATGTGGTATGACCGGATGGCTGATCTTGTTGTCCCAGCAAGCGAAAAAACTTTTGCCAAATTCACCGAAAACTTCAAATCCATTTTCTACCCCTTTGACACCAAAGCCACTGCCTGCCATGAACTTTCTCACCTAGTCCAGAAATCCTTCTGCCGCTCTGATGGAATCACCAAAGATGACTTCCAAAAATATATCACCAACTTTCAAAATCTCACTGCTTGCACAGGAATCACTGACGACGTCACCCTCATCGACCAGTTCTCCCTTGGACTTGACCAACAACTCATTACTATGGTCCTCTCCATGGCTGTCATTTCCAACACCATCAATGGTTGGATTGACCAAGTCAGGACCTTTTATGCACAGAAAATGTGTATCCTCGCTCTTTGAGGAGGAAAAATGTATTCTTCCCCTTGTCCCTCTTCGACCAGAGATCCCAATGTCATGGATGTAGACACCCTCACCATCTTGAAACTCACCCCCCAAGAACGCACAAAATGCATTCAAGAAGGACGCTGTTTCTGCTGCCGAAACACCGGACATAACGCCATTCAATGTATCAAATGATGAAATACCACCACTCATCCCCCTCCTCGTCCCCTTATCATTCGCTCCACTGAGACTGCTCCTTCCCCCACTTCCGCTCCCACCACAGAAATGCCCACCGCCCTCGCTGCCTTTGTCAATTCCCTCAGAACCAAGGGAAAAGATGAAAATGAGATCCTCCAAGTACTTCAAATGTGTTACGAAGAACCAAAGATGGAGAAAGTTTCCATGCTTTGTATAGAGCAGGATTTTTGAACCGGGAAGTCACCTCAACGTCCTCCTCCCATGAAATATATACATCATGTACTTGTAGCTCCTCAAAATGAATGAACTCTTTGTTTTCCTGTGAAACTACAAGTCAGAAATAAAATTGTTGTCACCACTGCTTTCGTTGACTCTGGCGCTACTGGAAATTTCATTGACCTCGGAATGTTAACCCATGCCAACTTCCCTATGCAATGTCTCCCCGAACCTATTGTAGCATACAACATCAATGGCACTACAAACAAAAAGGGGACTATCCTTTGGAAAGCCAAATCAATCGTCCACATCACTGGCCAACCTGAGGAAATGGAACTTATGGTTGTATCTCTAGGCAGAAAACAAATCATCCTCGGTATGAAATAGCTAAAATCACGAAACCCTTGCATCGATTGGTGATTCCACACCCTGTCCTTTCCTACACCATTGACACCTCAAACCGAAACCTCTTGACCTCATTTCCTTCACTGGCTCAATCTTGATGTTGATCAAGAAATCTCTTCCTTGTTTCTAGAACAATATCCAAATGGGGTCGATACATCTCCCAGTGAGCACCTCCCCCATTTGGATTTCATCAGCGAAGACATCAACAAAATCACCTTGTCCACGCAGCTTGCTCAAGAGAACAAACCAGCCAAACTACCTCTTCCTGACTGGTGTGCTGACTTCACTGATGTCTTTTCTGAAAAGACATGAATAACTACCCCCACACCGTCACTTCGACCATACCATTGACCTCAAACCGTCCTTCATTCCTAAAATTGCCAAAGTATACCCTTTGAACCCCAAAGAACAGGACACCTGCAAGACCTTTATTATCGAACACCTCAAAACTGGCCATATTCTCCCCTCGAAGTCTCCACAAGCCACATCCTTCTTTTTTGTTCCAAAAAAAGATGGCTCTCTCCATCCCTGTCAAGACTATTGCTACCTAAACTCCCATACCATCTGCAATGCATATCCTCTCTCCCTTATCCCTGAACTCATCAATGACATGAAGGATTCCACTTGGTTCACCAAGTTCAACATTTATTGGAAATATAACAACATCCATATCAAGGAGGATGATCAATGGAAAGTGGCTTTTATTACTCTTTTTGGCCTTTTTGAACCCACTGTCATGTTCTTCGGTTTTTGCAATGCCCCCTCCATTTTCCAAGCTTTCATGAATCACATCTTCGCCAACATGATCACTGAATATTGGCTAAAGATTTATATGGATGATCTTGGCATTCATACCAATGGAGACCTCACTCTACACCATGAATGAACACATCACGTCCTCCTTCGACTTCAAGAACACGGCCTTTCCCTTAAACTTGTTAAATATCTCTTCGACCAACCCAGAATGGATTTTCTAGGCATGATCATTGGCCATGGCAAGATTGCCATGGACCCTGTAAAGACCTTTGCCATTCACAACTGGCAACCTCCCACCTCAGTCAAAGAAATTTGCTCCTTTTTAGGTTTCGCTAATTTCTATTGCAAGTTTATCCCAAACTTCTCCCACACTGTCGCCCCCTTAACCCTTTTCACCCAGAAAGATTACCCTTGGGCCTGGACATCCCTCCAACAATGGGCTTTTAACTCTCTGAAAACCGCCTTCTCTACCGGCCCTGTTCTCATTATTCCTGATGTCTCTCGTCCCTTCTCCATCATGACTGATGCCTCCCTCCTTGCTGCCAGTGCCATTCTCCTCCAGGCTAACTCAAATGGCGACCTTCATCCTGCCGCTTATTTCTCTCACACCTTTGCCCTTGCAGAATGCAATTACGACATCTATGACCGCAAACTCCTCACTGTTATTCTTACCCTTATCGAATGGCGGCAATACATCCAAGGCACCTCACATCACATCACTATCATCACTGATCATAAAAATCTCTCATTCCTCAAAAATCCTCATAAACTTTCCCACCAGCAAGCACACTGGTCTCTCTTCCTGCAGGACTTTGATATCATTTGGAAAGTCCTTCCTGGCACACAGATGCCCCCAGCCAATGCTCTTTTCCACCGTGACCACCTTGATACCACTTTAGACAATGTAGACACTCCCATTCTTCCTGAACCTGCTGTTATTAATGCTTTGGACATTTCTCTCACTACTCACATTTGTAACTTTTCCACCTCTGATCCTCTTGTTCTTCATGCCCTTACCAATCTAGCTGATGGCAATCCTTTATTTCCTTGCTCCTCCCTTAATGATTGGATTTTTGACAATGGCCATCTCTACTTCAAAGGTCATATGTATATTCTGCCTTCTTCTTGCTCATCTCATCTTCATTCTATCCATTCGTCTCCCCTTACCAGACATTTGGGCTGTTTTTGCACCAAAGCCATTCTCGAGCACAATTTTTGATGACCTGGCCTCACTACCTTTGTCTCTCACTTTGTCACTAGATATTCCATCTGTCAACAGAACAAGAGCCTTACCCACCCTACCACCCCTCCGCTCTTCCCCATCCCTTCTTCATCTTCTCTCCCATTCCGCCAATTATCCATAGATCTTGTCACCAATTTTCCCTTGTCCCACGGATACAATTCCCTAATGGTCATGGTCGACCATGGCCTTACAAAGGGGGTAATTCTTGCTCCTTGCTCCAAAACCGTTGATGCCAAGGGTGTTACCCAATTGTTTTTTGATTTTGTATTCAAATGCTTCAGCCTCCACAATTCTATCATCTCTGATCAAGGCCCCCAATTTGCCTCCGCCTTCGCCAGAGAACTCGCTCATCTCTTGAAATATGATGTTCGCTTGTCCACTGCATACCACCCCCAAACTGATGGTCAAACTGAGCGAACCAACCAAGAGATCAAAACCTACCTTCAGATCTTCTGCTCCAACAACCCTTACGAATGGTCCACTTTCCTTACTTCTGCTGAGTTCATCCACAACTCCATCCCACACAGCTCGACCAAGACTTCCCCTTTCTTCCTCCTTTACAATTTAAAACCGCTGTCTTCCTTCTAGACAAGATGACGAAGAACCAATCAAAAATCAGTGGTCCCCAGACAACATGTCTTGTCTCCATGGGCTAGAACACTTTGCTCAAGGAAGGTATGAGAAGTCTACCCTTGGCAGAGTTAGAGGTAATGGATATAGATCCAGATAGAAAAGAGGAAATTTAGTATACCAGGAGCCATGGTTTGTTTGCCAATCTTCCATGTAAGTTTACAGATTGGTTGTTAAAGATGATTTCAGCCTATAGTCTGGTTAGTAAAGGTGATTCTAGGTGAATCACACACCTGATGGGCTCAAGGCAATGACAATAGGTTGCCTATTTACTGTAAAAACTTGTACTTTGATAGTACGAAGGGTAGGCAATTTAGGAACTTGGCCTAGGTCTTGCCTAATGCTAATGATTTGTGTATAGGAAACTTGCAAACCCCTCAGGATAGTAACCTAGCAAGGGTTTGTTTAGGGAATGCTAATCAAACAGATAACAAGTGGCCCTAGGAATGTGAGGTCTAGATGGCAAGAGGTTTAGATGTCAAGATGGTGGAGTAATCCAGCAATATGTTGAGATGTCGAGATGTCAAGATGCTCAGTTCTTGGTTGGTAGTTAACTTAATGGTACACTTAGTAGACTCAGAAGGGTTATGTAACCCAATCTTATTGTCTTATCTAAGGAGCAGGCAAGTCCAAATGCCATGGACCATTTGAAATCTTCCAAGTTCTATCTCCACTCACCTACTGACTTTGACTTCCCCCCACATGGAAGATACTGTACATGATATTTTCCACACCTCTTTTTTATCTCCTTATTGTCAGATGGAAGCACATGGCCCCTCCTTCTCACAACCACCACCTGATCTGATTGACACTGAAGAAGAGTACAAAGTTAGTCATATCATCTCACACAAGGGAACTTGTGGTTGTTACC
This sequence comes from Boletus coccyginus, assembly GCA_025782845.1. Lineage (NCBI taxonomy): Eukaryota > Fungi > Basidiomycota > Agaricomycetes > Boletales > Boletaceae > Boletus > Boletus coccyginus. The sequence goes on along the minus strand of JAHZSR010000039.1, from coordinate 423,741 downwards.
AGTACCTGACTGCATGAAACAGATACTCCTCAGCTGAAAATACCTGGAAATCCGAAAGTAATCTCCATCATGCCCTGAAATCCTTTCTACTTATAAACGGACTCATTGTCTCTTCTAATTCCCCATCTCTCATTCTCTCCAGAAAGTGGTGTCTCTTCATGAAGTACCCCCCCACTTATGCTTTATTTCAATTTCTTCTTTTTAAACAATCTAAATGTCATCACCTTCTTCTTCTGTTGCTCCTTCTGCGTCTCCTTCTTCTTCTTTGTATTCTTCCCCCTTGCATTCCAGACATGTTTATCCTACATTTTTACCCATCTCCGCTGTACACTTGCTATATGCTGCCATCCTCGCAAGCCCTTCTCTCCTTCATGCTGTCAAAACCCTCCCTCTCTATAATGAGGACATCATCACCCAAGAGCTGGTCTGTCTATTCCATGAGGTCTTTATGACCCCATGGTACCATTTCCAATCTTCTCTGAGTGACTTACCAGCAGAATTTGGCTTGCCCTTATGTCTTCATCTGGATGCACTTCCCTGGTGCGTATTATCCATTCTACACTTACACAGCTTCCATTCCTTCATTGAATGCCTCTCTCCTACCATCATTTACCCCACCTTTCATTGAATCTTCCTCTCCCTACCCATGAGAGATTGTGACCACTACCTCTAACTCATCCCATTACCCACAGCCCCCAATTCTCCTCCTCCCCTCCCTGTACCCTCTTTGGCCAAATGCTTATTCTCTCCTCCTCCTCCTCTTCCTCCTCCCTCTCTCTCTCGAGTTGAAGATATACTAGATAATGAGGAAGATCGCTATCATGTCAAAACCATGGCCTTACATAGGTATCTATCAGATGGAACCCATATCCTCTCAGCTCCTTCTCACGCCAACCCCCTCCCTCATCGACCCACCTCCTCTTTGACTGAGTGCTTTTGGTGTCATTGTCTGGGTCATTATCAAGAAGACTATCCCGACTATTCCTGTCCATCCTGCCACTTCTCGGCTCCAGGTCACCCTGCCTCTGCTTGTCTTCATATCCAATGTGACTTTTGCCATCGCTGGGGACATAGTCATTACTTCTGCCCTAAGTGAATCTGTGGACATTACAATCAACACAGACATATTGCAGACAACTGTCCATTTGAGACGCTTTCTCCTAACTAGGCCACATTCATCTTCAGCTCTGCTAATGTTCCTCCTGCCGATGCTACCTAGAGGGATTTTACTCGAACCAGGAGTTCAATTATATGACAGGGGTAATGTTACGGTCTTTCTACTAGCTAACAATGTCTATTTTTTTTCCTATCATACGTGCGTTCATGCCTTCCTCGGCATGTATTGGACTACTTGGATTTTCAGCTTATTTTTAGTTAGCCTGCTAAACCCTACGTTTGTTATTCTTTGATTGTTCTTTTCTCTTCTTTTCTCTTCTATTCTTTGGACAGCATACTCCTCAGCTGATTCTCTTGTACCAGTCTTGTAGTTTCCATTCTCATTCCACAGTACATGACGCATTCCTCTTACTTAATGTTCTTTCACCTTCTATCGTGTTCCTTGATAACACGTCGCATAGTACTTAAACTCACACTGCCTGTACTTGTATCCTTACACTCATTCTGTGCAATCTAGCGTCATTCTAGTGTCCTTGGGCCGATCACCTTCGTCCCTTGTCCCTTGTTCACTAGTAAATCTTAGGAAGTCTGATTGACTTCAAAACCCTTGACCTTCATCCCTTGAAAACCATTGTTACTTGTACTCTTTCAGACGTAGTGTCTTTTCGTAAGTACCTCCTGAGAAGTATTCGACCTCAGGACTTCTCTTTGTGTACACTATGCATAACACCTTGAGTGCACCAATCACTTCTTGATTATCTGAAGATTGTCTGAATAAACAATGAGATGACAATCTGAGTAATCCATATGAATGAGAAAATACAGACTGAAGTCAATGTCTACCATGAAGAGGTAAAAGGGATGTGTTTGTCTAAGATCCAGGGTCAACCAAGTTCATTTGCTATGTTAAAGACATTCAAGGCAAAACTAACAGTATTAGAAAGCAAAGAAAAAATAGGATAACAAAAGAAAACATAATCATCTGCCCCATGAATAATGTTGTTCATTCCTCTATGAAGGTAAATGCAAACAATAACATTGCCCAGAAAGTCAAAAGGAGGGCTAGAGCTAGAGCAACTGAAACAAGCACAGTGATCAATAAAACAAGATTTAACCCATCTATATTAACCTTGACACAAGCTAGGTGTTGATCCTCTGGGGCAATTGGAAAGCACTGGTGTGCTGTCTCTGTATCAAAAATGGCCCCTTCTGTACCAAGAGGAGCTTTGGTCAACAAAAGCCAGCAATCACTGAAGGTATCCCAGTCAATATTGAAGGAAGAAGAATCAATAGGAGTATTTAATTATGGAACAAGGAGATTGTTGCAAAAAAAAAGAATGATTTTATACAAGTTTGAATTTAGAAGAACCAGGTTTGGAAATGACACCTAATGGTCTTGTATGAAAGGGGCCAATAATAGATTTTAAGTGGTCCAGCAAGAAAGAATCCAAGTAGCAGCAAACTTGTAATTTTGATCTAATATAAGAAAAAATAAAATTCATGTATTCGACATTAGAGTGGTGGTTGTTAGGCAAGAAGGAAACTATTTGTACAAATGAGTACAGAACACCAATGGACCAGCCAAAATGAATATCTTTCAGAATATTTGCAAACTCTCCCAGAGTACCAGCATCTTTAAAGAGAATTTCCCACATTTGCCAGTGGAAGGGGATGACAATGGAAATGAAACCATCAAGAATGGCATTCTTGAGCTGAATAGAAGCCTCCACAGCAGGAGCAGAGGTGGTGACAAGCACAGGAGAATTCTATGCAGCCACAGTCATTATATCTGAAGCAAATCTGCTCACCTTGAGCAGTTTGCCAGGAGCCATTGATAAGAAAAACAAAGGCCATTTTGATGAGGCCACAGTCATGTTTCCTACAACTGATAACTTTACAAAAAATGCAATGAAACAACTGACACTGTCCAAAGAAGGTGGCAGACAATCAGTACAAAGGATTGGAGGAAAGAAAGCGATAGGATGAGTTGAAAGGGGCTAAGGTAGAGGGGGCTGAAAGGGAGGAAAGGGACCTCAAAGAGGTAGAAGGAGAGATTTCAGCAAGCTCAAGGATGAGATGCTGAGTATGTTACAATCAGTATATTCCTATACCCCTATGTTCATTGGACTTAATGTTTTTCATATATAAGCACAGACAATCTTATCTTATCTCATACTCACCTCGAACTCATGCACATAGTTACTTCATCACACCTTCACTCTGTTTCATGATACAAGTCTTCTTATCTTTCTCATTTCATATTGTATGTTTCATATCTTTATAGAAGCATTTGATCATACTTCCTTTCCATTCCTTGATACATGTGTTTCATATATGTTTCATGCTTCATTTCTATTCTGTTGGCCTCACATGTTTCACTTCCATTTCACCCTATGCCCTTTCTCTTTTCACTCTCACATTATTAAATATGATCACAACATGTACATACCACTAGTAGGTATGTAAGGCTCAATACCACCAGATCAGTTTGATTCTTTTTATATTTCCCCTAAAATACTATAAGAAAGACTCTTAGACCTGACTAGTCTTCTTCTCTATCGCTTCATTCTCCAGTTCAGGTATCTTTGGCAACCTAAGAAAGCTACTTTAGGGTTATTTCAAAGTATTTGTGTGATAGGTGTCTAAAATCTGATACTAGACTTTGTCCTATCAAATAGAGAAGTTGAAGGCTAGGCTGGTATCCAGGTAGCTGATCCAGAGGTGGATGTCATAGCAGAGAATGATGTAAAACAAGTCCCAAAAATCAGGATAGTAAACAAAACAGTTCTAGTGAGCCATTCACATATCCACAATTGCCTTACTGTAACCTTTAGGAAAATAACAATGAATAGCCTTGACCAACCTTGAAAAGATATGGATTTATTTTTGGACAGAAATGAATCCTTTGTCCTTAGCTGAAATCTTCAATGAGATAAGGCTGAGCTTGTCATCTTTGTCTAAAGAAATAGTTTGACCATTTAGGAGGCTACAAGTAGTAACTAGGGCAGATAGACTGTGTGGGAAGTTTACATAATAGTTTACATAATGAATCTCATATAGTATGGACCTTGCTAGCAGTGAATTGGTACAAGATCGAGTGCAGGCAGATCAGTCTGATAAGAGATCGGGTAGATGAGTGCTGATTTTATTGGATCTCTGCTATCTAGTTTATATACTTGTAGTACCAATTTCATATGATGAGTAAGTTAATACTATCAGAAGCTTGACTTGTTGTTACATGCACCGGCTGAGTTCCAACACTCCCCCTCAAGCCAAGCTGAGTCCGAGTTCAGCGGTATGCTGGTAGTATTTTGGTTTAGGCAGCACCTTGGTAAAAATGTCTGCCATCATAGATGCAGTAGGACAATACCATACTTCAATAGATCCAGAATTGATCTTATCTCAGGTGAAGTAATTTCAGAGTTTGAAATACTTAGACTGTTGGTGATATTGATTGTTTTTTGCTATTGCTATAGCTGATTGATTATCACCAAAAATAATAGTTGGCTCTGTTTGGTGGAATCCTAATTCTAAGAATAGGTTCCTAAGCCAAATGACTTCCTTAGTTGTATGAGCCATGGCTGTATATTCAGCTTCAGCTGTAGATAGCGTTACAGTGCTTTGCTTTTTGGAGCTCCATGTGATGACTCCATTACTAAGCAGGAATGCATATCCAGAAATGGATAAGCAGTCCATATTGTTAGTGAAATCAGCATCTGAATAAGAGTAGAACCTTTTAGTGGGTTTCTCAGAATCTATACTGGCCAAGTATTTTATTTCATAATCACACGTGCCAGCAAGGTATCTGAGAATGTGCTTTGCTGCTGCCCAGTAACCCATGCTCGGGTTTGCTGTAAATGAGGCAAGCTGTGAGACTGCATATGCTATATCAGGATGTGTGACAACTGCCACATACATCAATGACCCGATTAGAGATGCATACGAAGTGCTCTCAACTGAATCGGATTTTTCAATTGGTTCAAGTTTAATATTTGAATCTAATGGCATGCCAACATTATTGGCTTTATCCATTTTCTCCTTTCATAGGATAGATTCAATATATTGCTTTTGTCTGATTTTGAGCATTTTGTACTCTTGGTCATGTTCAATTTCTATTCCCATGATTTGAGAGGATTCGGCCATATGGATAACATCAAACAAAGTTTGAAGTTCCTTTTTGAGCTACGTTATTATACCAGATGCATTAGTAAACAATAGTAGGTTGTCGACTCATATGGTGATAATTTCTATGTTTTCATTGTTTTGTCAAATATATATGCATGGATCCAAATGTAAACATTTGAATGCTTTAGCTTGGAGCTGCTTATTCAACTCCTCATTCCATTCATGTCCAGATTATTTCAATCTGTACAATCTAAAAAATTAAGGGAGAATGGGTGGGAAACTATGACTGATGAACCTTTGGCAGCATTTATTTTGCCTGTGCGAATAGCCATTGTCAACTCCATTTTCCTTCCTTTTTGGGCCGAAAAAACCATGTGGCCCACCTACGTTTCAAGCTCAGTCGTTGTCTGTTCAGTAGTAGGATGAAGCACAGCCATAGTTCATTCACCCACAAGCACAATTTCAAGCTCAGCCACAACTGCACAGCCACTCGAGTCCCAAATGTGATATGCCTCATGCACACCGCTGACCTGCACGAAACTTGTTTCATGCATGCACATAGCAAAGTAGTCACCTGAGAAGTGGAATTTCCACAGCCCCCTGTGGACCACACCCTTTGATACCATAGAGAAGGATAGCCCCTATCATGAGCTACATACCCCTATTTTTCCAGATTTTTCCACCTACTGGTTATTGAGATATTCATTAATCTCTCTAGTCAAACCCTTACACTTGCACATTTGCACATAGCAAACTATTTCTTTGATTTCTCTTTATTTATCTGATTACTTAGCTAAGTGCCAGTGAGACGAAGTGATCATGTGACCCTTAGCTACCATGTGACCTTGTCCCCATTAGTCTGTACAGCCCTGCACAGCATAGCCAGCCTCTTTGGCAGAGCATTCCAGATTTGGACTCCTTTGCTCAAAGTGCTTTCCCTTAGTGTGCCTGGATTTGACAGCTTGTGCCTGGCATTAGTAAGCAATTGTGCCTTAATTTATAAGCCACCAAGCCCTCTGATTGGCTAGCACAGCCTCCTGTATTTATGTATATAAAGAGGAGTATTTTGGCCTGTAGAGGGAATCTCATCTTCTACCTCAGATAATCTCATCTGATAAGAGATCCCCTGGGAAACCTAATAAGACCTAATAAGGCAGGGTACCCCAGAGCGAAGAAAATAGAATTTTAGAACTACTACTAGGCTATTAGGACTTGTACTTAAATAAAGGACAAGTACCTAAGACTATCCTTTTGGGAGAAACCCCTTTTTGGGCAACAAAAGGCATCTGGTCCCTATTAGTAAGCAACTTAAGCATCCTGTAGTACCAAATAAGGGCTACACTTCACCTTTCTAAGCCAAACTTGCCTGCTCCTTAGATAAGACAATAAAATTGAGTTACATAACCTTTCTGAGTCTACTAAGTGTACCGTCAAGTTAACTACCAACCAAGAACTAAGCATCTTGACATCTCGACATCCCAGCATATTGCCAGATTACTCCACCATCTTGACATCTAAACTTCTTGCCATCTAGACATCATATTCCTAGGGCAAGCTGTTATCCGTTTGATTAGCATCCCTAAGCAAACCCTTGCTAGGTTACTACCCTAAGGGGTTTTGTGAGTTTCCTATATACAAATCATTAGCGTTAGACAAGACATAGGCCAAGTTCCTAAATTGCCCACCTCTTGTACTATCCAAGTACAAGCTTTCACGGTTGCTAGCCAACCTATTGCCATTAACTTGACCCCATTAGGTGTGTGATTCACCTAGGATCACCTTTACTAACCAGACTTTAGGCTGAAACCATCTTTAACAACCAATCTGTAAACTTATGTGGAGGATTGGTGAACAAACCACAGCTCCTGGTATACTATATCTCCCCTTTTACCTGGAACTATTTCCATTACCTCTAACTCCACCAAGGGTAGACTTCTTGTACTTCCCTTGAGCAAAGTGTTCTAGCCTGTGGAGACAAGACACGTTATCTGGAGACTACCATTTTTTTTTGGTTGGTTCTTCATTGTCTTGTCTAGAAGGAAGACACCACGGCAAATGCAATCAAACAAATAGCTGGGCTCTATGGATATCCACACTCGAGTTACATAACAATTGGGTGCATTGAGTGTGTCGGGCACATCACAAGTGTCACTTTAGTCTATCACACCACAATTGTTTACAGAATGCTGAATTAAAGAAAATGAAAGGAAGCAGGAGGCTAAGAATTGAGAGAAGTGGCGGGTGTGTTTGCAAGCTGACCTGGCATTGGCCAAGGAACGAGACTGATGCCAATGGTCAGCTTGCAAATACACCTGCCACTTCTCTCAATTCAAAGTCTCCTGTGAACCCTATGTTTTATTTATTTCCCTTCCTCCCCCCCTGTTGGGCCATTGGTCCAACAGCTAGCTCTTGAGCTAGTGTTTTTATTAGCTGGCATAACTTTCGCATACTGTCATTGTATCCTTCAGGTTGCTTTATATACACTCCCTCTTTTAGGATACCATTTAGACAAGCACCTTTAATGTCCATTTGTTGGATCTCCCAATCTTTTTCTACAGCTAGAGCAAGAATTGCTCATATCATTTCGAATCAGACTACCAGTGAGAATGTCTCATTGTAGTCCATACCTGGTTGTTGGAAGAATCCCCTAACTACTAGTCTCACTTTGTATTTTAGTAGCTCCCTATTTTTACCTAATTTCTTGACAAATATCCATTTATTTGTAATGGATGATCTGTCCTTAGGGGCATCTACTAATTCCCAGATATCCATTTCTTTCAATTAATTTAGTTCAATCTAAATGGCCTTTTCCCACTCGGGCCATTCAGGTAATTCCTTCATCTCTTTTAATGACTTTGGATCACCTCTTCAGAGATTATTCTCAGTAAATGCTTGGTAAGCAGCCTTGGCCGATGATGCATGATCTTTTTCGTCATCATCATCATCATTAGGAATCTCTTCCAAATCTGAAAATGTGTTGTTTAGCTGATTATAGTCATGAGTTACCTTGGATCAAGTACTTCATCTCAAGGGTTCAGGGTTGAGTTTTTCTTTTAGGGTACTAGTAGTAGGCTTATCTACACTAGAATGATTGTTTTTGTCTGGGTGTAGCACATCTGTACTTTATTGGATCTCTGCTATCTAGTTTATATACTTGTAGTACCAATTTCATATGATGAGTAAGTTGGTACTATCAGAAGCTCAGCTTGTTGTCACATGCACCAGCTGAGTTCCAACAGATTAGGATTCTCTCTGGATGTCAAGAAAATGTTATTTAAGAAACACATGTTTAAGGCTGTCAAAGGAATATATACTGTCCGGTTTGCCTTCAACACTGAAATAATCTTGAATGGAGTGGAAAAGTTAAAATCCTCCAGGCAGATCAGAGTCACTGGTATTGAATGGACTATGGACTAGGACATCAGCAAACTAATCCTTACCCATAGTTGTAATCACAAAGTCCCCAGGTAACAGCTCTATCCAGCATGTCACAAACTGTTACAGTGATGACTAATCAAGATCAAATTATTGCATGACTAAAACATAATTATATAGTCATAGTAATTATTATAATAGGTTGGATTGCAAAATAAAAACATATTTTAGATTTAACAGACTCTAACAGACTGTCCAGAATGTTCCAGAATGTCCAATTATAGCAAATTGATTGGTAAAATATATTTCCCCATTTTGATTCTAATCTTACAGTGCTTTTCAAAAGTCTGTCATATGCATGACATTCTAGTCATACCTCCAGCCCTCTGGACACAACTCCACTTTTTCAAGAGCAATCTCCAGTTTGTTGTTTCTTAATATGTATCTCCATTCCTCCAGACCCTCATATGCTGACTCTGTTCTTCTGTTCCTTGTACTTATGATATTCTCTTGTATTCTATTAGTACTAGCTCCACTTTTAGATACCTCTGATCTGTACATGCACAGCTCTGGCATTCCTATCTCCCATCCTCCATCTCTGTAATCTATTTACTAATCCTACATACCTTCAACATATTTAAACTTCTAGATATTCTCTATATCTTTAGCGTGATTATCAACTTAAATAACTCCTATCTTTGTTCCTCTCTATCTCTGCTTTGCTCTGAAATACAGGACACAAATGACAGCAAGGGCACAGCAATACACTGAAGCCAATAGTTCTATTCCACCCACATGAACTCCAGAGTTTCAGAGTTCCCTTTAGAAGCTGCACAGTCTTAACAAAGTCTATGGAAAGTTGCAAAATGTTTTGAACACTTTACATGTCACATGCCTGGAACTCCAGTTGTATTAGATAATGTAATGCTATTTTTTTTTACTTGTCACTGACCAGCATGTCATTGCTGTCCCCAACTCAGGATATTGACAATGACTCAGAGGCTGAGGTCACTGAGCAGATATTCTCTATTTCTCTAACTATCTATTCAAAAGTCAAAAAGACCTTGTGAGGCAAATCTATCTTAAAGAAAGAGAAGTCAACAAAAACAAAAGAATTCTTGTTTACACACAAACTCTTGAACTACATTGATTTTTTGCAGAGCATGCTCCAAAAGCATGGCCAGGAGAACTACGAGGTTATGGTGAAGAAATACTATCCATTTAGATACATGCTACTGAAGATGAAAGAATATTTTTTCTATTCACTTTCATCACATAGTGTGGGCTAACAGTAACTGTGGGCAGCAAACTGTGAATGCAATTGATGCCGATAATGCTACTAATTACTGAAAGATGGTGACAAAAATCACCAAAAGCAAGCCTTTGATTGTCAAGATTCTTGTTGACATGTGACAAATCTAGAAACTGCCATGAGCACAGGCTAATAGCTCTGGGAATGACTCAGACTCACAAGAATCTTCCAGTGGTGGTAATAAGATATATACATTACATATATTTGAATCAAACATACAACATTCATGAGTTGTTTTACCATTTTCCAGTCAAAATCTTATTTGATGAAATTTGAGTATGATAGCCACTTGAATCAATGGCATCTTAAGCTCCAATAGAAGTACAAGAACAAAGCCAATAATGAGTTGACATATGTCAGGCCCCTTGAAGCCATCCCCTTGACACAGCCAATGATTCTCAACTGGGCTCACACCCTTGAGGAGGGTCATGCAACTCTTTTCACTCTGCCCAGTATTAATTCATTCAACTCTATCCACTCTGTCCAATATTGATTCATTCAATCCTGTGAACAAAGCCTCTATTCTCTACACAAAAAGAACTTCAGCACAGTTACCACCCCCATTACCAGCGCCAATGTTAGTCATTGATGTCAACTCCTTGACCTTTGTTCTTTAGATACAAACTCTTGTATAATTGAGTCTTCTTTCTTTGGCTACAGGCACCATGACCCCTGAGCTGGCCAATCTATCTACATCCACTGCACATGTCCCCCCACTTGTCCCATCAAGTCCTCAAACTCAAACTCAATGAAAGGATGATGCACCACAGCTCATTTCCTTGTCATCCCACTTGACACACTACCTTGAGTATGCTGAGGCACACTTAGGTGTCCACTATGCACTAACTTACAAGACTTTCCTCCAACTCAATGGAATTGACCCCAACATTTTTCCAGATGTTGATGACAAGTTTCTCTGTGATCTTGGCATTTTTATTGGTGATGTTATCTACTTAAACAAAGATAGTATGATGTGGTGGAATAGATCTGATGTCAAGCAAAAATGAAGCAATACAGTGACATCCAATGCTGAAAATTGGACCAGTCAGACCAGTGGGAAACAACTGGTGAAAAAGGTGGCCTATCAGAAGCAGTTTCACAATGAAGGTGGTCCACAATTCACTGGGCCATCCATGCAAGCAGATGATGGGGGTGGTCCACTGGGCTAGGATTATGACCTTCTTTATTTCTATGATGCACAGAACCAATGGCTCCCTGTTTCACCTGGATTTACCATTAACAAGGATGCAGAACCATCCCAGCTTGGTTTTTACTAGTACCTTTATGTTTAGCCATAGCCAATTTGAAAATTAATGTCAACTTGTGCACAATAAGATCATGCACAATAAGAACACATACAATGAGAACATACACAAAATATAACAGTTACATCAATAAACAACAGTACTAGATGAGCTATACAATATATCCTGATGCCTGAAAATACCCCTCTGCTTTGTTAGGTGTGATACTCTGACAAGTACAAATGATAGATATCATGGGTGAGTTATTGAAGCCTTGACGACAGAGGAATGCCTTGATTGCCAAAAACCTCTGCTCAATTGGATTGTAATCAGGTGAGTACAGTGGAAGTTAAATCAGCTTGCAGACTACATGGTTATATCAGCTTCAATGTACCATACACATGTGTGATACTTACAATATTCATCTTCAATCAATTGACAAAGTCACTCACCATGATAAATGTGGCAGTTATCTATAATAAGCACACTTCAAGGACTGGAATAGGGGTTTGTGAATGGCATTTGTATCAGCCACATTAGTAATCAGTGGTGTGATAAAAACATGAAAGTAAATACAATAAGTTTCTTGATGAACTTGAAGAAATGATCACTATCAACAGGACCATCCACAATATTATATACAATAATACCATCAAATGTGATGACTGGGACAATCGAATACTGCATACCTTAGACAAATTACCTCTGAACCACATAATAAACTCCCTTGCCTGAGCGTCCATATCTCTATGAAAGTGTACATTCATTTTTGACAGCCTTGTCAATGAACATCAGTATGCCTGCATCAGGAGCTTCCTCAGCAATTAAGTTCATGTACATCATCCATAGCAATTCATTTTGTTCATAGGTAAAGGTGGAGATCATCTTGCAACTAATTCTGAGCTGCTGAAGGGCACAGTGGAGAGTTGGAAGCATTGTGTAAACACCACATTTGAGCTGTAGCTCATCCTGTAATTCATCAAGATAGAGAGATTTCTGGTGATCTAAGAGAGTGGAAAGGAAAGTGAGATTGGTGGAATTGAGAGAATGGAGGCAGCCCACTGAGCATGAGTAATTGTGAAGATTCAAGACAACACCAAACATTTTATATTATTTGAAGATTAGGTAGATCAATGATTTCTTAACACCAAATTGATCACAGATTTCATTGACAGATAGGCCTTTGTACTAAAGGACTGGGATGTGGGCCCTCACATCCTAGAGGTATTTGCATATAGAAAAAAATCCAAAAGTGAGAACAATCAGACCACACTGCAAATTTACTGCAGTGATCATATTTTAGTTTATTTGTAGATACATCTGAGGTCCTGGACATGTGATGAGCAAAGCATTTGAAATATTTTGCAACTTCCATGGACTTTTGAAAAATGCTATAATCAATGTATAGCAAAAATGTAGAAAAGTCTATTAAAAAGTATACAAAAAGTGTAGTAATTGTGGCGCATTTTTGGTAGTTAAAGTGTAGACAAAGTGTAACAAATAAAAGCTAATTCAGATACATGATTGTTTGACACTTTTGCTGATTGTTTCTGTTTGATTAGCTCCTAGGAAGATGGAAGTTGGAATAGAGATTGAACTTAAGCCAGTCTTTGCCCACAATCCTATCCAAATGATTGCATCTGATCCTTGTCTTCTCTATGCTGATAACCATCACTACTACATCTACTATAAAATTTGTGCTCTATTCGATCTTATGGGTTGAACTATGAAGATTGTAGCTTAAGATATGTAGTCAGGGAGTAGGGTAAGATGAACTTCTAAAAAAACCAACATGCTAGTGGATTTCCTTTATGAGCATCACTTTGAGTACATAGATGTCCAATCTTTCAAAAATACAATGTTCAATGCAGCAACTGCCTATCTCAGATCCTTTTTGCAAGGTTGTAAGTCCCAAATCACAAAGAGTGTGAAACACAAATAGGAGCATGTGTGTTCTCCATATTACATGATCTCTACTCAGCCTGATGTAACTTCCAGATAAAAACCACTCATGCGATGATCTCAACTTGATGTGGAAAGTCAAACATTCATTGGAATAACCAGAGAGGAGCAAACATTTAGAAAGCTGTGGCTGAGGAGGTATTCAATATGTTCATTGAAAAAGTACATTCTACATTGAGTCTTCATTGACCCTTGATCTCATTCCAGACCTCTTTGTCTATCTCTTTGTCTGCCTCTTTGTCTGTTTTTTTGTCTTTGTTTTCTTTGTTATCAGAGATATCATTTTTGCATGCATCCTCAGGCCAGGCTGGTTCATGAATTCAGATGAAGTTGTGAAGTGCCATGAGGACAGCAGGAAGTCAAGCTTGAACTTCCAGTTTATATTTCAAAGAAAGAAGAGGGATTCAAAAATAGTATTTCATAACACCAAAAATTTGTTCAATAATGTTGCAGGTAATGTGTGATGAAGATTAAATAATTCTTTTTTGTTCTTTGACCTGAGAAAAATAAAATACTAGACAAACAAGGCAAAAGATAGTTAAATACTCCTTTTGCTTGCCCAAGCCCATTCAATGAGATGATAATAGATACTACAATATGGTACAAGCAGCTGCAGTCATAGGAGGTAGCCAGCATCAGCCAGTAGTACTTTCCTGGAGGAATGTGGAGATCCTTTGAAATTGCATTATCATAAATATGTACATCTGTTGCAGACTCCTCTCATCCAGTGAGTAAATATGTGAACTTGAGGTTGAAGTTGCAGATGAATAAGGCATTTTGAGAAAGAAACCCTTTGCAATTGCATAATTGTCTATGTAAATGTGCTGGAAACACAATGGGGATATGACTAATATACCACAATATGCTATACTTTGTTCATATCATTATTTACTACACTTTGATCACCAAAAATATGCAACATTTGCTACACTTTTGACTACACATATTTGCTATAGTTGTGGGCAGACAAAGACAACAATTTTGATATTGACTGCAGATATTTTGGGCCACACCAGATCTGGACTTAGCAGGTGAAAATACGTTAATCTAGCATGTTCTGCAAATTTTCCCACAAGGTTTTTGATTGGTCAAATTTTTAGGCCATCTAAACAATATTTTGATTAATATCAGGATCACATTTGGTGATGAAACAGGGGCTAACTAGATTCATTGGATAATAAATGAGAGCTAAAAGCAAATTATCATATTTGATTATGTTGTTCTGGCCCATCTCAGTTAGGTTTTCTTGGCACAAATTATATTTCAGGTTAACCATGTAACTTGGCAATCCTAGAATGGCAACTATCACTCTAGTTGGCAAATTTGTTACATCATAGCATCAAATATTGCCAACTGACTGTGCTTGCAGTTATATTCAGGTCATTCAAAGGAGGCAATTGTCATATTTTCCTTAATTTTAGTGAATTATTTGAAGGTCAGCCAAATTTTTACCCTACATAACCTTAAAATAGAAATTTGGAGAGATTCTGCTCATAGATTCTGCTTATGCAAATTTACTGCATTGATATCCAATAAGTGTAATCTATCTACATGAAAAACACACTTCTGATAATTCGTGATCATGTAAAACCTATTTGAAGTTGGGTCAGTAAAATTGTTGTCTTTGTCTGTTTGCAACTATATACTTTTGACTACATTTCTACAAGATGAGGATTGGGATGAGATGAGAGTTAGAATGAGAATGAGATACTTACTTGGCTTACCTGCTAAAGTGGTAGCTCAGAAATAATAGTGGTTGCTGGTCAAGAGTTAATTAGAACTCAAATGCCTAAGTCTAAAAGCTATATACACTACATGAAGTGCATGTGAACTACTATAACTACTATAAATGAACTACTACTATGTAATACAAGTTCATTCAACACTCCCCCTTGCTAAGTGCATGGTCATTGCATAAGCATTTGGCGATAGTAATATGTATCACTAGTTAGTCCTGCTAACTGCAGTTCTAATGGCTAATCCAATTTATAATTGGCACTGCTTGAATTTGATGTATCCAAGGTTCTTGGTGAATATATCGGCAAAATTGTCAGTCCTTTCAATATAGAAGATCTTTATGTGCTGATCAGTTATAGCATTATGTACAAAGTGGTAGTGAATGGGTATGTGTTTTGTACAATGTTCAGTAATGGGATTGTTAGCTATAAAGATAGAACCCTGATTGTTGCCACAAATGGGGATGGATTTAAGATAGAGTCTTAATTCCTCAAACATTTGTTTAATCCATAAGACCTGGCAAAAACAATTGCTCAAGGCCATGTATTTGACCTTTGTAGAAGAGAGTACCATGGTCTTTTGTAAGTGTGAATTCCATAGGAAGACATCATCTGCCAATTTTAAGTAGAATCTCATTTGGAAGTGGCAAGAATCTGGATCTGCTCCCCAATTGGAGTCAGTACAAGCAGTAATACTGCATCCAGAAGTACCATCATACACAAGTAAATAATCATGAGTGCTGATCAGGTACTGGCAAATATAAAAAGCCTTATCTAAGTGCTCTTGTGATGGGTTGGCAGACTATCACACTATTTGTGTGACTGCATAAGCAATGTTTGGGCGAGTACCAAGCATAAGATATAATAATGAGCTGATAACTGTCTGGAATCACATCTGAAGTTTCATGTTGACAGAGACTATATTCTTCTTAGGTTGATAACCCTGAGGTAAAGGTGTATGGGTGGGTTTTCCATTGATCATTCCACATCACTCTAGTACTTTCTTGAGATATTCATGCTGGTTAATATATAATCAGGGATCTGATCAACAAATGTTTATTTGGAGAAATTCGTGTGCATCTCTAAGATCATGGCATTCCCACCTTTTCATAAAGGCAGCCTTGACTCTTTCAACAAGAGCTTTTGAGGGGCTACAAAAGAGAGCATCATCTATGTAGATTATAGCTATGATGATTTGATTTGCTTCTCTGTATATAAAGAGGCTGGTATCTGTCTTCAGTTACTCAAAGCCCAGTTCTCTCATGGATTGATTGAGCTCATTCCACCAAGCTAAACCTGCTTGTTTAAGCCTGTATAGGGTGTGGGGCAATCTGAAAACTTTATTTTTAAGACGAGAAGGTATGAAGCCTTCTGGAAATTCCATGTAAATTTCCTCATCTAATTTGTCATATAGATAGGCAGATCGCATGCCGAGACCAGACAGATGCCAGTTCTCTAAGATGGCTAGGGCGAGCATGTATCACACTCTTTTAAATCTAACAACTGGGCTAAAGATCTGATTGAAATCAAGACCTTTTACTTGCAAGAATCCTTTTGCTACTAGTTGGACACGTTTACAGCCATCTGATTTTTCATCAAATACCCATCAATTCTTAATGACCTTTTGGCCAGTGGGTTGGTCAGAGACCTCAAAGATGTTGCATTGTTTCAGCATGTCTAGTTCTGTCTTGCATGCTTTGAACCATTGCTTGTGCTCTGATTCAGGTAGGTGGATAAGATCCTTATAGGACCATTCACAATAATTGGACTTATTGAGTCTTTTGCCAAGGGGTACTGCCCTTGCACATAGGTATAAAACCATAGTGTCTCCCCCTTCCTAGACTATGCATTTGATGTTGTCCTCTGAAGGAGTAGGGGATGATGAAATAACTCTAGAGTATAGCTCCTTTAGGTTGCCAAAAGTAACTTGGACTGGATGGAGAGTGGTATGAGAATAGGCTTGTCAGGACAAGTATGAGTTCTTCTTATAGTGCTTAGGGGAAACACCAAGAGAACTAGACTGAAGTTCTCTGGTGGTGGCATCGAGCCTTAAGTACCTACTGGAGGTATGTACATGTTGTGGACATATCTAATGATCTGAGAACAAAAGGGGAAAGGACATAGGGTGAAACAGAAGTGAAACATGTGAGGTCAACACACAGTGTGGCAGAGTGGAAGAGAAGCATAACATGTGTGAAACATATATATCAAAAGAATGGAATAGAAGCGTGATCAAATGCTTCTGTAAAAAGGTGAAATATGAAGATATGAGATGAGAAAGATGAGAAGTCTTGTGCATGAAACAGAGTGAAGAGGTGAGATGACTATGACACATGAGATAAGGGCGAGTAATAGCAAGATAAGATAAAAGATAAGATTGTCTGTTGTTATACGTGGAAAATCTTAAGTCCAACAAACATAGGGAGGGGTACGAGAATATATCATTTGTAACACTACCCCCCTTCTAGGGATCGACTTTCAGGCGATTCAAGAGTGGTGACCCGCACTTGATATAATTCACATATGGGTTAAATAATTTTTCAAACTGGGTGAAGGCCATAGACAGTTTTTGTGGGGTATTCAGGTGAAGGATGTGGAATTTGTGGATGGCGTCCTGAGTGCTGGAAAGATTCCTGAGTGGTTCCCATGTATGATCTGTTTCTTCAAAACCTTTCCAATATACCAGATATTCAAGGTGATGTCCCTTCAATCGGGAATCAACCAAATAATCTACTTTGTGAACTTTCTCATGGTCTTCGGTAATGTCAACCAGGCCAGGCTGGACAATGGGCTGACCAGGCAGCCGTTCCTTGTAGGGTTTGACCTGAGAGATGTTTACAATGTTATGGATTTTCATGCCCCTGAAGAAAGAGGCCTAGCCAATGTTCCATTAACTTCTTAGATTGGTGCATCAAGTACAGGTTGTCTATGACTAACCAGACCTTATCTCTGACCTGATATTGTAGAGCCTCGGACCAGTATTTGTCTGCTTGAGCTTTCATTCGCTCTTGGAAGGCTTTTAGACTATTTTTTATTTCCTCCAAAATCTTGCTTATTAAATTGGCAAACTCCGTAGTGACTGGTGCTTTAAAGACATATTGTTCCACACCCATATGGGGGACATACAAATGTGTGACTTCGAATGGAGTTTTCTTTGAGGATGCTGAGATCTTCGAATTATATGAAAACTGGGCAATCGGAAGCCAGTCCGACCATTCTTCCTGCTTTTCTGCACAGAACATGCAGAGATACTGCTGGAGATCTCTATTTATGTGCTCTATTTGCCTGTCTGTTTGTGGGTGGTGTGCAGTGGATAATTTAGACTTGATTTCGAGGCATCTGCAAACATCTTGCATAACTTAAGAAGTGAACTGTGAACTACAGTCTGATACAATCAACCAGGGAAGTCCATGGTTCTTCCAAATGTGGTGCAAATATAATTTAGTGGTGTCCAGTGCTGTGACTGTTTTGTTGCATGGGATAAATACAGTTTCCTTAGAGAACCGATCTACAACAATGAGGATGGAGTCAAAGCCACCAGAGGAGGGAAGATCAGTAGTGAAATCAGTGAAGATGTCCTGCCAGGGACTGTTTGGAATAGAGAGTGGGATTAATGTACCTGCTGGGGCCTTGTTTCCTCCCTTCATGTGTACACAGCAATCACATTCAGCGATATAATTTTTTATGTACACAGTCATGTTGGGCCACCGGTAGCTTCTCCTAAGAAGTTCTAGGATCTTTTCATAACTGGGGTGACCAGCAACTGGGGAGTCGTGACATGTATTCATAATAGATAAGCGAATGGGTTCATCATCAGGGACAAAGACTTTTCCTTCTTGGTTTTGTAAAACTTTATCAACATGGCATACTCTGTTACAGTTTTTCTCCTTTTCCCTTGTCTTTATCTTTTCCTCTTTCCTCAATGAGTACACCTTTTCTTTGGTCTCTCGTGAACGATATGGGATGTAGGCCTTTTAGTAATTAGTCCTTTCCATTCTACGTTTGTACTTCTTTGATCTTTTCTATCACTTTCTTTCTTGTTCTACGGACAACTATCTCCTTGGCTGACTCTCTTATGTCGGCCTCGTAGTTCTTATCTCTTCCTCGTGTTACTGCAGATGATGCATACGTTTACATCATCATTCTCTTACCTTCCTCACTATTCGATGATGACGTGTCTCTATGTACTTATACCCACCAGTTGTATACTTGTATTCTCATTCTCATTCTACGCAAATATAGTGTACTCTTGAGTCCTACAGTCCAATTGACTCAGACCCTCGTCCCTCATCCCTTGTCACTTCAAGCAAGTCCGTCCTGACTTGAACCTTCGTCCTTTGTTACCTTCGAGAACCCTTGACCCTAGTACTTGCTCTGACGTTGAGTCTCTTCGTGAGTACCTCCAGAGAAGTAATCCCTCAAGACATTTCTTTGTGTATGCTTTGCATAACATACTCCATGCTTCTGACATAGTTCCTTAACTTTGCTCTCTTTGAGCATGTGTATCTTCTTAATAGAATGTAGGATTTGTTTGCCTTCATCGTGGATTGCAACCGGGATGGTCTGTATCTGCTCCAGCAGAATCATTGTGATTCCTTCATTGTCGTATTCTATTCTGACTGCATGATCTTCTCTCCAAGAGAGTACATTGGCTTTAACGTTAGTAGCTCCAGGCTTGTAAACAAATAGGTAGTTGAACCATGAGAGCTATTGCCATCATCAGGCCTGTCTGTGATTCAAGTTCTGAGACTTCATAAAATATTGCAAGTTGGCGTGGTCATTCCAGATTTCAAACTGGTGACGAGATCCTTCCAGATAGTGTCACCAGAGCTCCAATGCTTTGATAATGCTCAACATTCATTTCTTTGTTGGCAATGGAGTAGTTGTGCTCAGCGGGCATTATGCTGTGACTGGAAAAGACAAGTTGGTGCCACTTGTCTTCTTTTAATATAGATAGTACAACTCCTGTGGCATAGTCTGAAGCATCAGTTTCTAAGTGGATTTGACAATCAATGTCTGGGAAGGTCAACACGAGTGCTGTGGTGAAATGTTCTTTGAGTATGTTAAACGTATTGTCTTCTTTCTAGATAAGATCAGTAGAAACGCTAAGAAAATGCTTATCAGACAACCAATCTTATCTTCATGGATAGTAAACCTGAAGTGAGGTGAAGAGAGTACTCTTCCCTGGTCGAGTTGGTACTAGAAACAAGTATTAATCTTGTAGAAAGGGGTTGACTATCAAGCACGTGGTTCATTCATCAATCTTTAATGAAGTTGAGGGGGATTGGGGTTTAGCAATATGCTGTGGATCTGGTTTTCAGTTGGGGTGGTGGTGTACGAAATGTACAATGGATAGTTGGAAAAATGGTCTAGACAACTCTCAGGTTGCTAGATGGGTACTTTGTAGCAACTAGGGTTACTCCCCTAAGATGTGCTCTCAATGACTTCCAATTAGCTCCAGTCAGCTAGGAATGCTCAATTGGATAGGTAGTGTAAATACACTTCACTCTCACTACTGATTCACACACATTGCTTAGATACACAGAATAGTCTTTCCTAAACTGATTCTATTATGCACTAAGGAGTTGGCAATCAGCTTCAATGCTCAACTTGACCCTTTCCCAAGATACTAATGAACTATTAGATCTCCCTACTAGCTGGGGATCTATTTCCTTTAGTTGCTTGCTCTGGGGTTTTCTTTTAAAGGTGTCTTAACTAACCCTATCCTAAGGGATTCAGTATACTCCTAACTATGGGTCTAAGTAGCTCTATTTATAGCATGGGAAACTTCTCTACACAGCCTCACTGTTTGTTTGTAGAGGGGTATACTTGTGAGCACTTGTTGGTTGAGTTCAATTCAAGCAGGAATCTTTTTTCTAAAAGAGGGAACTTCCTAAAAGAGGGAACTGTCTAAATGGGGCTGAATTGCGCTCCTTATATAGTAATTTACATGTGGCTGTGCTACCTTCGGTTCCGAGGTGGCTGTGCCAAAATATGACTCATATTGACTCATACTGACTCACTTTGACTCACCCTATCAGAAAATGACTTGCAATGAGTTAAAAATAGCCTTTGGCTTGGCAATGACTCATCATGACTCATGCCAACTCATCATGACTCATGCCAACTCATTATGACTCATGCTGTGCAGGTCACATGATCATTTTGCTGGTCTAGGGGCAGCACTTTAATTAGTCCTCATCTGATTCACTGTGATTTATTATGACTCATGCTGTGCAAGGTCACATGATCTGAGTCAGGTGATTTACAACTGAGGTCACATGCTCCAATTGCTTCTCTGACACTTGACTAAGTACTTAAGGATAAAAGAGATATTAAGAAAATGGTTTGCTATGTACTTGTAGGTAGTAATAAAAGTTTATTGGGGGAAATCATTTTGTTTCTCCACAACCTGTGAACGAACAAATAAGGAAAAATAGAGGTATATACTAGACACTATAGTCTATATGTCCCTCAATTAGCTAAGCATTTGGACCGTGGGAATATGGTGAAAACTCAAACTCTCAGGTCAAATGTCTAGCATCACATATACAATAACTATGTATCTGCATTCAATCAGTTTGGTGCAGGTCAGCATTCTGCTGTGCCTCTTTCCAAGTGAAGGGTTCATCTTTCTTTAATAGATCATTTAATGGACATGTGAACTGAGCATAGTCCTTGATGAACCTTCGGTAAAAGTTGGCAAGGCCGAGGAAACTTTGGACTCCTTTGGCTGTTTTCAGGTTCTGGCCATTCCAAGATGGTACAGACCTTTGAGTCATCCATTCTGATTCCATTGACACTGACCATCATGCCAAGGAACTCGACTTCCTTTTTGGAGAAAAAATATTTTTCAGATTTGATGAAGAGATCATTTTCTTTTAATCTCTGCAAGACTTCACACACAATTCTATCATGTTCATCTTGATCATCTGTTTTGGTGAATATTATAAGGTCATTGATGTAGACCACGATTATGTCTTCCATGTTGGTGAAGATTTCATTCATTATTGCTTGGAAAGTGCTGGGAGAGTTGCATAGCCTGAAGTACATGACTAGGGGTTCGAATGCCCCTTTATAGCAGATGAAAGTGGCCTTCCATTTATTGCCTTCTTTAATATGGATGTTGTTGTAGCCCCATCTAAGATCCATTTTTGTAAATAGCTTTGCTCCTTTGAGCTTATCTACAAGCTGCGAGATTAAGAGCAACAGGTAGTTGTTCTTAACCATGTATTCATTTAAGTAGCAGTAATCCTATGTCATACACTTCTTGCTGTCTTTCTTGGGGATGAAGAATACCAGTGAGGTTTGAGGGGATTTGGAGGGACGGATATATCCTTTAGCCAGCTAATCGTCCAAAAAAAGTGGTGACTTCCTCCTGTTCTTGCACGGATAGGGGGATAATATGATCTTTCTTGAGTTCAAATGTATCTTTTAGGTCGATGGCATGATCTCATGATTTTTTTATTGGCATCCTTTTAGATTCAGTTTTGCTAAACACCTTTAAATAATCATGATATTGTGGGGGAACGAGTTGCTCTGCAATTTCTTCTGTCTTTTTCTTTTCCTCTAGGATGTGGATAGTTGCATGTACTTGGTATTGGATGTCCTCTTTTTCTTTTTCGATTATTCAGATAAAGATGGATTTGTCTTGGAGGGCGTGACAGTGCCTTGGGCAACGTGTCATTCATACTATATCCTTGACCCAATCTATTTCTGGGTTGTGGAATTTAAGCCAAGAGAATCCTGAGGATAAAATTATTCTTTCCAAGGTCTGTCACTTTGACTGTAACTTTTTCATGGTGACCTTGATACTCTATCATTAAATCCACCAAGTGTGTGATGTTACCAGCAGAGTTTTTAGTTCCATCCACATTGAATATGGGAATGGCATGTCTTAATTTGTTAAGCAGAAGTTTCAGGTTTTCTGTCCAAGATCTATCAATGAAGATCACATTTGTGCCACTGTCTAGCAGGGCGTTGTCTTCCTTCTAGACAAGACGACAAAGAACCAACCAAAAAAAAAATGGTGGTCCCTAGACAACATGTCTTGTCTCCACGGGCTAGAACACTTTGCTCAAGGGAAGTACAAGAAGTCTACCCTTGGTGGAGTTAGAGGTAATGAAATAGTTCCAGGTAAAAGGGGAGATATAGTATACCAGGAGCCATGGTTTGTTCACCAATCCTCCACATAAGTTTACAGATTGGTTGTTAAAGATGGTTTCAGCCTAAAGTCTGGTTAGTAAAGGTGATCCTAGGTGAATCACACACCTAATGGGGTCAAGTTAATGGCAATAGGTTGGCTAGCAACCGTGAAAGCTTGTACTTGGATAGTACAAGAGGTGGGCAATTTAGGAACTTGGCCTATGTCTTGTCTAACGCTAATGATTTGTATATAGGAAACTCACAAAACCCCTTAGGGTAGTAACCTAGCAAGGGTTTGCTTAGGGATGCTAATCAAACGGATAACAGCTTGCCCTAGGAATATGATGTCTAGATGGCAAGAAGTTTAGATGTCAAGATGGTGGAGTAATCTGGCAATATGCTGGGATGTCGAGATGTCAAGATGCTTAGTTCTTGGTTGGTAGTTAACTTGACGGTACACTTAGTAGACTCAGAAAGGTTATGTAACTCAATTTTATTGTCTTATCTAAGGAGCAGGCAAGTTTGGCTTAGAAAGGTGAAGTGTAGCCCTTATTTGGTACTACAGGATGCTTAAGTTGCTTACTAATAGGGACCAGATGCCTTTTGTTGCCCAAAAAGGGGTTTCTCCCAAAAGGATAGTCTTAGGTACTTGTCCTTTATTTAAGTACAAGTCCTAATAGCCTAGTAGTAGTTCTAAAATTCTATTTTCTTCGCTCTGGGGTACCCTGCCTTATTAGGTCTTATTAGGTTTCCCAGGGGATCTCTTATCAGATGAGATTATCTGAGGTAGAAGATGAGATTCCCTCTACAGGCCAAAATGCTCCTCTTTATATACATAAATACAGGAGGCTGTGCTAGCCAATCAGAGGGCTTGGTGGCTTATAAATTAAGGCACAATTGCTTACTAATGCCAGGCACAAGCTGTCAAACCCAGGCACACTAAGGGAAAGCACTTTGAGCAAAGGAGTCCAAATCTGGAATGCTCTGTCAAAGAGGCTGGCTATGCTGTGCAGGGCTGTACAGACTAATGGGGACAAGGTCATATGGTAGCTAAGGGTCACATGATCACTTCGTCTCACTGGCACTTAGCTAAGTAATCAGATAAATAAAGAGAAATCAAAGAAATAGTTTGCTATGTACAAATGTGCAAGTGTAAGGGTTTGACTAGAGAGATTAATCAATATCTCAATAACCAGTAGGTGGAAAAATCTGGAAAAATAGGGGTATGTAGCTCATGATAGGGGCTATCCTTCCCTATGGTATCAAAGGGTGTGGTCCACAGGGGGCTGTGGAAATTCCACTTCTCGGATGACTGCTTTGCTATGTGCATGTATGAAACAAGTTTCATGTAGGTCAATGTCAACTTTCATGAGGGAGTGGCATGTAGATAGGGGTGCAATTGCAATTGCTAATGTGATTTCCTTTGTGGGATTAATGTTATGTACAAAAGCTTCTTCTGGGATTTCAGAGAGGGAAAAGGTGACCAAAGGATGAGGTTTCAATGGCTTTTCTTTCTTTGATTTAAGGGAATTAAGCACAGGTTTATCATCCCTGCTGAGCTTACTAGAAGACTCCCCTGACATGTAGGTAGATGAAAAAGATCCAGCTGAGTCATCATCGTCTGACTTCTCAACCAGAAGGGGAGAATACTTATTAGAGAAAGAACCCTTGGAACACCCAGATACGTTCCTCGGGCTCAAGTTTTTTCTAACTTCTTTCAGATAGCCTCCTGATTCTTGAATCAAGTGGCAGCTTCTTTGAAATTCATACCTTTGATGGACTTTGAAAAATCCTATGTTTTTCCTTTTCCTATTGAGGTCTTGCAGACCTCATGTTTGTCATTACTGTTTGCAGTGCTTTTTCCATCATCCCAGGACATGTTCACTTCACATATTTGTCAGCTGTCTCCTTTCTTGCAGCCCTTCTTGTATTGTTCTTCTAGCCACTTGCAGGAGGGACAAGCGACGATTGGCTTTGGACAATTCTTTGTAAAGTGTCCTTCTTTGCTGCAGTTGTAGCAGCCCTTGTTGGTAGCTCTGATATCCATGGCATTCGGATCTTTTCTTTGTGGTGCCAAAGTGCGTTTCTGAGTTCTACTCCTGATGAAATCAAGGGACTCTTGTGCCATGCTGACCCTTCTAATCTCTTGGAGATAGAGGGTGGAAGAGATTCAGTGATTGCCTTCTCTGAATATTTGGGCTATAATAGACCCTCGTGTATTCTTTTCGAATAACTTGCATGTGTGCGAGGGGTCAATACTTGCTTGTCTGTATAATGCTTCCCATCAGATGATGAAGTCATTTGTGGGTCCATCTTTTTGGTAGCATTTGTTTAACTGAGTGCACACCCAGTTCTTTTGGTTGATGCTCCTAAAGAGCCCTTCTAATTCATCTACCAGGGTTGGCCAGTCATACTGCCTTCCCTGGGCTAGCCTTGTTTGGGCGAAGCCACCTGCCTTAGTTCCTTTCAGGCGAAAAAGGACAGAAACAACTGCCTCATAGAAGTTAGGAGTGATGGTGCCTGAATTTACAGAGAGCCAAGCTTTCATTTTGGCCCACCATTCTTCGAACTTTGCTTTTGACCTATTGTACTCTCCTGGGTCTGTGAATACTTCTACTCGCCTTGATGTTCCTGCTGCTGCTGCTTCTTCCCCAGCTCTTGCTGTGGAGAGCACTGTTACTTCTGTCATCAAGGAGTTGTTGTTGTTCATGAGTATGGCTACTTCATTGATAAGGTTGTTGATATCTGTCATGCATTCATTGAATTCTTGGAGGATAGCTATGATTTTATTTTCCCATGAGATGGTTCCATCGCTCAAAATCTGATTGATAGTTGTAGACATGATGGGAATAAAGGTTCTCTACTTTGTATGGTAGCATTCTGGTTTGCATAGAGACTGAGGAGCTCATAGTTCAATTTGTGTGAAGTCCATGGATTCTCTGCCTTTAGCCCTGCAGATCTGTGGATAAACTTTCTTCTTCTTTTTAACCAGCTTCTTTAATTCTGGTACTACTTCCTCTGGTTCTTCATCACATTCCTTCCTTTTGTGGCTAGATTGCACAGGTGGTGACAGGGTGAGGAGACTTAGCAGGGATAGCTCTCTTACTTCTCCGAATTGTGATTCTTCTTTGGAGTGAAACAAATGGGATACTTCTTGGAGCGAGGAACAAGAGTGGACAGCTAAGATATCATCTCTTGGGCTGAATACAAGGTCATTCAGATCTATGAATAGATCGTCCACCTCCGAGTGCTGGGATACTCTCATTGTGGATGAGTCGTCGGGGCCTCCCAATCTTAGGGCAAGGGTGACTGTCACTGCTCTGTCTATTTCTTTGTCTGAAGCATAGCAAAAGTCGGACAGTTGTAAGTCCACTTCTAATAGTCTTATGTTGCCACAGAGAGCAAACATGGTGCTGGCGGTGGGGTCTCTTTCATGCCCTATATGCCTGCCAATTCCACTGGTGAGGCTGTATGCTCTAAAGTGTCCACTACTTCATCAGTACTAGGTCTGGCTACTTCTGCCAAGGCCGCATACAAGAGGTTAGATGGGCCAAGTGGAACCAAAGCAGATGCGAAAGAGAGAAGGGATCAGTGGAAGGTGATTGGTACTAGCTCTACTGTAAGCTAGGTGCGAGCGATCCTTCTTGTGATGACACACTTGTGTCATATGAGAATGAGTCATGTCGAGGTTGGCAAGGTAAGGGTAGATGTGGAGTCTAGTTCTAGTGAAACAACCCTAGAGCGTAGCTCCCTTAGGTTGCCAAAAGTAACTTGGACTGGATGGAGAGCGGTATGAGAATAGGCTTGTCAGGCCAAGTATGAGTCCTTCTTATAGTGCTTAGGGGAAACATCAAGAGAACTAGACTGGAGTTCTCTGGTGGTGGCATCGAGCCTTAAGTACCTACTGGAGGTATGTACATGTTGTGGACGTATCTAACGATCCGAGAACAAAAGGAGAAAAGGCATAGGGTGAAACAGAAGTGAAACATGTGAGGCCAACATACAGTGTGGCAGAATGGAAGAGAAGCATAACATGTGTGAAACATATGTATCAAAGGAATGGAATAGAAGCATAATCAAATGCTTTTGTGAAAAGGTAAAACATGAAGATGTGAGATGAGGAAGATGAGAAGTCTCATGTGTGAAACGGAGTGAAGAGGTGAGATGACTATGATGCACAAGATAAGGGCAAGTGATAGTGAGATAAGATAAAAGATAAGATTGTCTGTTGTTATGCATGGAAAACATTAAATCCAACAAACATAGGGGTATGAGAATATACCATTCATAAGAGATGGAAGCATGGTACTGGGAACATTGGGTGTTTCCAGTGTGGAAGGGGTGAATTGACCGATAAGGTCTTTCCAGTGTAAGTCACACACAATTTCCTTAATTTGTTGCACTGGATTATGGTGCTCTCCATAGATGTTGTTAGGCCAGCAAGACAGTTGCCTAATATGCTCTAAGTGTCACGGCAAGGCAGAAGAGGTATCCAAAGGAGGAAGTCTTCTAGGAGGGGTATGAGAAGGGGATGGGGTCCATTCTCAGGCAACTGGTTCAGGCAAGGGTGCTCGCACAGAAGGTAGTGGACTTGAATTTGGTGGAATCCAGCAAGATTGCTCAGAGGGTCCTGGTAAGTTATCATCATTGCTTTCCCCTTCAGAAGGTGGATGTGAGGAGGGTTTAGAATGCATGTGGGGTTGTGGAGCTGCACTTACAGGCTTGTGAGGCCAAGCCCCTGGGCATCAAAGGAATAAGTTCTCATCAAATATTGCATGTGCATATGTATGTAGCACGTTGTTGGGGCACATAAATAGATAATTGCATTCATTACCTGGCACTATACCTAGGTAAATCATTAGCTGCAATTTAGGCTGCAGCTTGCCTCCACAAGTGTCCACTGGAAGGTGAACATACATACATAGTGCATCCAAAGACTGTATAGATGTGAGGCTATAGAAGGAACTTTATTTAAAAGTTTGTGAGGTGTTCTCCAGTTTAGACTTTATTTGGGAGTATAATTGTACACATGTACTGCATGCTGGACAGCAAACTCCCAGTAAGATTCAGGTAAACAAGTATGAAGATGCATTGCTTGAACTTTGTCCATTAAAGTGCGAATAAATTGCTCAGCATGTCTGTTCTGCTGTAGGATATGGGGTACAGACTCATAGACATGAATGCTGTTGTTGCGCATCAATTACCTGAAGGCTTTTGATTTATACTCTCCCCCTGCATCAGACATCCAGCCTTTTATAGAGGTAGAGTACTGATTTTGAATGTACTTTATGAACTCTTTAGTAGGCACCAAGTATCTGGTCCTTAGTCCAAAGGAGTTTAATCCATTCTTGAGACATGTAATCATCATAAAAGACAATAATATACCTTGATCTGTGATAAGATTCAGTCTTGAAGGACTTCAGATCTGAGTGTACAAGTTTGAAAGGATTTCTTTACGTGAACATCATTCACAGCAAAGGGGTGGTTAAGTTGTTTGCCTAGTTGACAGCTAGGGCAAACTGGTTCCACAGGTGAAATAGATACCTTGGGAAGTCTTTAATATGCTTTTGCACAGCTCTGAGAACATCCTTAGAAGGGTGCCCTAGATAGCAATGGAGCAGCTCATAATCCACGGTGATCATATCGATGTTTGCTCTAGTATGATTATGAACAATAGGGGCTCCCATCAGTACTACTTTCATGGGAATGGAAGCTAATCAGGTCACGCTTAGTGCAAATATGCAATTGTCCTTAAGGAGTGTGCCAATGAGAGATAAGATTGATGGTACAATCTGACATGTAGATAGTTGGTGATAATCACACAACATTCTTCTTGTAGCAGATAAGGATGCTGCCTTCCACCTAAGACTGGCACTTTGCCATTTGTAGTTTGCATATAGCACAGCATAGTATATGCCTGATACTTGACGAATGCATTGAAGTTGTTGGTGAAATAAGCTGAAGCTCCAAAATCAAGAAGCCACATTTCTGTTCTTGCATTTTGCCTTTGCCTTTGGTGCTGTGGTTCTCACAACTATCACACAGGGTATAAGGGAGCATGAATAATATGTCCATTGCATTACTATCTATTATAGACAATAGAATATAATCTACATACTGTGGTGAGTAAGAAAGTCACTCATCAGTATCTGAGAGATGTGAGTAGGATGAGGAAGAACATCCTCATAGCCACTGTCCAGGTTGAAGTAGGCCTTATAGGCCATCTCAACTTCTTCCTCTTCTTAGACACAGAAGTCCTCTTGGTTGGTGTAAAATTCACCAGCCTCTGCCTGGCTGGAGTAGATGGAGACTTTGTCTTCATCATCCATTTGAATGAGTGTAGTAGGCTCAATGGCCTGGGAAGGCAGTTGAGGTGTGAGGACAAATCATCTTCCATTGTGTCCTCATAAAAGGGTATGTCCAGGCCAAAGGTGGCCAAAAAGGACAGTGAGAGTTGGTGGACTGGGGAATGGCACTTATGTTCCTTATAGTTAGGAGGGACAAGAGAGTCTGGGGGTAATAATAGTTGCCAGCATTGATGATGGGAGTGTGAGTGAGTTTACTGTTTGCAACTTTATCAAGACATTTTATGGTCTCGATGGTAGGTAGTGATCTCCAGATGGCGAGCGAGGAATATTGTATTTTTTGTCTGGGAAAAGGCAGGTGGGCCATAGTGGGCCTCACCAGTGGTGTGAGTGAGTTGGCAGAGGTTGACAACAGAGGAACTGGCTTCAATGATGGTGGAGTTGATGATAGTGCTTGAGAAGATGAAGGAGGTGGTGGCCTTGCTAGCATGCGTGTTTTTGTGGTGTTGAATATGAGCATCTTGCTTTGCTTGCCCTTGTGTGGAGTGCTGACCTCTAGTGGTCTTCTTCTTCTTTGCTGGGGACCACCCTACTGCTGCTGGTTCCCCTCCTGCTGCTATTGTTGCTGCTGCTGGAACTGAGGGTTCACAGGCTTATGCTTGATAGCAGAGATCTTGTGTGTGGTCATTGTACTTGGGCTTATGCTTTGAGATATATTGCTGCCAAGCAATGAGAGTCATCCACTCAATCTTGTCCAGGATGGGGAGCACAGTTGCTTCACCAGCTTTTTCTTTCCTTTTACTGAAGAAGTGGTGGGGGTGTCAGATGTACCAGAGGTTGACATGTTCAGCAACTGTGTGAATACATCCAGGTACTGTGGTAACTTCACTAGTACGATGAGTAACTGTAAAGTTGCAGAGATCTTATTGGAATAGGTGCATAGCAAGTCAAAGTGCTGGTGCAGCTTCGAGAATACAGCTTGAGGGTGCTTGTCCTTGGAAATAATGGTATCCATCATCACTTTAAACTTCAAGTATTTGGAGGTGGTAGAGGGAGTGGAAAATTTGGCCTCGAGGGCCTGCCAAACATCCTTGGTGAAGTCAGAGTCATAGAAAAGGTGGACAAGGGCCAGGGTCATCTTGAGAATCATGGCGCTGAGTGCCTTCTTATTGGTGGTATACCAGTTGTTGATATGTGACTGGTTTAGGACCCTATCAGAGTTCCCTTCAGTGAGCTTGTTGGGGCAATCAGTGATAATAGGCCACCATGCACCGAGTGTGTGCAGGTAGGCCTGCATGACCTGCTTTCATTTGAGGGAGTTGGGGCCAGTCAGGTTAGGGACCTTGTTGGTGTTGGAGTGATTAGTCTTGAAGGACATAGTGAGAATGGGGTTGGTCTAAGACAAAGAGATGTCAGTAAATTTCTTAACAATGAGAAAATCAAGGGAAGGGGCATAGATATGTGCATTATAATGCTCTCAGAGCCTTGGACTGGTGAGACATAGTCTCTCCCTATGTCCAGGACCTGGTTCCATATGTCCAAGTGTAAAGACGCATAAGACATGACATATCACATGTATTCAAGTATGAAAATGCATAGAATACAACTTACTGCACCAAAGAGCATGAAATACGTCTAAGGGTGGGAGCAGGGTAAACCAAGTGATGGAAGCAAGCTAGTCATACAGCATGATCACCAGGGCTCATAACCTGTCAAAAGCATACAGTACGCAGTTACTTGGCTTACCTGCTGAAGTGGTAACTCAAAGATGATAGCAGTTACTGGTCAAGAGTTAATTAAAACTCAGATGCCTGAGTCTGAAAGCTATATTGAAGTGTATGTGAACTAACTACTATAAATAAACTACTACCGTTGTCTTCCTTTTAGACAAGATGATGAAGAACCAACCAAAATTTAATAGGTTTCCAGACAATGTGTCTTATCTCCACAGGCTAGAACACTTTGCTCAAAGGAAGTATGAAAGGTCTACCATTGGCAGAGCTAATGGTAGTATGTTTAGTTCCAAGTAAAAAGGGGAATTAAGTGTACCAGGAGCCATGGTTTGTTCGCCAATCCTCCACATAAGTTTACAGATTGATTGTTCAAGATAGTTTCAGTCCTAAAGTCTGGTTAGTAAGGATGATCCTAGGTGAAATACACACCTAATAGGATCAAGAGAATGGTAATGGGTTGCCTATTGACTGTGGAAACTTTTCTTGAGTAATACAAAAGGTGGGTGAATTTAGGAACTTGACCTAGATTTTGCCTAATGCTGATGGTATATGAGTAAGAGACTTTCTAGTTCCTTAGGATGGTAAGTCTAGGAAAGGTGTAGTAGGAGTCCTATAAGTAGGTTGTTCTAATGAGCCCTAGCAATGGTTTGCTTAGGAGATACTAAACAAAAGAGTATAGGTTTGCCCTAAAAATGTAATGTCTAGATGGCAAGATATGGGGGATGTTAAGATGTCAAGATGGGGAAGTAATCTGGCAATATGCTGAGATGTTGAGATGTTGAGATGCTCAGTTCCTGGTTGATAGTTAACTTGACGGTACACTTAGTGGACTCAGAAAGGTTATTATAATTCAATCTTATTGTCTTAACTAAAGAATAGGCAAGTTTGGCTTAGAGAGGTGAAGTGTAGCCCTTAATTGGTACTACAGGATGCTTAGGTTGCTTACTAATAGGGATCAGATGCCTTTTGTTGCCCAAAAAGATATTTCTCCCAAAAGGATAGTTTTAGGTACTTGTTCTTTATTTAGGTACAAGTACTAATAGCCTAAAAGTAGTTCTAAAGTCCTAGTTACTTCACTCTGGGGTACCCTGCCTTATTAGGTCTTATGAGGTTTCCCAGGGGATCTCTTATCAGATGAGATTATCTGAGGTAGAAGATGAGATGCTCTCTGCAGGCCAAAGTGCTCTCCTTTATATATATAAATACAGGAGGCTGTGCCAGCCAATCAGAGGACCGGTGGCCCATAAATTAAGGCACAATCGCTTACTAATACCAGGCACAAGCTGACAAACCCAGGCACATTAAGGGGAAGCACTTTGAGCAGAGGAGTTCAAATCTGGGATGCTCTGTCAAAGAGGCAGGCTATGCTGTGCAGGGCTGTTTAGACTAATGGAGACAAGGTCACATGGTAGCTAGGGGTCACATGATCACTTTGTCTCACTGGCACTTAGCTAAGTAATCAGATAAATAATGGGAAATAAAGAGAATAGTGAGCTATGTACAAATGTGTGAGTATAAGGATATGATTAGAGAGATTAATGAATATCTCAATAACCAGTAGGTGGAAAAATCTGGAAAAATAGGGTTTTGTAGGTCATGATAGGGGCTATCTTTCCCTATGGTATCAAAGGGTATGGTCTACAGGAAGCTATGGAAATTCCACTTCTCAGGTGACTGATTTGCTATGTACATACATGAAACTAGTTTCGTGCAGGTCACTGTGTAATACAAGTTCGTTCAACAATGTGTTTCACTTATATTTCACTTTGTTTCCATTCTGCCACACAGGCTGTGGCCCTCGTGTGTTTCACTTCTGTTTCACCCTATGCCCTTTTCCCCTTTCATTCCCAGATTGTTAGATATGATACCAACATGTACATATGTACTATAGAGTAGTACTTAAGGCTCAATGCCAGGACCAGAAAACCCCAGTCTAGTTCTCTTGGTGTTTTCCCTATAAGTACTATAAGAAAGACTCTTGAGCCTCAGCAGCTCTCTTCTACCTCTTTATGCTCCAGTCCAGGACTATTGGCAACCTAAGGAAAGCTATGCTTCTAGGGTTGTTTTAGTAAGTCTATACATTCACTGTCTGTCTGACTGTCTATTCACTCCTTAAGAACAAGGCTGCTACTAAGGGCAAACTGTCTACCTCAAAGGAGGAAAAGTCTGTTCATTTTGCTGCCAACAAGAGCAACTACATACCTTGACTTTTTGTGAAGTGTATTCAACAAGCACAGACAGGATTGGAGGTTTCATTGTTGTTGAGGATGAGGAGACAAACTTTAATGTACTCTGATCAGACACTGGCACATTCTATCCATTGTTGTGATAGGTAGTAGTGTATAGTTGTACTATCTCTACACTATAAACTCAGATGCTCAAAAATATCCCTTCACCTTTTAGAAGTAATACTTTGACAAGCACAAATAATGGCCATCATTGAGATATCATCCTTGTGGCAATGCAAGTAAGATTTGATACTGGAAAACACTTGTTCAATGGGATTGTAGTTGAAAGAGTACAGCAACATTCTTGATGTCCAGAAGGTGACAGATTTCTTTAATAGTATATTCATCCATCTTAAAAAAGAGTTGGAATGTGGGATTTTGTGTTGTTGGATACAACATGGATTGGCATGGATGATGGGGTGGAGAGAAAGCAGCATGACACAGCAAGTTAGCTCAGCTGAGTTCAGGGTCCTGCCCCAGCAGTTTTCAATGGTCAAATTTTCAAACATATTTTCCATGTAACTTTGCAAACTGCTGTAAAAGATTGTCAATGATTTCATAAATGTTGTGATAGTCTGGGATAGTTTAGGACAACATATAGGGGTATTGGACAGAGCTGAACAGATCTAGCCAGTTGGAAACCTTACTAGGAGAGTTGGAAAAACTAGGACTCTGTTCTATCCTGATCTAGTCTATCCAATCCTGTCTAGCTGAGGGCTGTTTGCTGATGGAGGAAGGTTGGAAACACACAGCAAGATAACCTTGGCATTTACATCCAACAAGTCTGAGAAGGAAGAGATGAGCAAGGAAATACATAGATGCTCGAAAGGGAATAGTATGTATATAATGCAATTGAAAAAAAGAAGTATGAGAAGTGGGAAAGTAATGAAAGTAGAGGGGGGAAGGCAGGAGCCTGCTATGAAAAGAGCAACCAGGAGAAGTGGTAAGGGAGCAAGATGGTAAGGATAAGGGTAAGAATATATAAGGGTAAAGGAGTAAAAGTAAGGAAGACAAGAAAAGGGCTCAATGAGGGAGAAGAGAGTAGGAAGGAAGGAGGAAGATATCACAAGGGAAGACATGTGTGAGGGGAAAATCAAGAGGTCACTGAAATTGATTTCAGGAGTCACCTTCACTAAAATCTTGTGGAGACAGGAGATCACACCCAGAACTTGCAGATCCATGCCTTTAATGGCCATGGCAAAGATGGATGAATAATATGCTAAATTGGAGGAGGAAGGATCATTCAAAGGAAAAGAAGTGTGATTAGCTAAGTGCTTAAGAATGAAAGTCACTAAAGATCTGATTTGGGGATAAGCTTTGACAATCATAAAAGTAACATCATCAGAACTGACAAAGTTTGGGAAAACAGGGCCTGGATCACAAGCTTTCCACTTGTTCTTCCTTGGAGACATGGTGGAGCCTCCAAAAGAGATCCTGGAGCAAGAATGCATAACTCTCTGAATTTGTGGGATAAGAAGCTCCCATGATAAACCACCTTCCTCTAAGGACACTAGTTCAAGACTCATTCCCATGATGTTTTAAGGGTTGCCACAGCCTTATGGATGTTCAAATGGAAGCCTGCAGCAGGAGGGAGAGAGGGATGGGAAGAGAGAGGAAAGGACTCCTGGATATTGTCAAGAGCTCCTAAGGGAGGGGCTTTTGGAGAATGGATGGAGAAAATGAGGAAGATGAAAGACATGAAAAAATAAGCAGGCATAAACTCTACCAACATCAAGGATCAGAGAAAAGAGAGACAAGACACCAATAATGAATAATTTCACTATAAGAATGATTGTTAACATTGAAGCCCAAAAATGTGATCTGCCTTTCAAAATGAAAACAAGTATGTGATGGATTATACTATATATAGAAGATGTGACTGTCATATCCCATACTTTCTCCAAGTTCAACTCTGGCCCTCTAGGCTTATCACTACCAACTTTGCTGCGTTCTCGCACAGGATGCAACTCCAGACTTCATACTTAGTATTTCCTCTTATCTCTGTTCCTCGTTCTTACGTTACACTCTTCCCCACTTGTACTAGCCCCGTAACTTACTTACCTCCAAACCTGTGTCTCACTTAGAGCACAGCTTCAGCTTTCTCCTATCTGGAGTACAGCTCCGGAATACTTACTCCTGACTCCTGTTCTGTTATGACCCCATTACTAATCTATCCCTGACTTCATATATAAACCTTCAACTCCACTCATGTACTCTTCAGTTCGAATATTAACTAGAATAACTCTCCTGACCTCCACTTGAGTCTTGACGACTCTCTTCTGACACCTTTGCTTGACTTGACATTTCAACATCTTAAGTCTCATCTCTGATCTCTGCAAGACTGAAACTGGACTCTTGTAAGAGTACACCACATATGGTGAAGCCAAGTCCCATCTTAGTACTCATCTCCAGAGTTCTGGAGTTGATACCGGAGTTCACGGTTCTAACAGTATATTCAAACTCCTACTTGCAAAGAGTTCCCCACCATGGCTATGCATACCACATATTCATGAACCTGCACCCTCATCAGCGCCAACAATTCCTCCAGATTCAATCCCCTTAGTACCTTTGGGAGCAGTCATTGAGGTCCAGAACTCATTGACCAATTCCGAAGCTTTTCTGCTCATCACATCTCCACCTCCACTTCAATATCGCACCTGCTCCCACAATCTCCAACTTCGGGCGCATGCATCGAAATCTTGGAAGATGACGATGAACAGTCACTCCAAACTCCTCCCAACAAACCAGGATTCCCAGAAGGCCTCAGAGATGATCTGGATGGCAATGACTTGGATGATTCTGATAATGACTACTTCCCCAAACTCTATGATGATTACGACCCATATCTCAATAATGATGAACATATCCCGCGAGACACCCTCGCCCAATTAGCAAGTGCCATTCAAGGCCTTGCTCGTTCCACTTGTCGTCCCACCTCCAAATCTACCCCCTGCACCAAGGTCCGAGAACCAGATCAGTTTGACAGAACAGAACCCTGCAAACTCCGGGTTTTCATGGTGCAATGTGAATTAAACTTCCAAGACAGCCCTAAGGCCTTCAGCACAGACTGCACTAAAGTAACATTTGTGCACTCCTACCTGAAAAGTATGGCACTGGAGTGGTTCGAACTAGACCTCCTCCAGATGGAAGATCCTGACCAATGTCCCCTTTGGATAGATGACTACAAAGAGTTCATTCATGAACTCCAGGTGAATTTCAGTCTGCATGATCCTGTCGGAGATGTGGAGCATCAACTCGACCACCTATCCATGAAGGATAGCCAGCACATTAATAAGTATGTGGTTGAATTCAATAGGATAGCTTTGCAAGTCTGGGGTTACAGAGAAGGTGCCCTCCAGCACTACTTCTACAATGGTCTGCCAGACTGTATTAAGGATGAAATCTCTCGTGTTGGGAAACTTCCAATGCTTTCTGACCTCCACCATCTTGCTCAAGTGATTGATATGTGCTATTGGGAGTGCAAGTCTGAAATCAATTGCCAAGCAAAGACTTCCAATCAGCCCTCTGTATCCAAGTCCTCCAAGAAATCATCTACTCCCACATCCTCTTCTGCCTGTCCCTCAGGAAACTCCAAAGACGCTAAGGAGTTCAAGGACAAAGGAGCTACTATGTCCGCTCCTCCGAAGCTGGACTTGTCATCAAAATTAGGGAAAGATGACAAGCTCACCACTGAGGAACATAAGAGGTGCTTCAACTTCAAATTGTGTATGTTCTGTGGCTCCACTGGCCACATAGCAAAGGATTGCCCCAAGTCTACCTCTTAGACATTCAAGGGCTGTGCTGCCACCACCACTCCAAAAGCCAAACTAGAGGTCTCCTCAGAGATAAAAAAATAGAGTGTGACCTCCATGACTCCGCACAGTCTGGAGGTTGTGTTGAACCCACTCGTGCACTCAAGAAGATCTGTCTCAATGCATCTGCTCTTTCTGACCTCAAATTACTTATGCCCTCCATCTCTCTTGCATTTTATCCCATCCCATCCTTCCTCACACTTGTAGACTCAGGATCCTCTGATTGTGTTATTGATACATTATTTGTTAATAAACATGAATTTTCTACCTATCCCATGCCCCTGCTCCAACTCCGCCTTTTCGATGGAATGTCAAACAGCACCATCACTCGAGCTATCAATCTCTCCCTCTGCTTTCAAACTGGTGACATCACTCCAATAATGTTCTATGTCACTCCACTGGACTCTTCTTGCTCCCTTATTCTAGGACACAACTGGCTCACCTGCCACAATCTGTTAATTGATTGGATTTTGAGCAGTATATCTTTCTGTACACCTGAGCAGAGTTTGCCAGCACCCCCGAGCTCTCCTCCACAGCCCTCAGATCCTCTTCCTCTGACTAACACCCTCCCATCTGATCCACCATGTTTCTCTGATTGCAAGGCTCTGCCTATCGCAATTATCAGTGCACCAGCTTTCACACTAGCCTGTCACCTCCAGGGCTCTGTTCAGTTCAGCATGCAGCTCCATCCCAAGGAGAGCAATCTCCACTCCACCTCTATCACTCCCCCTAAAGAAATCAATCTCTCCAGAGTGCCTCCAGAGTACCATGACTTCACTAACATCTTCAGCAAGAGCAGAGCATCCAAGCTTGCTCCATATCGTGAGTACAATCTAAAGATTGATTTAGAGGAAGAAGCTTCTCCTCCATTGGGTACCACCTACTCCTTTTCCCCTTCCAAACTCAAGTCCCTCCACACATTCCTCGATGAGCACCTAGCAATGGAGTTCATTCATTCCTCCTCCTCCACTCATGCCACCCCAGTCCTCTTTGTCTGCAAGAAGGATGGCTTGCTCCGCCTCTGTGTCGACTTCTGAGGACTGAACAAGATTACGAAGAAAGACCACTACCCCCTCCCATGCATCTCTGACCTCCTGGATGCCCCGAGCCATATCAAGATATATTCCAAAATTGACCTCTGGCACACTTATCACCTAGTCCATATTGCCAAAGAAGATGAATGGAAGACATCTTTCCAGATATGCTATGGCTTGTATGAGTGGCTAGTCATGCCATTCGGCCGTACCAACACTCCTGCAGCATTTCAGCAGTTTGTCAATACCATCTTCACCAATCTTTTAGATGTTTGCGTTATAGTATATCTGGACAACATTCTGATTTACTCCACAGACAAGGCCTCCCACAAAGAGCATGTCCGTGAGGTTCTCAATTGTCTCTGCAAACATGCCCTTTTCGCCAAACCTGAGAAGTGTGAGTTCCACACTGACTCTACCAAGTATCTAGGCTACTTCATGTCGCCCTCCAATCTCACTATGTTCTCTGAAAAAGTCAAAACCATTCAGGAGTGGCTGGAGCCACGAAAAGTGAAGGATGTCCAGTCTTTCCTTAGGTTTGCCAATTTTTATCAGTGTTTTATTGCCAACTACTCTGATATTGTAGTACCCTTGACTCATCTCACTCACAAGAGTACTCTGTGGTCTTTTTCTGATGACTGTTATTCCACCTTCTGGAAATTAAAGCATGCCTTCACTACAGCTCCTATCCTTACTCATTGGATGCCTGATGCTCTGATCATTGTAGAAACTGATGCCTCTGACTATGCCATTGCTGGTATTATCTCCATCCAGTGCCCAGATGACGAGGTTCGCCCTGTCACTTTCTACTCTTACACTCTCTGCTCCAGAGCTTAATTACAACACCCATGACAAGGAGCTCCTTGCTATTCACAAGTCCTTCTGGACTTGGCGACACTACCTTGAAGGTTCTGGAACTCCAGTTGACGTTGTCACTGACCACAAGAATCTTGAGTATTTCATGACCACCAAACTCCTGACTCAACAGCAGGCCTGCTGGTCGGAGTTCCTCTCCTAGTTTAACATGGTGGTCCACTTTCACCCTGGGCACCTTGGCGTGAAGCCCAATGCCCTCACTAGATGCTGGGACATCTATCCCAAAGAGGGGGATAAGGACTAAGCTCACATCAACCCTCACAATTTCCATTCAATCTTTACTCAGGAACAGCTCACTGCATCCCTCCAAGCTACATACCTTGCAGCTCTGGTACTCCAAGCTAGCACTCTCTTTGATGTGGAAAACCTCCACAATGATATCCTCTCCATATTTCCCTCTGACCCATTGGCCGTAGTTCACATGTCCTCCTCAGAACCCTCCAAATCTTGTTGATCTATCAATGAAGAAAGTTACCTTTGTCTCAACAATCACATCTACATCCCTGAGGCCAACAACCTCTGGCTCCACATACTCTGATACAAACATGATCATCCCCTCTTTGGACATTTCAGTCAGAATCACACTTTGGAACTTATTCATCACGAATATACTTGGCCAGGAATTAGAACATTCATCAAGGAGTATGTCTCCTCCTGTATATCCTGCACCCGTGCAAAGGTTCCAAGGCATAAGCCCTATGGGCTTCTGAAACAACTTCCCATCCCTAAGAAGCCATGGAACTCCATCTCTATGGACTTCATTGAACAACTCCCTGCCTCCTCCGGTTATATAGCCATACTCATCATTGTCAATCGACTCTCCAAACAGTATATTTTTATCCCAATACATGACACAATTACATCTCCAGAGTTGGCTAAACTCTTCTTACTCCATGTCTTCTCCAAGCATGGAGTTCCCTCCCACATCACCTCCGATTGAGGATCAGAGTTTGTGTCCCATTTCTTCTGTTCACTGGGGAAAGCCTTAGATATATGTCTCCACTTCACTTCTGGTTATCATCCAGAGGGGGACAGTCAGACAAAACAAATGAACCAGACTCTCAAATAGTACCTCCGAGTATACTACAACTACCAGCAAGATAACTGGTCAGAACTCCTGTCCCTCACAGAGTTCGCATATGACAACACTCTAAGTACTATGACCAGAGTCTCTCCATTCTTTGCCAACAAAGGCTATCACCCAAACATCACAGTTCACTCTGAATGCGACCTCACCTCTGAAAGGGCACATGAATACTCCGTTGACCTTGACTTTCTTTACAAATTCCTCCGTGAAGAAATGGCTGCTGCCCAGAAGCAATACCAAGGACCTGTAGACATCAAATGAACTCTGGCACCAGACTTCAAAGTTGGTGACCAGGTATTTATCAAGGCAAAATACTTCTGCTCGACAAGGCCCTCTAAGAAACTCTCTGAGAAGAATTTAGGGCCATATACAATCATTGCTCAGACAGGATTCCACTCCTTCACACTCCACCTTCCGGACTCCATAAAGTCCATTCACTCCGTTTTTCATATTTTCCAGTTGGAGCCTTCTGTACCCAACACAATTCCTAATTGGATACAACCTCCACCTCCTCTGATAGAAGTTAATGGAGAACCAGAGTACAAGATCTCCAAGATTCTTGACTCTAAGGTAGATCGACGAAGGAAGAACTGTAAACTATTATACCTCGTACGTTGGTCTGAGTATGAAGGCATGGATGATGAGACCTCCTGGCTTTTAGCCATGGAGCTTGATCATGCCTCTGAACTCGTTCATGACTACCATTTCCATTACCCTGACAAGCCTGGACCTCACTCCAACATTTAATCGACAAGAAATACATTGTCGTTTTAGTTACAAGGGACCGACTACAGCTTAGACCATCAACTCATCTGAGTTACTCTCATCCTCCTTCATCCTATACTCATTCCCGCATTCTCCACCCCGTTCACTGCCAACTCTGCCACGTCCCCCAGCACCTCTGCCATTACCTCTGACTCTAACCCATTCCCCATGTATACGGACACCTTGGACTCAGACTCCAATGCCCACCTATATGCCTTCATCTCCTTGACTGCCACAAGCTCCTGGAGGAGCTTGTTCTGCCTGTCAAGCCTCTTCAAGAAGCATTGCATCCAGTATCCAAACTCTGTAAGTACTTGGAGCAATGCTGGGGCAGCTGCCCCCCCCAAACCTTTCTCTCCCTTGTCTGACTTCAACCCCTTAGTCTCCAACCTCGCCTTCTTCTTCTTTTCCCTCAGCAACTTGCCCTCCACATGTCTCTTCCGCTTACTCCCACTATCCACCTTCCCCTTGCCGTGCTCACACTTCGCCTTGGCCACGATGCAGTCCATGCATGAGGTGGACTTGCCAGGCTCAAGCTTACACTCAAGTCCCTGGGCCTTGCACCTTGTGCACTCTGGCAGGGCTTGCCGGACCTTGCCCTTGCCCTTTGCAGAGCTCTGCTCCACTTGGACCTGCTCAGCCTGCTCTCGTTAGCACAAAGTCATCGTTAAATGATAACTACTTACTCGCTGTTTGGCTACCTCCTTGGCCACCTTGCAGTGTGCTTCCTCTGTTTTGCATGCTTCCTCCGCTTTCTTCGCCTCCTCCACCTTGCACCTCATCTCCACCTCCACTTGTCTTTGTTCCTCCTTCACCTTCTTCTCCTTGACATGTTGCCACTGCTTGATGAACTTGGCCATGCAGACATTGTCTTCATCGTCAATGCACTCCTGCAAGTGCTTGTCAGACCAATTCATGATGTTGTTGAGCTCAAACATGATGGCTGTAGATGATAAGGTTAGGCTAGGGTACTATGGACTTTATACAGTGCTGAAAAAGCAATCAACAAACTTTCAGACTCCAATTCCCTAACTCTACATTGTCCCTCACTAATGGCCTTCAGGGGTTCCGGCCTAGAAGGGGGATACTGTCATATCCTGTACTTTCTCCAAGTTCAACTCCAGCCCTCCAGGCTTATTGCTATCAACTCCACTGCGTTCTCACACAGGACACAACTCCAGACTTCATACTTAGTATTTCCTCTCGTCTCTGTTCCTCATTCTTACATTATACTCTTCCCCACTTGTACTAGCCCCATAACTTACTTACCTCCAAACCTGTGTCTCACTTAGAGCACAGCTCTGGCTTTTTCCTACCTGGAGTGCAGCTCTGAAATACTTACTCCCAACTCCCATTCTGTTATGACCTCATTACTAATCTGTCCCCGACTCCATATATAAACCTTCAACTCCACTCATGTACTTTTCAGTTTGAATATTAACTAGAATAACTCTCCTAACCTCCAATTGAATCTTGACGACTCTCTTCTAACACCTCTGCTCGACTTGATATTTCAACATCTTAAGTCTCATCTCCGATCTCCACAAGACCAGGACTGGACTCTTGTAAGGGTGCACCACATACAGTGAAGCCAAGTTCCATCTTAGTACTTATCTCTGGAGTTCTGGAGTTGATACTGGAGTTCACAGTTCTAACAGTGGCCCCCTCACAGCTGTTCCA
Organism: Boletus coccyginus; assembly: GCA_025782845.1. NCBI lineage: Eukaryota > Fungi > Basidiomycota > Agaricomycetes > Boletales > Boletaceae > Boletus > Boletus coccyginus. The sequence goes on along the minus strand of JAHZSR010000039.1, from coordinate 381,206 downwards.
TTACTACCTCTCTAGCCTCTCCAGCTCAAATTGCTGGACTGCCACATATATTTCCATCCATTAGACATTGAGCCTAGAGATCTGAAAGGTACTCCATTGTCTTGTGTATTTTGATGCATAGAGTAATAAAAGCAAGTTTGGCAGTTTCAATTGTCGACAAACTCATCAGCAGTCTTGAATTTCTTTCCAGGAGTCATGTCATCCTCATCCTCATTAGTGTCAGATTCAGAAGCTAGAGACTCTGCAAAGAAGAGCAGCCCCATCATATCTGTGCTGGATGACAATGGGTCAGAAGCCTTACATGTAGGTAGGATCACATAAACAAAGGAGTATACTGAAGAATACTATTAGAAAGGCTCAGTGAAAGAGAGACATGATGTAATAAGGGTCTTTACCTCCTTTTCCTTCCTCTTTCCCTTGTCCTTGGAACTCACATCCAGTGCCACATCCCTTCTCAGCTTTCCACCTCTTCTGGTTGACTTGTTGCACTTTATCTTCAATTTGGTGCATGGGTTGCAGGTTCACCCCAGCAGACTCATGCATTCTTTCCCACTCTTCTGGCATGCATCACATTGGGAAATGTGTATTATTTTCTCCTGTCCTCCTCTTCTTCATCCTCTTTCTTATTCACTATCACTCCGCAAGTGATACATTGTATGGTATTAGTGTCTCTGATGATTGAATTGTATTGGCCATATACCTTCACACAGGTGCAGGTACAACCTAGCTCACCAACTTCTCAGCTTGACAGCTGCCTTCTTGTGTTTCTTCTCTTGCTGTTGATGAATTTCTGCCACATCATTTCATTATCAGGACAGGAGTTTTGTTTGTTTGTTTGTTTTTAATCAATTTCTTTGAGGGCATACATATGCCCTGTGAGGACAAATAAACAAGCCTAAACTATAGCTACCACATTGAATAAGAGAAGCAGGTGAAGCTTGAGCTCAATTGTAGTCAGTGAGTATATATATAGTAAAAGGGGTGTTGGTGAAGGCTGCTAAGTCAGAACAGAGAAAGAAATAGGATGTGAGGTTATCCTGACTGTCCAGAGGTAGTTCAAAGTGTAGGAAATGGAGGTGATAGAAGTTTACCTACTAAAGACTTAGTGAAAGGACAAGAGAGGTATTGAATAACCACTCAGGCACTGAGGAAGGGGGCAAGTAGATACATAAGTTAATGTGCCATAGAATGGCTGGATCCAGAAGGACTATCTGAGCCCCAGAAGCAAGCTTTACAAGTGGACTGAGAGCAGGTGGAAGGACAAGTAGTAGGCACTAAGCCAGCAGCAATGGAAAAGGGATTGATTTTGGGATTAAGTAGTTGTGTGGGGGTAAAAGAGGGGGTAAGTAACCAATTCTGTAGAGTGGTGTAAAGAGTCTTTAGCTTGACTTTTAATTGCTGTATGTATAACACAGTTATGACTTACATATGTATTTTTCATGTATTAGAACCTGTTAATACTGAGTATGAACTAGCCTTCAAAACAGCACTTAGGCAAGTGCAAAAGACAACATGGTTTCAAGTAGAGGATGAGTCTTCCTAAGATAAGGTCCTACTACATGTGAGTAAAGGGGAAATCAAAGGCTAGATTTGATGAGAGTCTCAGCAAGAGCTACTACCTTGTCCAGAAGTGAGCTGGATATAATGCTGAATTGCATAAAACTAAGTGAGGAAACTACAAGTATATACAGTGGATGTACGTATATATACTGGTATGTGAGGGCAGGTCTTGGGGAAAGCAGAGCCTAAAGGGAAAACAGAATGACATGGAATGTTGTTCTAGAAGGGAATACATACATTCATAAAAGAAATCAGATCAGGAATGGAATACTGAAATAGAACAGATCAAGAATCAGAAAGTGGAAGAAGCATAGGAGCAAAACAAAAGCAGAGTTTCATGCAGAATAGAAGATCAGAAGGAGAAGCAAAATCCTAAGTATTCTATGTAGAAAGAATCAAAAGAAAAACCATAAGGCACAAAGGAAAAAGGAGCTCAATAGAATCTAGCCAATACCAGTCACCAAGGAACAATAAAAGTTATCACTCAATCTCCTTGGAAATCCAGAGGATTTCTGTAATAGAATCATCCTTAGTAGTCCAAGTCCAGGAGGTGGAGTTGCTGTAAAGAAGTATAGAACAGAGGAGGAGATGGCAGAGGGGATGAAATGAGTACAAAAAGTATCCTGAGGAAATAAGTGGAATGGTCTATTAATATCAGAGGGACAAATAGTGCAAGCCTTTGTAGGCAAGCACTTGTATTTGGGTTGTGTGCTAAAATAGACATAATGGTGGTAAGAGATCAAGGTACTCTTTAACAGAAGATTTGCTTACACCATTTGTTTCTGGAGGCCCTCATCAAAGATGGTGTTGACACTGAGTTTCTTGGCTTGCTGGAACAATAAATGGATCCAAATCTGTAATTTCTTCTCTGCCATCTGAATTTGACCACAACATGCCATCCAGCTGAATCTTGAGTTTTGTAACTTTGTTCAAGATATCATCCACCTTAGCCTGTCAATGGCAGGAGGCTTGCTAAGGGCAAGGATGAGAGAAGTGGAAAGAGACATGAAGAATAAACAGGATGGCAAATGGTCATGTTTTATGCAAGTTCATGTCATTGTTCATATTTCAAGATCTGCAATCAACAAGATCACATGACTGACTGGAGACAATCAGAATCAAAGTACCTTCAGAATGTAGGAGCCAAGGACTCTCTATAGTCATATACAGAGTTTTCCCCTATCTCAGCTCTCTCTAGGTCATCCAAAGTGTTGCACAAGGCTGCTATTATGTCTCATGTCTATTCAAGTGGATCTGAACCCTTTTTGTATATTTTCAATTTGTCTCTTTTGTTTTTGAGTATTTGTTCTAATTCAGTTCCAGCCAATTGACAACTAATATGTTATCCCTATTTCATCTCCATGTTGTATGTGATCTCAACCTTCTTTCCATCTGAATCACTCTAGAACACTTTTATCTTGTTTTCTTGTAGGATTGACTATACACAACTGCAGGGGGATTAGTACTTGCATGCATGGTTCCTTGTTCTTTACTATGCAATGTTATTACCCATGATAGTGAAGATTGTTTTACTTCATAGCTTTTGATCACCACTTTGATAATTATATATCTCCTTTCCAAGTCTTGGATATTTCCCAGACTATAAATCCTATATCTTATTTGAAATGCAGTATCTACTTTTTGGCATCATTTTTCACCCATCTCCAAGTCTCCAACCTCATTATCATCATTGTCTTTTCTTGCTCATACCTTGGTTCTCATACTTGACCAGGAATCCAACTTCATCTTTCTGAATTTGTCTTTTTCTACTACCTTGAACACCTTAGGACAAGTATTTACTCACACCCACCCTGTGTCTTTGCTACTTTCTCCTTGGATTCCTCAAGAGATTGATACTCCTACACTACTTATCTGTTTTACAGCACATTGCATCATTGCCCCTACACAAGCACAAACAAGAGGGTGCATGCAAGTGGGTGTAGCAAGTGGGTATAAAAGGGCAGGAGGGTGAAAGTGGATGTGGCAATAACATAATGGCATACTTCATACTTTTGAACTCCAATACAAAACTCTACAATGTTCCTCCACCATATATAAACTTGTAATTAGATCCATGTACAGTGGCTCAAAAAACTGTCTGCATATTTGCATATTTTCACCTAAAGCTGATATCCTGCAACAACCCTAATCTGGACTGTCATTGTGTTAGTGTATGAAATAAAGTACTTTCCATTGGCTTTCTATAGCATCAAGGGTCAAGGGAATTGGTTGCAATTCAATGAAATGGCAACCATTTCAAAATGATGACTCATTCGGACAGTTTTTTGACTTTAGGTTTTGATTGCATATATTAGACCCTAGCATGCTGTAAAGTGATTACATACATTTGATAATGCTTCTATTATATCACCTTTATGTAACTACATCAGCTCTCACTATATAAGCCCTATCATTTCATGTTTATTTTCCCACTCTCATCATGAAATTCATCTCTGTCTCTTAAAGAAACAATATTCTCTCTCTTCCATCTCTTGGTCTTTCCTCCAGGAAAATTGCAGCCCAAACTGGCCTAGGAAAGTCTACTGTATGCTAGATGCTTCAGGAACTCCAGCCAGAGAAAACTAGGCTTCATGGTAGCTATCCTTCAAAACTTACCCCTACCAATAAAGGGGCTATTGTCCAGCAAATCATTACTGGCAAGGCCAAAACTGCTGTTCATGCCACCAAATTCATTAATTCCATTATTGATGCTCCTGTTTGTCCTCAGACACTGAGAAACACTCTCAAGGAAGTCTCATTAAAGGCTGTGGTGAAGAAGAAGAAGCCTCTACTTTCTAGGAATCATAAAAAGAGGAGGTTATCCTTTGCTCTTAAGTATCAGCATTGGACTATGGAGGATTGGAAGAGGGTTATATGGTCAGATGAGACCAAAATCAATAGGATTGGGTCAGATGGGCAGAAGTATGTGTGGAAAAAGAAAGGTGAAGGGCTGATTTCTAGAGAGGTCAAAGGTACAGTTAAGTTTGGAGGAGGCTCACTGATGGTATGGGGCTGCATAGGGTGGAATGGAGTGGGAGTTTTGAGTGAAGTGGAGAGAAGAATGGATGCTGAACAGTATGTGGCCATCTTGGAACAGGGGTTGTTGGAAAGCATGGAAGAATCTGGAATTCCAGAAGCTGACATTATCTCTCAACAAGATAATGATTCCAAGCATGCCTCTAGGAGAGCTCAGGAATGATTTGAAGAACAAGGGATCAAGCTTCTGGACTGGCCTGCACAATCTCCAGATCTTAACCCTATTGAACATTCTTGGAATCATCTCAAAAGGTGCCTTTTCTCCTATGAAAATACCCCTAAAGGAGTCCATGAACTATGGGAAAGAGTAGTGGAGGAGTGGGGAAGAATTTCTGTGGAACAGTGTCAAAAGTGGATAGAAAGCATGCCTAGAAGACTTGAAGCAGTTATCAAGGCAAAAGGGGCTCATACCAAGTACTAAATACCTAAATTATGTGAAGTCAAAAAACTGTCCAAATGAGTTATCATTTTGAAATGGTTGCCATTTCATCAGGTCTCAACCAATTTCCTTGATCCTTGATGCTTCAGAAAGCCAATGGCAAGTACTTTATTTCATACATGTATACTAACATAATGACAGTCCAGTTTAGGGTTGTTGCAGGATATCAGCTTTAGGTGAAAATATGCAAACATGCGGACAGTTTTTTGAGCCACTGTACTCTATACCTTATGTATATGCTAATTCAGAGAGCCTCCTTTCAATTCAAACATCCCTTCTCTCTGATCATCTCCAAAATCCAGGATAGCAAGTGCACAGTACATAAATAAAGCCAAAATCCCATTTGTCCTATTCAACTACAGAGTTCTAGAGTTTATCACAGACCTCCTATGTCACTATCATTATGCTGTGTCAGCAAAATATTCTCATATTTTACTTCTTATCTATTCATCACACATTCAAAGCACATTTTTGATATCCATTACTTTTTATGCTGGTATTTTACTCACCCAGTTTAATAAAATTCACTTGAGTTGCATAGCCTTAACACAAAAACTGGTCAATGTTTAGTAATGCAGCCATACTGGAGGATCTTGATACATATGATCAAAAAGACTCACCAAGCCAGTCCTGTTCCCACTTATGGCCCATCTAACTTTTACTACAAATTTTGCAAACTTTTTGATATGCTATCCAATCCTAACCCTTGTCCTAATACAATCATTCCAATGGTTCCTGATCCTCATCTCAGCTTGAATGCTCACTTTTAACATGGTTGTCATTTCATCAGCTGTTATCCAAATCCCTTGACTCTTGTATGTACCAATGGAATATCAAGAGTGAGTACATTACATATTTCATACACTCATACAGTGACTCCAAAAACTGTTGCAATGCCTAACCCCAATCCAGCGCGCAAAGCGCGCTGCAATCACCTGTGGGAATCTCGCTTAGCATTAGTCAGACGAAATTATGTACATACCCCTGGCTACAATTCGGCCCCTGGGTCATGTGATTTGGCTGAGTGGCTGTGGAGATATGATCATTTTAAAATAACAAGTCCATTGCAACAGTTTATTCACTTTTGGTGGATAAGGTGGAATCTTGGGAAAATCATATGATATTTGGTAATATTTGATCATATAAACATTGATCCACATATAAACATTATGTCTGAGTTTGAAAAAGTTCACATGCTTCTTTGTTTCCAACCACCATCATCATGAGATCTTTTTCTACTATCCAAAAGAACACAATCCTCTCTATGCTTGATGCAGGTCACTCTGCTCACTCCATTGCCTCTTCAACTGGTATTCATGTCTCCACCATATCCAGGCTCCGCTCCAAAGAGCGTTCTGAGCTCCAGAAGTCCACTGGAGGTCGTCCATCTAAGCTTTCTCCTACCAACATTCATCATGCTATCCATCTCATCTCTACTCACAAGGTAGAAAATGCTGTCCAGGTGACCAAGGCACTCACCAATATCATCAACCAACCCCTCTCCCCTAATACAGTCTGCCAGCACTTGAAAAAGTCTGGCATGAAGGCTGTGATGAAGAAAAAACGACCTCTTCTCTCAGACAAGCATTGTAGAGCTCATATGGATTTTGCCTCTGCTCACAAGGACTGGACTGTGGAGGACTGGAAGAGGGTAGTATGATCTGATGAGACCAAAATCAATCGCCTAGGGTCAGATGGCTGCAAATGGGTGTGAAAAAAGCCAGGTGAAAAGCTTACTAACAGATTAGTGGAAGGAACTGTCAAGTTTGGAGGAGGTTCTGTGATGGTATGGGGGTGTATGACTTGGTAGGGAGTTGGCTATGCTGCCAAGATTGATGGTAGGATGGATGGGGACCTGTACCTTCAGATTTTGAAGGATGAGCTGCTGAATACCCTGCAGCATTATGGTCTTGATCCTCCTAACATCATCTTTCAGCAGGACAATGACCCCAAGCATACTTGCAGGAAGGTGAAGGAGTGGCTGGAGGAGCAGGAATTTGAGACTATGGTGTGGCCTGCACAGTCTCCTGATCTAAATCCCATTGAACATCTCTGGGGCTATCTCAAAAGGAGGCTTGCAGAGCATGAACACCCCCCTAATGGAATTCTGGAGTTGTGGGATAGGATTCAGATGGAGTGGGAGAGGATACCTGTTGAGGAGTATCAGAAATTGATTGAAAGCATGCCTAGAAGAGTTCAGGCAGTGTTTAAGGCAAATGGAGGCTATACCAAGTACTGATATATCCAAAATACCCACTTCATAATGAAAGTGAATAAACTATTGCAATGGACTTGTCATTTTAAAATGATCATATCTCCACAGCCACTGGGCCAAATCACATGACCCAGGGACCGATTTGTAGCCAGGGGTATGTACATAATTTCGTCTAACTAATTCTAAGCGAGATTCCCACAGGTGATTGCAGCGCGCTTCGCGTGCTGGATTGGGGTTAGGCATTGCAACTGGTTTTTGGAGTCACTGTAGTTTGGGGCCTGGATTAGGAATTATTAGAAAATATTGACCTTAGTGAAAAACATGCAAACAGTAGAATTATGTACCTATCACAATTGAGCTTACATGCTAACTCATGGGTGTCAACTGGCTTACCCACAAAAAAACCCATATACAAGGTGTGGATGTGGGTATAGCCTCAGATACCCATGGATATACTCACACTATTTCCTAGCAGCATCCAACTTAATTTTTACAATTACAATGATTTTGTTCTGTAATGCACAAACAGAAGCCTCAATGGAGCAGATCATAATGATATTAGTCAATATGCAAAGTGCATTAAACTACAGTCAAAACATTGTCACCACAATATAAGAATTAATGAATAGGCTGTATTTGGTAAGTGTTTAAATGGTCAGTGATCTAGAATAGTCTGGGGCAGCTTATAGGGATACTACTACATAAAGCTGAACTGAATTAGTCAGTTAAATGTCCCTCTGGGAGCAGTATTGAAAATGCTGGCCAGCTAAGGGTTTGTTTGTTGATTAGTGTAACTATGTTGGTAGGTAAGATAATACATATGGTTTAGAAAAAATTGGAAGATATGATAAATGCATATATTTTACAGGACAAAAATTGATTGTACTCAATCATGCCAATTCATTTGAATTGATGCATAATGTAATAACTCAGAATGGCTAATACTTGGAATCAGCTCTTCCAAAGCAAGACCAAAGTCCTCTGCCTTTACCACAAGTTGTAAATCTGCATCTGATTTCATTTCAGTAATAAAAAACTGAGGAGAAATGGGATGCTGCTGATGTTTGGAAAGGGCATTTAGCTCAGCTGTAAAAAAAGGAAACAGATCAGTTGAAGCTATAAACTATTGCAAAAATCAGATACCTCTCTCCTTTTCAAGCTCTGCAACTTTGCATGAAAGTGCATGGAGCAGTGCATCAGCACACAAAGCATAAAAGTCTGCTCCAGTATAGTTGAAGGGACAATGAGCAGCAATTGATGAAAGATTGAGACTGGAATGCAATTTGAATTTTCGGGTCAGAGCCTTTAGAATATCAAGCTGAGCTTCATGGGTTTCACAGACACCAAGATAAAGCAGCTTATCAAATCTATATGATGGATTAAGTAGCAATTTTTGATCAAAAGAATACACATGCCTTCCTGGACGCAATAATGCAGGATCCAACAAGTCTGGACGATTGGTAGCTCCAATCACAAAGATGTCCATGCCCCCCAAACTCATTCCATCAAGCTCAGCCAAAAGCTGGCTTACAATGCGATCCATAACTCCACCAGAATCACCTTGATTTCCCCTCTTTGGAGCTATTGAATCCAACTCATCAAAGAAGATAACACAAGGGTTTGCATCTCTTGCTTTTTGAAAAACCCTTCGAACATTGGCCTCAGATTCACCAATGTACATATTGAGTAACTCTGGCCCCTTGACTGAGAAAAAGTTCAGTGAACAGGAAGTTGCCACTGCTTTTGCAAGTAGAGTTTTCCCAGTCCCTGGAGGACCATACAGCAAAATACCTGTAATAAACTTTGTGGTCAATAGAAATATCACCCCAAGTAAACTCAAATGACCTGATCTCTTCTTCAACCCTGCTTGAAACAATTCAGGATGATCCAATGGTAACTGCACTGTATCATGAATCTCATCCTTTACTGTACCCAATCCACCAACATCTTCCCAAAGGACTGTTGGAATACTGGGTGCACCTATAGTTTGAGCAAAGGCTGTCCTAGCCTTGAACAAAGCAACATCAAAGTGCTTGGTAGATATGACAGGCTGAGTGACCAGCTGCTGTACATCAGAGCTATATCAAATTAATCAAGAGTAACTTATCAGCTACAATATAAAACTTACTTCAGCAATGCACAAAGACATGACTTTTTAATCAGATTAGCCAAGTCTGAGGCAACCAATGCTGCAGACTGCTTGGCCAAGGCAGCAATAGAGATGTCTGGGGCAAGGTGTCTACCTTGATTATCCACCTGCTTCAAGAGGAGATAGAAACGCTCTTCCTCACTCAGTGCCTGAACACCAGATGTGAGAATACATATAAAACTAAGGTTAGCTCTTACCTGGATCTCTATCTCATTACTAAATGAGATGCTTTCAGGTATTTTACCCTGCTCCACTATTCCAAGAAGAATACACTGCTGCCCCTGAGTCTTGCTTGCATCATCAATACATTGCTGTAATGCTCGAAAGACAGATGGCCCTGGAATGATGAATGTAAGTATTGAACACACAGAAGATAAGTACAAAAGATGAGAGCAAACCTTCTTTGCCATCTATTGTGGTCACCGCATGGCTCAATGCATCAGCATGACGAAGGACTACCAGACATGGCGAACAAGATATGGCATTTTCCACTTGTTCTCGTAGTGAAACCTCAGTTTTGGCAGTTGTGTCTGATAGAACATTGAAACAATTGATCTGCAGAGCTATCCCGTCAACCAAGTCCCAGGTAGACACCTGAGTGCTGAGTGCTGACCTCCACGGGATGTATCCGAAGATGACGGGCAATGCGCACCGCCGCCGAGAATTTACCCGTTCCCCTGGATCCTGTGATAAAGGCTGTAGACCGCACACCCAAGCTTGCCGCTTCGTCAAGCGACATGGCATTCGACAACTGAGAGATCTGGTGAGAGATTCCAAATGTCGCCATCGCATGGCCTGAAAGGGCAAGTTAAATCGAGACGGAGAAAAAATGACCGAAATGACACCCAACCAAGTTCATGATAATCATATATATCCGGAACTCTAACGTTCTCAACTCCGACTTGGATGATTCTCGTCACATTGGAATTGACGAAGCACCCAACGTCGGGGATTGGAAAAGGTTGCCCGTGTGGTTGAACGGCGACGGATTCGTAGTCCACATTCCGAACAACAAAATAGACCGGAACATCTGAGCAGTTGTGCGTGATAATCCGTGTGAAATCGCCAGGGCGTAAGACGCAACGAGGATCCAGCGAACGGTCAACGTTGATCAGCAATGGAATGATGTCTCCGCCTTTGACCAAACGCTTTGACGAGCCGAAGTATTCGTGTAAAGCATCAACAAGTGGTTGTTCATAATAGCGATGAATCGAAAAAGGTGAAGCCACCCTCGCCAACTCAATGCTCCTCGCTGTTGGAACACCAGGATCTCGCGTTCCATATGGAGATACGCGAACCACAATTTTCTGACGGCCGCGGGGGCACAAATTATGGAGAAGTGTTGGTGATAACATCGCAGATCGCCTGCACGAATCGCTGAAGGCCTCATCAAGGGCGCCGATACGCGCTAGACGGGACGTTGAAGAATCGATTGAAGAAGCCAGAACCTTTTTTTCAGGTTAGATTTGAATCGAGAAACACGAGTGGATAAAGAGACATACCCAATCACCGTTCAGTACTCCAAGTCGACGCAAGTTACTTGCACAAACATAAACAGTAACTTGATCTAGATTAGCATCAATGGGTGATTCCAGAGCTTTGGCAGAGAATACGACCCCCGGAAGGTTGACTATATCAGACGTTAGCTACACGTACAACAACATTGCTAAATCCTCACCGCCTTCGTTCGCCTGAGACAACGGTTCCGGAGAAGATAATACAGTAGATATAAGAAATGATTCGCTGATTTCCAAATTATCGTTCCTATCTCGGTTATCCGCTTTGTGTAAAACTTCGTTCGACTCATCGGATGAGATCACTATGAATCGCGTCGATCCCCGATGTGCGATCCCTTGCTTGTAAGGCAATGCGAAGCTGACCGTGTATCCGAAGAGCGACGAAGGGAACTGAATCGATGGCTCGCATGTAGCGAATATGCCCGAAGGTACGAATACATCCTCTCCATCTCGGATTATGACATGGGAATCGAAGAACCAATTCTCGAATGCTGTCCCATGAACGGAAGCCGCCGAGTAGGCATTCTCGTGTTTTGCGGTCAAAACGACCTCTGTCAGGGCAATGTTTTCTACCACTGAGAGAACGAGGGATTTAAAGGATCCATCTAACCCCAACTGGAAGGGTTGAAAAATGGTTGGATAACTGACTAGCCAAGCTGGCGGGATAGCGATCTCGGGCACCTTCACTGCGATAAGTGACGGGAAGCGGAAGTGTAGGGCAATACGCACAGTCGGGTCACGGATAGCCCAGCAAGTCAGATCACTGATACGATCGGAACGCGAGCTGGTTGGATACTGGCGTTTCGATTTTATGGACACGACCATGCGTGATTCACCTGAGAAACAAAGAGCATCCCAAATATCCTGAGAGACAAGAACGGCGTCCCCGCCTGTGGCTTCGGCAGTACTCTGGGCCAAAAAGTTGGCCTCCACTGTCGGAATGTGACGGAAGAAAAAGCTCATGCCCGACCAGACGTGGTTTGGAGAAACAGTGCGGTGATTATATAATCAAAAGCTCTGCAAGTACCACTATGAATCGAGGGAGCGCGAGAGGGTTCGGTCGCGGTGGAGGCAAGCTCCCAACGCCTTACAGCTTACTATCGTATACTTACTTCTCTAGCAGCTCGTGGAGGTGGTCGCGGTGGCTTCCAGCAGCGCGATGCCGGTCCACCTGACACCGTGCTGGGTACTTCCCGACATCTGTTTGACTTTGTCCTCCTCATTCATCTTTGACAGAAATAGGTTCGTTTATGCACGCTGTTGAGGATGAGATGCTCTGTGCCTCTCTCGTTTCGAGCAAGGTGCCTTATTTCAATGCTCCCATCTACCTCCAAAACAAATCTGTCATCGGCAAAGTCGATGAGATCCTTGGTCCGATAAACGAGGTGTATTTCTCAGTGAAAATGGGTGAAGGAATGGTAGCAAGCAGTTTTAAAAAAGGAGATAAGGTCTACATTGGAAGTGACAAACTCCTTCCCATCGAGCGATTCCTTCCTAAACCCAAAGCGACAGGTAGAAGTCTCTCTCTCTCTAAACAGAAAGCGAACTGATCTGCGGACTTCGTTGCCCAGGAATTCAGAGTATGTCAATGAGTTCCCCTGCCTTCAGTTGGCTGAGCTACTTCCAGAACGTGGCCGTGGCAGCACGCGCGGTAATCCCCGCGGTCGTGGGGGTTCAGGCGGTCGTGGATTTGGGCGAGGTGGTGGTAGAGGCGGTAGAGGCGGTAGAGGCAGTGATCGCGGTGGCCGTGGTGGGTTTAGGGGCAGTTATGGCAGCCGTGGTGCCAACCGAGGTAACCGTGGTCCTTGATCTGTTGTTTTTTAGCCAAAATAACTACCCCAAATTGCTGCGATATGCAGGTTTGCTGTTCAATGGTTGCATCCCGGAAAATAGAGTGTCAGTGCCCCCGCCCCAGCGGATACAAAGTTATTCAGGCGATTTTGTTGAGGTACACATAATGACCTGGATGTTACTGAAATCTGTTCTGTTTAGTTCCTGTAACATTGTTCAAATGGCTTTAGAGACGCACCTGTGAAAAGCGGGCTCTTGGCAAGGAAACAGCATTCGAGTTGGAGATTCCGAGTTGCCGACAGAGTCTAGTCAACGTGCTTAATTATGGAACAAGTTGATAGTGTCGACGATAGGAGACCCACAGTAACATGAGCATAAGTATCAGACTTCTTGTACGTCGCATATTGTGCCGAGCTTTCTCCTACCAGCGAGTCTTTGAAGCAATGTCCTCAGCGTCGACAATATTTTTCCTTGTCCACTTCAACATCTGGTCGTTGCTAGACCAAATGTACCCGTCTAATGCTTCATCGAAATGTGAATGGCTTCACGTCCGGGTCTGGGCAAAGAGTATGGAGTGCTGATACATCCATGACTCGAAGAGATGCAGCGATCAATGATCGATGGTCATGCCAAACAACATAGATATGACGTTGTTTGGATGCGTTGTGGGGTGCCCGCACGTCCCCGTGATCGTGACGCCTACCATTTAGTCCAGCACATACAGGAGAAATCTAATGTCTTCGTTGTCGTTTTGGAAGCCTGGGACGACAGCACCAGGGAGCAGTCTGGACAGGTTGACTCAGGAACAAGAGAGTGTGATCTCATCTGCGCCATCGGACAACATCTCCTTTTCACTTCAAGCCCAACGTGAACGCCTCCCCATTACAAAATACCGTTGGTTTTCGCTCTTTTTTTCTCGAAATTTCTCACAAGTTTGCTACTTTTAGGCGACAAGCTCTTATATTGCATCGAACAGTATCCAATCACTATTGTAGTTGGGCAAACTGGCTCCGGAAAAACCACACGTACGTAGGACGTATTATGCGGTCGCACCAACTTAAATCTCTCAAGAGCTTCCTCAATATCTGCTGGAAGCTGGATGGGCTGCTGAGGGTAATGTGATAGCTTGCACGCAACCCCGAAGAGTTGCTGCAACTTCAGTTGCTACTCGTGTGGCTGCTGAAGTGGGGACAGTTCTTGGAGAAGAGGTGCGAAGAAACAATCATCCAGACATGAGTACTCACAGATACTATGTGTGTACTAGGTTGGATATACCATCCGCTTTGAGGATGTGAGCGATAAAAATAAGACGCGGATACACTACATGACGGACGGAATGCTTTTCCGAGAAGTCCTCCTCGACCCACTATTGTTACGATATAGTGTCATTATGGCAAGGACACGATGATAAGCTTGATCGTTTCGTCTCTAATACACTCCACTGCAGGTTGACGAGGCCCACGAACGGAGTCTTTACACTGATTTATTGCTTGGCGTTCTGAAAAAGTCTAAGAATTTTACTCAACCCGCATACTGCTACTGAGATGATTTATGGTAGGATTAGACGCAAACGGTCTTCCCTTCGTATAATTGTTTCTTCCGCTACACTTGACGCCATGTCTTTCCGTGACTACTTCTGCTCAGGGACTTCACCGCAAGAGGCTACTATCATCAGCTTAGAGGGAAGGATGTACCCAGTAGAAGTTGCCTATTTGGAAGAGCCCACCACTGACTATGTCACAACGGCTGTCGAGGTGGCCTGGAAAATTAACCTACAGGTGCGCCTGGTAGCTCCTTTGTGCGGCCTTGAACTCAAATAAGGAGGAAACGAAAGCATGTAGCTGGCGATATTCTCGTATTTCTTACCGGTCGAGAAGACATTGAACGGTTTCTGGAGGCGATATCAGAAATCATACCTACGTGCGAACCCGACGTGTCTAAATTTGCCTAGAGCTGACAGTCATGCGCACTCAGTCTGCCGGATGGCGCACCGCAGATCATTCCCCTGGCGCTGCACTCAGGTTTGAGTACAGAAGAACAGCTTAGAGTGTTCAGTCGCGCACACCCAAACTCCCGCAAGGTCATTGCCGCAACCAACATCGCCGAAGTGTGCATCTTATTCAATCCTATAGTTGAATCCAGCCATTCACACATTTCATTAGGCAAGCGTTACGATTGATGGTGTGAAATTTGTAGTGGATTGTGGATTTGTCAAGGTATGTTCCGTCTATCCAAGATAAATATCGCACCCCACGTCGTTTTAGATAAGGTCTTATAACCCATCTTCTCACCTCTCTTCTCTTTCTACCGTTCCTGTTTCTCTTGCATCAGCGACACAGAGAGCTGGTCGTGCTGGTCGCACATCGCCCGGAATCTGTTATAGGCTATATCCCGAATCTTGTCTGGTGTCACTTCCAGCAACCACTTCCCCGGAGATTACTCGCACAGACATGACCACACCCATCCTCCAGCTCAAGTCCCTTGGGATCGACGACCTAATGAAATTTGAATGGATCTCTGTCCCACCTGCTGAAGGTATCCTGCGTGCATTGGAGGTTCTAGTTACAGCCGGGATGATCGGAGAGGATGGTCGACTGACTGTCATGGGCCAGCGAGTTGCAGAGTGCCCTATCGAACTTCGTATTGCCCGTATGGTAAAAATCGATCCTACTTTTCAAGGCCACATCTGAATTTTTGGTCCAGCTGTTTAGTTCCAAGGAATTTTCTTGCGGGGAAGAGATTTTGACGATAGCGGCAATGATCTCCGTTCAGGTGTGTAGGAACTTCGCGTCGAGCCTACTTGGTAATCATATAGAATATAGAATGTATTTGTCGTACCAGACGGGGCACCAGGCGCGCTCGCTGAACTCGAAAGGCGGAAATTTACTGCCGAAGAAGGGGTAAGTAACCTTATTTTCTACCTAACACTTGTTACTGACTACATGTGAAGGATCATCTGACACTTTTGAACGGTGTGCAAATAATGATTCAGTGTGTGCTGCAGGAGTACTTACGAATAACAGCGTATAATGCATTCACGAGATATGGGCGCTCATCATCCTGGTGCAAAGCCCACGCGCTAAATTTTCGGGCGATGTCTAGAGCAGTGTCCATCCGTTCGCAGCTTGGCAAGTACATGGCGCGCTTTGATCTCCCAAAACAGAGTTGTGAGGGGGATGGCAAACGGCTGCGGCAGTGCCTTGTAAGTGGATACTGGCGAAATGCAGCCCGATGGACGGCGGACGGGACATATCGTTCGGTTCAAAACGACCAAGTCAGTGTGGATTGTTTATCAACTATTCTGGATTTCTCACTTCCTACAGATTCTCCATGTCCATCCGACGTCTGTGCTCTTTACCCGGAAGCCGCGCACCGGGTGGGTTGTCTTCCACGAGCTGGAAGAGACTAAAAAACCTCAGTAAGATATTTGTGGAACAGGACGATTGGTTTGCTGATCCGTGATATAACGCAGGATAAACGTGATCACAGAAATCGAGCCCGACTGGTAATGAGCAGCGCAAACACCATCCCAATTTGGTACCCTGACTGATAATTTACAGGCTCCTTGAATACGGCCACAAATATCATAATAAGAGTGTACGAGGTTTATCTGAAGGAAGTGTGCTGCATTAATGGTAGCCTATACGTTGAGGTTCTGCTCAAGAGTACGATCAAACAATCGTAGTACCAAGCATATATCCACGTGAAATTTAGCCAAATAAACAACGACAAATTAACTGTCGCTTTGCTGTCGTTCCGCTCAACGGACTTGTTCGGAAATGGGTGCAAGCCAGTCCACACCTGACAAACAGCCAAAAGTATTTCATACAGAAACGCCAATAGAGGTATGCCGTTTTTCTTTTCACCGGGGTTGCAGACGACTTAGATGCCAAGATTTCGCCGGATGTAGTGAACAACCTCTCTGCGCGCCTCGCATCTGAGGAGACAATTCCCGAGCGACAATTCGCGATAGATTCTCATATACGGGAAAGAATACAGCGCGAATTAACAGCTTTGCGCGCCGAGGAGGAGACCGTCCAACTTGAAATCCACCGTGCTTTGGAGAAGGAGAACCTGGATCGGGAAATGAGAATGGTCGGAGACGACAGTACCCACGGTGGACTGAAAAACGGTGTCGCGCTAATCGGTGACTTAGAGGAAATCAGGGATAAGGTTAATAGGTTTCAAACTCGACGCCAACTAGGTGATTTTCCTTCTGTTAAGGAAATGGGTGAAGCAATCGTGTCGTGCTACAAGTACGTGTGATACTCTTCACTGGGTTTTGTGTCAGACTGAGGACATCTAGGACGAATCCAACGACGCCTTTGGAATGTTGGAGGGAAGTTGGTTGCTTCAAAGCTGCTGTGGCAGATGCTGAAACTGTGAGAGAATATCTTGAACTTTTCACTTTAAAGTTTGACATAGTACAGCGATACCTTGCCTCGTTGCGATGATCCAAATATTCATCCATCACGGGACTTTTCGAATCCCGTTATCAACGACCAGGGAGACTCATCTTAGTGTAAGCCATCGGAACCCGTGACCTCGCAAGTGCTCGTGTAACGAATGCCCCCGTAGCACCATTATTAAGGGCATCCAAGGCAGATATAGAGAACCGTATGTGGCGGCAAGTTGCCGCTCCGTCAGTCACTGAGTGTCGTACGGGACTGCGGTGTAAACCACCAGACTTTGCACATGCGCCGAAGTTCGGAACCTCCCGTCCTTCGCGGATCGTAAGCCTATCTCATGACTGCAACGGTCTGCTACGGTCATTCAAGAGACACCGGGTTGCTGAAAACGGTCAATGGAGTGATTGCGCCAACTGCTGCGCATGTGCATATCGTCACGAGGATGTACTGCCTTCCTGATCATTGGCACGCAAAGCCGTTATTTTTGTGAAGACGCCTTGCTAAATTAATGTCACGAGGTACGCTAGAGCATCGCCTTTCCGGATTAGGGAGTGAGCGGTTTGAAGTCGGACAACCAAGTGATTGCCGAGCTCGGCAACCTATGTTCGTTTTACCGCCCGGCTTTATTTGCAACAAATCTCACTACAGTACATCTCATCCCCGTTCTTTCGTTCCTTCATCGATATCAAAGATCGCTCTGTTACTCTACTCTCTAGTACCTGCATCGTATTTTTTTCTCTTGCAGCTCTAGTCGCATCGGGAGTCCTAATCACTTCTGACGGCTGTCCTTAACTCATCTCAACCCTTAATTAACCGACCTTCCCCGGTCGATAAACAGACGCCGAGTCACCGTAACGTTGATAACCGTGCTAGTTTGGCGGCCTAGACATAATGCAGGCCCCTACAGAGATTGCAGATATACAGTCCTCAAAATTGGGGTACGTTATCACTATGCCCTCCCGTCTCCTTACCTACAGCCCACACAGCTCCAAATCACCTGTCGTGAGGAACCCTAGGGCCTGTACAGTATGCCGCGCAGCTAAAGTAGGTTTTTCGAGTTGTGGCTTGCATTCTCTGGTTCACCGCAAGACAGATGAAGTGTGTTGGGGCCGAGGATGGCCAGAAGCCGTGCCAAAGGTGTAAGAGGACTAACGTCGAGTATGTAGGAAATAATGTGATTCCACTTGATGGTCATTACATCTTGCAACTCCCCAGATGCATCTTCGAGAAACATCGCCGCGGCCGCAAACCTGGGTCAAAGTATGATTTCAACGTGGACATTTTTTATTCCTCTAATACGTCTTGTCCTAGATTATCAGAAGCATCGAAGATGCTTCGACGTCTCGAGAAAGGGTTAAACACCGCAAAACTCAAGCAAGCGAACGAGACATCCTTGTCTTCTGTTTTCCCTGCTGTAGACTCCCAATCTCCCCAAGTCGAAACGCAATTCGGTGCCATGATCCGGCCAATGGATCAACACAGCACCTCAGGTAATGATTCAAGCTTACTTGTCCGTCCTCGACTTACATTGAGCTTTTGCGCACACGGCATTTAGCCTCGGGGGGCCGACCCTCGGACTGTGACGACGACGATGACCGTGCGGACGAAAAGTTTCCTGCAAAACTCATCCGCAGAGAAAATTCCTTTTTCCGAACCATTCTCAATCCCGAACCCAAATCACCTTATCCTACTATTACAACCCAGACTTCTCGGAGCGACCTGGATGGCCTTCAACTGGTACGACCCGCCCCCCTTCCAGGTGGATTTCAAGATCCGATCACAGCTGGCCTTATATCGGAGGACAAGGCCAAGATGCTCTTCGATGCTATCTTTCTACGCCTCAATCCATTTATCAATTTGTTCGATCCACAGTTGCACTCAGTCAACTATGTGCGCTCGAAGTGTCCCCTTTTGTTTACCACGCTCATCGCTGCCGGCTGTAAATTTTTTGAGCCAAGCCTTTATAAGGAATGTCTCCACCTCGCCCAAGAATTGGCCGTCCGTGCGTTCGCTGAAGGGTGGAAGCGAGTCGAAGTGGTGCAAGCCTTTGCATGCTTAACATATTGGAAAGAGCAAGATGATAATGTATGTCTCGTCCTCACACACAAGTGTCCTTCCTGACATGCTCCTAGCGCACATGGATGTACATTGGTTACGTGAGTGATAGAGGCCCTTGAAATAGCTCTCCGGTCACTGAGATGATCTATAGGCATGCCGGATGGCTGTAGAACTTGGTCTAAATCGTTTTTTGGCGAAGCCACCTACGAACGAAACTGAATTTCAGCTACTTGAGCGGCGGAACCGCGAGAGGACCTATCTTGTACTATTTGTTCACGATCGGAGCCTCAGTATGCAAACCGGGCGCCATTGGATGCTTCCCGAGGTAGCTAACATAAACTTGAATAACTCTTCATTATTTCATCTGCTTGAGTGCAGGACGACTTCATCAGACATGCGGACACTTGGCATGAACATCCCGGGGGTAGTTCTGGTATACGATGCGAGGACGTTATTGTCGCCGCATTCATACAGTTGCGGAGAATTGCAGTGAGTATACTCCGTTGGTGTCCTTCTTGGGCCAACACCTGTCATCTAGGCCGAGACCACCGATATGCTACACACCAACCGAAGTTTAGTTGACGGCGGCAGTGGCCAGATCAACATTGACATGGCACTCAAAAATGCAAATGCTAAGTTATCTCAGTGGACGACAAAATGGGAGCATGAGATGCGGAGGGGTGAGAGACAGCATTTACTGCAGTTGTCTTTGTTGACCCTATAAACAGCAAATGGGGAATCATTCCATTTCTCGTTTCTTAACTTTTTCTGCTTATACTCCAGCCTCTTCTTGAATAGTTTTGGTGTACAAGCTGACGCCGCTCCAGCGAGTAGTCTTCTTGACGTTACGCTTGTCTTGTCATGACGATATTTTAGGAAATCCGGACGAATAGTCACCTGCGTGCACTGTCAGCATGCTTTGAGAATGCACTCAACGTTCTTCAAATTGCCTCGAAGGATTTCCGGGAACTTGGTGTACTGGTATGCATGAATATCCTTGCCCACTTACTTATTATACCTTTCTACTGGTAGAGATATGGCCAAGAAACTACATCAGTGATGACCGCCTATTCTGCAATATTCCTTTTGAGGGTACGATCCTTCAGGTTTGGCAAAATCGTTGTTCACCGCTCGTTAGTTACTGCGGAGTACAGACGCGAACCCAGGCTTGCAATCCGAATTGCCTGAGGGTGCAGCACCCGAAATTCACGCAACTATAATAAGGACAGCCGAAGCTTACAATGAAGCTGCCCATTTTTCGCCCGCTTCGTCGTCGGCCGCAGCTTATCATGCTCGTTTCCTGTGGCACCTTATTCATATGCACCGTACACGTCCGGGTGTGACGAGGGATCGACCTCACGAAAATCCTCTCTGCCTTTCTATTCAGAGTATGGTTTCCCTCCATTTTGCGCTTAGCTGTCGCTGACAGCACCTGTAGGGGAGGAGGCGTCGCCATCGCAGACGACACCTTCCCCTCAAGAGGGCACTCGGAATCTGCCATCCCATCACGTCAATCATTCCATCACGAGTCCTCAAGAAGGTTATCCGCTGAATGCAAACGGGATTGTCTATGGTGTCCCGACACGGAACGGGCCTGTTCCTTATCCTCCTCAGATGGGCCCACCAATCGATGTGGTGTATACACCAGCAGATCACAACTATTATCGCACTATTATGTTTGATCTTGGATTCAATGGAGAGCAACATCATGGACTGACGATGAACGACGGCCTGCGCAATGTCACATACGGTGAAGGCTTGACCACTCACTATACCCAATATCCTTATGGACCCACGCAACCGATCAGTCAGGCCAACTTTGTCGGAAGCTGACGATGTTGTGATTACTACCCCTCTCTGGTGTATCTTCATAGATGTTCGATTACTTGTTGTACTCATGTTATCAGTAGCTAGTTATGACACATGCTTTGTATTTTGACTACCACCACGTTCTTTACTCGTCGCCAATAGAAAACACCACGACTCGTTGACCAAAAGCGATAGCGAGTAGTGGTTGACCACGCAGTGCCATGAAATCGAAGTCTCGGATGCGATGTGGGCGAGGGGCTATGTTAATAATGCTAGGTTGTGCATTTACATAGCCAATATTATGGACATGAAGAACTGCCCCCCTTTTGACGGAGTGGGCGGCAATTGCAAAATAATCCGAGTTTGTCGGACACCAGCTGTTACATAGTGGTAGATGATCTGCGACCCAGTATATACGGAGGGAACATACCGGAAAGCATGTCCCCCGTCCGGGAAACTGATTCCTGTGTGTATAGGCTTGCCACCCCTTAGTTTCGACATGTCCCAAATGGCGAAACGAGATCCATAGCTTGCCCCCACGCTGTAGGTAATGATGTGTCAGAATTCATACGTTTTTAGAACCATGCAATGCACGTACATGTCAGCATTATCACGACGCCATGCAGCAAAGCCCATGTCCTGGGCCGACTTTCCTAGAAGAGAGTCTCTCAGAGCATGTGGCTCGACGAGCTCAACCAATGTGGAGTGTCTCCAGCTCCCTTGTTCAGTCAAGGCAGGATCAGTGCGCCAATCCGAAAGGAATATGGAACCGCGGCAATCAGAAACAAGGAAATCTTTGCTACTCCCAGGATGTGAATTGACCGTTATCAGTGGATGTGGGAAAGCGATAACATAGGCAGTTGGCTGAGCCCTGGGATTGGGTGGAGAGGAAGCGTTCCGATCGGAAGATTCTGGAGAAGGAATTCCGGAAGAGATGTTGAGCGTTGGCTGGAGGTCCCACACCATAAGCATTTTATCATCTAAAGCCGATGAGCGAGCCGACCCTCAAGACTCTAAATTTACCTACCGGATACGGAAGCGACGTAGCGTGCATTATCTTGGTCGTGGCCGCCACAAAAGCACATGTCGTTTACTTTACCATGGTGTCCACTCAATCCGCCGCCAAAAGGAAATATGTACTCGCTGGACGAGGCGGACTTTGTCAATAGATGCAGACCGAAGTCTATGCCGGCTGCCGCGATCCTATAAGTCACATCACATCTCTACCTGCGCGTTAGATGCAATGTGAGAACGAACTCGATAAGCCAACCGTCGCTACTGCTAGGTGAGAGCGTACGAGGCGACCAGGCTAACGCGGTCACTCTAGTCCCAATGTGGAATGAGGCCAGTCTCTTGGCAGATGTTGCACTCTAGGATACCAATTTAGTGATAGAGGCGACGGTGAAGCAAGGAATTTCGCTGACTATCTGGTAGACCTCGACAGAATGCTCACCTCCAAAGGCCAATAGGTCGTTCCCGTCCTCGTGGTAGCATGACCGTACCACATAGACGTCTGAACCATGGTCTATTCTGATGACACCTGCATCCATGAATGCCAGAATATACTATTACCTTTTGTTTGTAGGGCGAGTCGATGGTTGAATGGAAGCGAAAAGCTGTGCCACGCGTCAACTCAAGTCGCATGCTTTCTTCGACTGTTCGCAAGAGTCCCAATCCATTTCTCTTCCTCGGACTAATCGTTGCCTCTGGTGGAACCTTCTACCTCATCGTGAGACACAGAGAAACAGCACATCCAGCTTCGAAGCAACCCCTGCAGCACGCTCACCCCCTCGTTCCACCCCGACAACACGACCGCCAAGACACAGATTAGAATACCCCGCTTCTGATATCAGTATACATAATGGCATCAGCCGCGGATGGTGATATACAACCAAAACCAATGTTCGACCCGAAGAAAGTCACTGTGATATACGTGCTCGGTGGCCCTGGTGCAGGTGAGTTCTTGTCGCGCTAGAACCCTTCGTGGTCTAACATCTATGTAGGCAAAGGAACTCAGTGCGGCAGGCTCGTAGAAGACTTCAATTTTAGTCATCTGTCAGGTAACCATCTCTCCCACTCAGCCCGTGCACACGTTGATCAACACGGTTGGCTGGTAGCCGGTGATCTCTTGCGTGCGGAACAGAATCGGGAAGGTTCTCAGTACGGGGACTTGATCCGGACTTGTATCCAAGAAGGCGCCGTCGTTCCGCAAGAGGTCACCATTAAGCTTCTGGAGATCGCTATGTCTTCAGAGCTTCGGACACGATCGGGTCCTGGCTGGACAGACGGCAAAGGTCGGTTCCTCATCGACGGCTTCCCGCGTAAAATGGATCAAGCTTTGACATTCGACGAGACGGTGTGCCACGTATTCATCCTTGTCGCGGTTTGGTTTTTTGACTGTTGATTCGGCCTGGAAAGGTTTGCCCTCCCTCCCAAGTTTTGGTCTTTGAGGCGGACGAAGAGGTGATGATAAAGCGTATCTTAGAACGAGGGAAAACTAGTGGGCGCGAGGATGACAACGTCGAAACTCTCAAGAAACGTTTCCGTAAGCCTCGTCCTATAACGCTCGAAATTCGATTGAAAACTGACCATCCAGAAACCCACAACGAGGTTACTTACCCTGTCATCAAGCATTTGGAAAAGCAAGGCATCGTCGTCAAGGTATGGGTTAAAGTGCACCACAGGTGGTACCCTGATCGACATTTGCAGATTGATAGTAACCGATCTATCGAGCAGTGCCATAAAGAAGCTAGCGAAGCCGTTCTCAAAGTCTTAGCTTGACCCCTCGATATACCCATCAGGATCAGCAGCCTTCATACATGTGGTATAATACTTGAGGCATGAACATAGAAATTTGTCAGGGTTGTATCTGTTCGCGACGCAGCCCTACAAGTAGCTCTACCACCTTTCTCTATTTCGAAGATAGAACCATCTGCGCACAACAAATGTGCGTCTTGGTCAGTCACATCCTTGAGGGGCGTCACTGGTGGCTCTGCGCAAACAGGAACAGAAACGACGAACGGGTATCCATTCCCAGCCCCCACACCTGAAACACTCAACGACTACGTTACCATCGCCATTCTCTATGATGTCCCCATTCTGCGAATAACGCAAGTTTATATGGGTCCCATCTTGATATGCTGTGGTGAGGACCGTAACGATCTTCTCTACGAATTTCTCCCTCGCTTTGGGGGTATCCAGGGTGAAGGTTGGATCACGCTGGGGGCGGACCATGACCACATCCATCGAAGCGTCTGTGGGGGGACTCTTTGATATCATAGGGTTGATGCGGAACTCGGGCTCCAATCGATCCACATTCACAGTAGATAAGAAGTAGGCAAATGGACCGTGCACGTCCAACGCAGAATCACTCTCATTGGACTCGCTGGAGGGAATAAACTCGCCCTTCCCCGGATCAGTAGGCACGAACAACACCAGATGATGGGATAGGCAAGAGCTTGACGTGACTGGCGTACCACTTTGTGATGTTCTGCTGCGCTGCGACTTTGAATCGTTCGATGCCAGGTATCTCCTTGCGGAGCTTCTCCGAATCCTTGAGGATGGCTGCATGCAAGGTTGTGGAGGTAACAACAATCGACGCCACCGGTCGACAATTACCCTGACCAAGACCCGGACCGACAAGTGAAGTGAGGGATAGAGTTAGTGGTCTTGATGTTGAAGTTCCGAGAAAGACTTCCAAAGATCGCAATTTATAGGCCACCGCCTCTTGTGTAGGAGTAGCCCTGAACAAGGATGCATAGAGTGCGTTCGCCGTTCCGCATGGAACGAGCCCGAAACGGATGGCCCGAGAAGACTGGTCGTGTGCGTCGGTTGCAAAGGTAAGGCAGTGGTTCACTATTTCGTGGAGGGTACCATCTCCAGAGCCCAGCACAACCGTGATGTCCCCCTTGTGTCTATTGAGGAAGCTGAGGACCTCTGTTCCTGCATTGCCGGGGCCACGGGTGCGGATGATCCTGGTGGGGATTTGGTTCGCAGTGTGGAGGCGGGGGATGACGTGAGCATTGAAGAACTGCTCAGCCGTGGAGTCGCCACAGACAGGATTATAGATGACTAGAAGTGACATGGCCGGCTGGCTACATGTGTCCAATGGCTTCAGTGGACTTCATTGAAACACTAGCAGACCGGACTCACGTTCGAACGGTTTGGGTGGTGGGAAACTGAGCAACCGCCGACAACCGCCTAATCCGACACATATCTACTCGATTACAGTAATGCTCTCTCTGTTGCGTCGCGCTTCGACAGCCAGATCACCATTGGCACACACCAGCTATCGAGCAATGTCTTCTAACCCCCCAGACTTTAAGCAGTTCAAGCTGGCACTCATCCAGCTAGGCAGCCCCTCTCACCCCGCAGAAAAACCCACAGAAGCAGACATCAAGCATGCGAACCTGAAACATGCAAGAGACATGATCGATCGCGCAGTGAAGAACTCCAGCGAGAAGCCAGACCTAGTTGTCTTGCCTGTAAGGCGTTTTCGCCTATTCCACCTTCCCTCAGCATCATGACCAACCCCAGGAATGCTTTAACTCACCCTATGGCCACGTACACTTTCCTGTACACGCTGAAATTATCGGCTATATACCTGGGCAAGAATATGACACCGCGAAATCTCAGAGTAAGAGCGTCAGAGCGCTTTCAGAAGCAGCGTCGGAAAACCGGATTTGGCTTATTGGAGGTGCACAAGGCACTTGGGGCGATTTGACCAGTTGATCTGATGGTAGATCAGGTTCGATACCCGAAAGGGACGCAACTAACGGCAAGATATATAATACTTGCATCGTATTTTCACCAGAAGGCATGACACGGTTGCATACTTCGCCTCTGTCGTTTCATACTTTCTCCAGGCAAACTCGTAGCGACGCATCGCAAAGTCCACCTATTTGACATCGATATCCCAGGCAAGATCAGGTTCAAGGTGCGTGCGCTGCTTTCCAACCGGTGACCTGCACCCAATTGCGTAGGAAAGCGAAACCCTGGCGGGTGGCTCTTCTACGACATTCTTTGATACTGGTAGGGGCCCATAAGCATGGGTAGGATGGTTACGACAACTGACAAAAGATTTTGCGCGCATCGGCCTCGGAATATGTTACGATGTGCGCTTCCCGGAGCTTGCCATGATTGCTGCACGAAAAGGTTGGAAGTGGCGCATGGGCACCTTAACGGCAAAGATACACTCAATATTATTTGATAGGATGTCACGTCCTTGTCTATCCTGGGGCATTCAATACGACGACGGGACCCCTTCACTGGGAGCTGCTCCAACGAGCTCGGTAGGCAGCATCAGGGGTGGGATATGATCGAGCTGACGCAATGTTTAATGCAGCGCTATTGACAACCAAGTTTTCTTTTCGATGTGCAGCCCTGCACGAGACCCGAAAGCAAACTATCAGGCGGTGGGTCATTTTAGGGATTGAGATGTTTGGCTGAGGATTATACATGCAGTATGGCCACAGTATGGTAGTCGATCCATTGTAAGTGCTCCGTTGCGAGCGGCGGTCCGACAGCTGACACGAAATAGTGGGAAAGTGCTTGGGCAGGCTGAGGAATACGAGGATATTCTGCACTTCAACATTGGTGAGTCTTCCCGAGGTTGGATACCGCGGACGTTTAACGTCTCCCGGAAGATCCCCAAGTGTACCATTCCGCAAGAGCAGGAATACCCGTGACTACACAACGGCGATTTGATGTTTACCCAGACGTTAGCGGGGGACCCGGGGTCGCATAGTACACGGTCGAGTTACCGCACTGTACTGTATCGTTACTGTTAACTATTCAAATGTGCTCCCGTCTAGTCTCTTTCGTGGCTCGTAGACCACTCAGCGATTTCCAAATGTGGATGTGCAGAAATTTCCAGCACATTCCACAGGTTTCTGGTACAGCATCGTGGTCCAAGAGGCTAAAGAGGCACAGCGCCGTTCACTACTCCCCTCGTTCCACCCTTCTACCATGGTCAGAGAAACGTCAGCCATTTCTCTTTGGTTGTTCCCTTCAACTGATTCTTTTTACTTGCAGAGGGTATTACGATCTGCTCGAGGTAGCTCCCGACGCCTCCGAGAGTGAGCTCAAAAAAGCCTATAGGAAGAAGTCGGTTTCTTTCTTCCATTGCCTCTTTCCTTGTCTTTATCATTCCTCAGAGCGTTACGGCTACACCCGGATAAAGGCGGTGACCCCGAGTTATTCAAGGAGGTAACACATGCGTATGTCCACGCTCTCCCTACATTCTTTGTCTGCTAATGCAGGTGCACCAGGTACGAGGTCCTGGCAGATCCCGAGAAACGAAGTATATATGATGCTCGCGGAGAAGCTGGTCTCTCGGAACAGGGCGGAATGGGTGGCATGGATCCGCAGGTTAGTCGTATTTCCTCTTTCTCTCCGCCCCTTAACCCCATCCTATTCGTACTTCAGGATCTTTTCAGCCAGCTCTTCGGGGGTGGAGGTTTCTTTGGTGGAGGCGGTGGCCGTTCGCAGGGCATTCGCAAGACCAAGGACCTTGTTCACCGTGTTCAGGTGTCGCTCGAGGACCTTTACAAGGGCAAGACCACCAAGCTCGCACTCACGCGGAACGCTCTTTGTTCGAAGTGCAACGGCAAGGGTGGTAAAGATGGTGCTGTCCGCCCGTGTGGTCCGTGTAGTGGTCGCGGTGTCAAGGTCACCCTCCGCCAAATGGGTCCCATGATTCAACAAATACAATCTGCATGTGACGACTGCAATGGAACAGGAGAGATTATCAATCCCAAGGATCGCTGCTCGAACTGCAAGGGCAAGAAGGTCCTACCAGAAAAGAAAATCCTAGAGGTTCACATAGACAAGGGTATGAAGGGTGGCCAGACAATCACCTTTGGGGGGGAAAGTGACCAGTCGCCAAATGCTCAGTCCGGAGATGTCGTGATCATTTTAGAAGAGAAGCCTCACGATAGATTCAAGCGTCAGGAAAACAATCTTGTAACCGAGCTCGAGATTGACCTCCTCACCGCGCTTGCCGGTGGTGAGGTTGCGATCAAACATCTTGATGAACGAGCACTACTCATTCGGTTTTTGCCCGGGGAAGTCGTTAAAAACGGTACGCTGTCGCTCTGATGTCGTCCCCCCCTCTTTTAACATCAATCCTATTAGAATCCGTCAAGGTCGTCCGGTCACAAGGAATGCCATCTCAACGGCATCATGAACCTGGTGATCTCTACGTCAAGTTCACTGTTAATTTCCCCGATACCATCGATCCCTCCAAAGTTTTTTTACTTGAACAGGCCCTCCCCCCTCGCACTCCCGTGCAGAAATTCCCAAAGATTGTCCATGTTGAAGAAGTGGACCTCGAGGAACCCGATGTACGGTCGAGAGCTAACGTCATGGCGGACGATGCAATGGATGAGGATCACGATGGCGAGCCACGGGTACAATGTGCAAATCAGTGATTTTTTCGGGCAGGCCAACGGACATTTGTCATTTGATATTTGTTGTCACTAGTACCCTGGTGATTGCCCACCTGTGTCTCCCTAGATTCACATACGTCTTTGTTACATCCACGGTAATTAATATGCATTAAGAAACTCTGAGATACCGTTGGAGCGTTCACATGTATCATTATGAGGTAGTATCCCAGCGAACCTGAGAGCAAGCTGGGGTTAAAAGAGCACTGGGATTAACAAGCGCCTTACCTCTGGGTTAAGCTTGAAGTTTTCATAGGCCCTGTGACTGAAGAAGGCTGACCTCGGTTTCGTTCTCTGGATTCAGATAAGCTGAGTGATGGGGCAATGGAATGACTTGCACACTTACCGAGACCGACATCCGCCAGGATCTTGTCATCATCTTCCAGAATCCATTCATCGTGGTCCAAATTGATGATCAAATTCGTAGTCTGGCAAAAACAAGCGCGTCGGACTCGATGAGCGAGCGGTTTTCCAAGACCAAGTAACTTACGTACCTTTGCACCATGTGCCTTTGTATAGAGCTTGAACGTATCTAGCTTAGCATTAAACAATAGGAAATGACACTTGCCAGGTGAAGGGTGCGAACCTAGAATAGCGTTACGGTAGGGCCGCCAGGCGGGTCCTGTCTGGATAGCTGAGCTGAAGGTAAGATCGGATGAAGCCGATAAACGATCCCAATATACCTTGACGAACGATCTCTTTCAGGCCACCGACGGTCGTAGTTTCGAGGTTAAGTTTGTGGAGGACGAGGCTGCGTTCCGTACGGTATTCGAAAGACTTGATCACACGGACGGTGATCGTGGCCTCCGTCCGTGGGATTGCTTCGTTAGTTAGTGTGTGAGATATTCCTTCAGACATTCAAAGGTTTGTGTATCCGAAGTGGTTGATGGAGGCACCTGCGATGTGCCGCTTCCTCAGGCTATGGTAGCAGTGCCCGCGTTGACTGCTATGTACAGAGTCAATATTGTCTCCGGGCTTTCGTAAGTTTCACCCGCATCTTCGGCGCCACCGAGCTTGCCAACCTTATTGAGCCCAAATCCTTGTCCACGGGCCGTCACGTCCTTCCTCCAGGATATCGCCGGTGTTTCCCCGGCTCAAATACATTCATCCTCCGGTATATTAGCGCATACCATCATCCATGAATACGAACACATCCAATGGCTCAGTAGACCCACCACAAAAATACATTCAAAAAGACCCAAGGAAGCTCACGAACCTGAATGAAATCCTGTCGTGTCTGTCGTGGTACCAGTCCGAGGAAGCAACACTCTCCAATTCCCTTGCTGGATTGCTTTCCGACCGCGCCTCCATAGCAGATTCACTTCGTCGGCTGGAAGCTCTCGTTCCTCATCTGGATGACCTATGTCTTGAATCCTCACAGCTGGCGAGGAAAGTCTCCTCCACAGCGACAACAGCAGATCGCGTCGGTGGGCGAGTGAGGGCTCTTGACCAGGAGATGAGTCGTATCTCACAGGCAGCGGAACGAGTGGGTCAGGTTATGGAGCTCAAGGTAATTTCATGCGTGCGATGTGTGAACAACTTTTCTGGTTTACATTCTTCAAGTCCTCCCTTTACCAACTACAGACTTGCATTGAGCGCCAGGACTGGGAGTCGGCGACCAGACATTGTGCTCGTGCCATGTCGCTGCCTCTCGAAGTCATTTCTGGCCCCTTTGCTGAAACGTCTGTGGTGCGTTCTTTCTCGCAACTCCACGCATATTCAAGGCTTAACTCCCTCCCAGCCAACTGCAGAGAGTCATCTCCCTCCTGCGCAGACACTTCAGGCTGCGAGGGAACAACTCCTGTCAATATTCCTCAACCAATTTACACAGGCCTCGCGATCTCGCGACGCAGCCGCTACGAGTCGTTATTTCAAACTATTTCCTGCGATTGGTTGGGAAAGTGAGGGTCTTGAAGCATATGCGTCGTTTGTTGTGGACCTGGTGCGGGTAAGGGCACCTACTTCCGTCAAAAGTAGGACTATGTGTTCTTCGTTTGCAATTTACTGAGCGAGAGTATCGACAGCCTCATCCCCGCTGTACTACGTCACTGTTCTGACTGCGTTGTTCGAAGGTGTCGCCATGATTATTGACCAACACCAACCCATCGTGGAAAAGTATTACGGCGCAGGGAATATGCAAAGTGTCATTAAGAGACTGCTGGAGGAGTGCGATCGAGTGGTCCGAAACACGCTTGAAACCTGGAGGGAGGATCGATCAATCAAGAGAAAGGTGGGGGACTTCCCGTTTCCATATTATCTGACTGAATTCAGGTTGTCCCAGTTGTCAGATGTCTCAAATTCAACAGCATCAATGTCTGCTCCACGAAAACAAATTCAGACTACCGTAGAAATGGACGAGGTTGATCCACGTGAGATTGACAAGACGTTATCTGAGATCGCCGGAATGAGTGGTCGATGGTATCTGTTTCGGAAATTCCTCGTCGAACAGCTACAGGCATGTACCCATGTGAACGCTTGTTCGTGGTG
The DNA here is from genome assembly GCA_025782845.1 of Boletus coccyginus. Lineage (NCBI taxonomy): Eukaryota > Fungi > Basidiomycota > Agaricomycetes > Boletales > Boletaceae > Boletus > Boletus coccyginus. Next base: position 350,291 of record JAHZSR010000039.1, on the reverse strand, counting down.
CGTCTTGACAATGACAGCTTAGGAGGAAGAAAATGTGGACAGGGAAGTCAACCCCAACGACCAGAACCTACAATCTGTCTCTGGATTTTCCAACCCGCGCAATTGCTCCCTATTGCCCATTGATCCTGTCGTGCTGTTGGATGCGACATCCTCTCAAAAAGAGTTTGAAGATCTGTTGAGTTCTTGCTACATTCCTATGGAGATCTGGTATATCCGCACGATAATTGACAAGGTCTGTCTATGAGACCGTGGTTCCAAAATATCGTATAACCAAGGAAGCACAGGCTCAGCACTTATCTAGCCCCGATTTATCTCAAACCCCTGCAACCACCACCGCTCCGGATGACGTTTTTTATATCCTGAAAACCGTATATACGCGCTTATTGTCAACGGGCTCCATCGGGATCTTGGAACGGGCCACTGACCTTCTGAAGGACGTGCTGGATCACAATTTTGCCGGTGGTATTAAGAAGAAACTGGATGATGTTTACCGAGTCGGTACAGGCGTTCGAACGGAGAAGTCTGAGAAAGAAAGTCGATCGTCCTTTCTCGTGTGTCCGTTGGTCTTCTGACTAGGTCGCTCGCTTAATCTGTTCTTGAAAGGTACTTCTGAACGACCTCGATGTGTCTTCCTCGCATATGGAAAGACTCGCGAAGGACCTGCTATCCCAGCCTGCCATCACACAATTATTCCTCGATACCGAACAACCACGAATAAAAGCTATCATAGAAAGCTTGGTTGCTTCCACGACCAGGTTCAGGGCAATCTTAAAGGTGACTTTTTCACAGTGCCCTTGCCACAATGGTCTGATAATCCCCCCAGGCCGGAATAGACCAGCTATTTAATCAATTGATGCGACCAAGGCTAAGGACCCTGATACCTGACGTCTACAAAGATGTTTCTTACGTTCTGGACGAGGATGGGTATGCAACCGCGGAATACCAAGACATTGTGAGGAAACGCTTTATGAAGGTGTGGGATGGGTTAACAGATGGGTACAAGGTCGGTCAAACGGTTTTCTTAAGACCGAAATGCTTACGCCGAAGAGTAGGATGCTTGTAGTGAAAACAACTATCGCATGTTGTTCGGTCTTGCCCTTGATACCATTCTCGACCGTGGGAAAAGTATGTTTTGACCCTTCATTACTCTGAGGCATGTCCGAAAGACTCTGGTCTCGTGGTTTCCACTGAATTCTTCCAGCTGGGCGCGATACGCTTTGACCGTGATCTCCGTTCCATAATGGCGAATCTATTTTCCCAGACAGTATTCGGCGACATTCGAGAGAAATTTGTCCGCCTTCAACAGATCTCTTCGTTGCTTAACCTTGATAGTGTAAGTTATGTTTAGCGCTACGACCGGCCCCACTAACCTCATACTCGACTAGGACGAGGACGTTGAGTCATTCTACAGTGGATCGGGGATATCTTGGACACTCAGTATGCAGGAAGCCAAGGAAATCGTTAGTCTGAAGGTTTGAGGCCAGAATAACTGTTGTAACCAACCTCATGAATTCTTCCTGGTCTGGGGTGGTTGTTGGACTACATGCTAATACTAGTACCGATGAAATGACAGAATTATTACAGATATCTTGCGGGATCTACTCTGACAACTAGTGCTTCGCAGGTTTCCGTGTGCTGAAAAATGCTTCAATAAAATCCAACTGCATTGTAGCAACGAAGTTCAGGCCATAGGAGATCCGCGAGCAACCATACATGATCGGTTCCATTCCGTAATGGGTAAGAGTGGAGAATAGAGTGCAAGAGTCAACCACGGCGCAGAGCATCCAAACGTGCCTGAAGGGAGTCTTCATCAGCAGCAGCAGCAACATCACCACTTGGGCGGTCATCTCCATGAGACAAGCCGCTTGTTTCTCCGATTGCCACTGGTCTACGGTTCTCGGTAAGGGGTGAGGATATGGCGCCAAGGCCGGTTGGTGCCTCAGTAAGCTATATTTCGTCGTGTCAGTGAGTGGTTCACCGAGATTGGCTGGATTGCATACTTGTTGGGAAAGGTCGACGCCAATTTCATCGAGGACCTGCTTCAAGATCTTGTCGCCCTCCTCCTCTTCGGCTTCGGCTTCGTCATCCATCACGTCATCTACGGCGTCCGACATCATCTCTTCCTTCATATCCATCATCGAGCTTTCCTTCTCGAAATCGTTCATGATTTTCTGGATGGCTGGTAGGTTGAGACCACGATTCATGGAAGCCATAGCCTTCCAACCGACGGCGGTTATGGAAACTGGGAGATATCGAAGCGAATCATGGGACGTACTCTTGTCGCTCCACGCATGGCCTCTGCCATCTGTTGATTACTGCGAAGGGCCTGTATCCTTAGGCCAACGGCCTGCAGCTGTGTCTTCATTTGATAGAATTTCTGGACATATCTTCGGGTGCGAACGAGGTCCTTTGCCATGACTTTACATGCATTCTACTGAGAGAGTTGAGGAAGGTTGCTTGAAGTATTGGGGGCCACGTACCATCTGACCGGCCTTGGCGCTCTTCTTTATATCTGCAACGAGTTTCTTCTCACTCTGCTCAAGCTTTGCGCGCTCTCGATCGAGCTCGCGCTGAGCCTTGGTGAGAGCTCGCTGGTGCTGACGGAGCCGTTCGGCGGGGGTGACAGTCCTGCCAAAGAGAGTTTCCTGGGATGACAATTAGGATGTTTCATCGTACTGCGAATGGACATACAATGATGTTCATGACTGTCGACGTTGAGTGCAGCAACTGCTGCGCTAGACTTGGACACAGCTAATGTCATTGACATCTGGCACGGCCCGGAATGTGCCGTTCGGAGATTGAAATATACCAAGCCCCGGAGAACCTTAACCTTCAAATCTCATCATACACAATCACCATCATCGAAAAGGCCACCACCTGCAATCATGGTATGTTCAAAGTGCTGATCCACGCCGTTTCTGACAACGTTCTCTAGACTCTCACAGTTGACCTTTTGAACCCTTCTGCTGAACATGAAAAGAGACAACACAAACTCAAGCGTCTCGTACAATCGCCTAACTCGTACTTCATGGATGTGAAGTGCCCAGGTCTGTTCCTATTATCTGCGCTCCGAAACGCTATACTTATATTTTTGCCTCCCGTAGGTTGCTTTGCAATCACAACTGTGTTCTCGCACGCGCAATCAGTGGTTTTGTGTGGCTCTTGTGCAAGCGTCCTATGCCAACCCACTGGCGGAAAGGCGCGGTTAACTGAGGGTTGGGCCCCCATGACTGTTCACCCATACATCCTGCTAATACACACTGCATCCAGGGTCTTCTTTCCGTCGGAAGAACTAGATATCTTGACCTCGTCTCTTTCGTATACTCATTGTCGCGTTGTCAATCACCGTGTCCCACACGACCCTTCCCCTTTCTACCATCATCTCGAAAACGGGTCGAGTGAATATTGGTATCCACTCCGTGGACCGCACATGTCGCCATATGTATTATCTTTAAGGATCAACGTGAGGGAAAACCTGCGCTTTGTGATCAGTTTGAGGGAGACTTGAGCGTTGTTAGAACTTAGGGGTACACCTCCCATTACGTAATCACCACCGAGTCTGATACCTGAACGCGGTTCTCACTGCTCAGACCTAGACTGGTGATCAGTCCAAAAGAGGCAAGCCGTCGAGCCGTCAATAGACGGATTGGTAAAATTGGTTCGGGCTTTGGGGGGGTGAGCGGGGCAGCCTCGTCATACCGAGGATTCCCACGGAACGGTCCCAGTTCCGATGACCGATTGAGGACCGATTTACAAGGTCACATGATGCCCCTGGCTGAGAAATTTTTGCGAAGGTCAAATTTTTTGGGTGGCATGTTGTGCCCCACATCGACGGCTTGCCTCTTCGCCTCTTTAGGACGGACTGATCACCAGTCTAGCTCAGACCGAGTGCTATGGATTTGGATCCTATCGGCGAGCACTGTGCCTTGCAGTCGTGCAATGTTCTTGACTTTCTACCCATTCGATGTAGTTGTTTGCAGTGGTTTTGCAAGGTTCATATCACACCAGACCTCCACGACTGTTCCTCTGTGCAACAGCATCAATCCGAGTCGTCGTCGTCCACTTGGCTGCGTCCCAAGTGCGCCTTTTCCGGATGTAACAAGCCTTCCCTCGCGATCAGCAAGACCGCTGTTGACCTTCCCATAGGGGAAGAATCCTCCAACGCAGTCCCAAGGGGTTGTCCTGGCTGCCAGCTTTCTTTTTGCGCAGAGTACGTTCGCAGACACTGCGTCGCATTTCTGGGATATCTTACATGACTCATAGTCACCGCCATATGCAGTCTCACTCATGCATTGGCCTTACTACCGGGAGTGATGATGTGAAGCATGAAGCTGCTCGTGCCATTTTCGCCGAAAAGTTTATGGTGACTGGTACCCCGACGTCTCACACCCCTGTAGTGGCGCGTCGGCCGAGGAATCTTCCTCCCGGTTCCCAAAAACTAGCGCAGCTGCAAAAGGTCAATCTAATGAAATTGCGTCACAAAGCGATCCCTGGAGATACCAAGGACAAAGGTTCCATGATACCTATCGACCAACGCATTCATGTAACCGTGCGTCTTGACATCCTTGGCCAATCAGCAGAAGAAATCGCTTTATGGTTCCGAAAGGTGGTGTAAGTTCGCACCAAGCTTTCGTCCTCTAACATGCCATAGACGACAATCACGGGCAAGGCATTGGATTTGATTGTTCAACGCTTTGGTGTGTCCCATGCAGGTTCCGTAAGTCTTCCCGTTGCCGATGGTAACTCAGTAATTCTGAATTCATCATGGGTTAGACACTTCATTTGAAGCAACCCTCCGCGGAAATCGCAAGTCAAGTGCTGCAGAATCATTTGGAATTATCAACGCAACTCGAAGATGGATCAATAGTTGTGCTGACTGACTCACGGTCAAACGAATGAGTGTACTGGCTTGATAGATCCTAGATCCATCTATATACTTGTTCTCCATTTCATATAAGTTACCCATTGTTCCTCCAGGAAACGGTGTTGATATTATCCGAAGAAATACATAATGTAAACGGATGGCAAAGGCAAGGCCAATGTCCAAAGCCAGGAAGAACCATAGCGGGATGTGTAAAGCAGAAGGATCCACTACGCAACAAGGGCAGCTAACCGGCGGAGATGAGGCACGTTGAGGTATGCTGGTACATATGTCTCAAGCCCCGAAACCTCGCGAGGGTATGGAGGCTCGTATGGTCCGACTTCCTCTGTTTCGGGTGAGAGAAGGAGATGATCATTTCGATCGTTTGCTTGCACTCGAGAGGCAACGACGCGGAGGATTTCAGGAGAGATGGGATTCTGAAAAGAGTCAACTATAATCGGGCTGTTGCATCTATCGAAAGTAGTAGACCCACCTCGTATTCCGCAACGTAGTAGTTGGTACACATCCTTTGTATTTGCATAGGACTGAGCATCCAGCAAACGTCATAAATAATCTCAATATCGGCAGGTGTCGCCTGTCATTCTAGGTCAGGAACTTTCCTCAAAGGGTGGATCAAGTTCTCCACTGACTTTTTTCAGTTGCAACAACTTGATAGCTTGCATCAAATGCTCGAGGTGGAGTGTACCCTCTGGCATGTCATGCGACTTGCACCATTCCTCTATCCGCGTGATATTGTATTGAATCTGCATGGCTATCGAATGGTCATTAGCACCACATCAAGCAAGATCAACAACACGAAATACCTCTTTTCCAAGAAGAAAAATTTCTCCTCATTAGAAGATCATTAAAACTCGTAACGCCGGTCAGCTTGAGCAGTTCGGTCAGGACCTGGTGTACCACCGAGTCCTCCATATAATAACTCTTCAGGCTCTTCCAGACCTTGTTTAGTAGGTTCAGGATATCGTCCATGCTATAAGCTGGCTGGCTGTTCGTGTTAAGGATACGATTGAACAATCGTCCACCTCCATCACTTGTGGTGAATCCTGGGAGAGACTGGCTCTCAATCAAAGCAGGAATTACCATCTTGGAAAGACGTTTCTTGGTCTCTTGCATCCATGTGTGATAGATGTTGTACTGAAGACTGCCAAGGTCATGTTTCACCACGGTAACGAGGCGTTCGTAGTCATTCCAGTCGAATTCACGGACAGAGAGTTCTTCTCCCGGACCAATGCCTTGTACCATGTCGCTTTCCGCGACGCAGATGAATGAAAGCATCTCGTGAACGTTGGAAAGCCAGAAGATTCCAGGGATAACGGCATCCTCTCCGTTAAAGGACTATCGGGGAATCAGAAAGGGTCCAACAGCACGCAAAAGAACTGACCATAACATGTGCTTGGATTGCCTCCATGACGTTGGCCAAGAAGCGCTCGCTTTCTTGGATAAGGCCATACTTCCACATCTCGTTCGTGACAAGGCTGATGAGATTCGCAGGGAAAAGGATCTCCTTCACTGCGGATGGATTCGTTGTACTTGGTGCAGGAATCTTGAGACCCCGAATTAGTCCTGTGAGAACGTCTTCGTCCAGACGCTTAATATCATGCATAAGTCTGATTTTCTCTTCTGCCAGGTCATCGTAACTGCGAAGATCGGCCACACCATTGGTCCGTACTCGGAGAACGTTATCCTCCCCGTTGTATGCGACAGAGACCGCTCGTTGGTTAAGCGCTTGACTCCGCTTCACATCAATCATCAGTTCGTCTGCCGATGTACGGTATTCCGAGGGGCTGAGCTGAAGGACACCTGCGGAGCTATGCCTTCGCTGGTGACGATTGGGATGGAGGGGAGGGGCTAACGAGACATTGGCACCATTGGCGTCGGGGATGCGGAGAGCAGGTACGAAAGTTGGGGATGTTGGGGGCTCACGAGCACCTCTCGTCAGAGCGTTGTACGCATTGGCACGATTGAGTTGCTCGCGCAAACTGCTGACTTCACTCTTGAGGGTGGCGATGACGGAGACATCCTCCGTGGACCTTATTGGCGAGACTGCAAATGCCTTCTCTTGGGACTGTAGCTGAGCAGCTTGTGCGAGTACTTCATTAGTCAACCGCTGAATCGCTTCCTCCTTCTCGGCTGCTTTGGCGATTGCATCTTCTAGGCGTTTTTCGACGTCAGCTTTTGCTTGGAGGAGCTCCTCGCGCCGGGATAGTTCAGTCTCTGCGGTCTGCAACGCGGTATGAAGGGACTTGGCTTTCGCATCAGCTTCCTCGTGTTTCGAACTCCACTGCTGGATCTGCTTCTCAAGTTCGTCAAGTTGGGTTTGCAAGGCTTTTTTCTCTTCCGTCCGCTTCTGGAGCGTTTGGGTGAGTTCCACAACTTTGTTTTCGAGCCGGTAGGAGATCTCCTTGAATTTGGATACTGAGCGCGCCTCGGCCTTGAGGATTTTGAGCTGCTTCCTGGCAAGACGCCGCCTGACACAAGACTGCAGGTATACTACATGTCCAACGTCAGATCGATATGAACGGCGGTACAATCTGTATAATGTCGGTCAGCATGCTAAATGAGATGGAAGAAGGAACATACAATCCGCGGAACAGCGATTGCAATAGCACAGCTGCATGCACCGTCCTCGCTTCCCGGTGCGCTCGCCGTGCCTGTACACCACGGACGCCTAAACGTACCATGTATCAGCGAATTAAGCCCACATCGTAACCTCCAGAACTTACGGCTCTGTACAGCGATAACTGCTTCGCGAACTTGGAGGAACTTCGACCTTTGAAGAAAACATCGAACGCCAGCTTGTAACCTCTTCGCAGCAACATTCCTGCGGATGCTCTCCACAAGCCGTCTTGCCAAGATACCGCGCCACCATGTCTGGATCTTGATTGTGGCGCTACGAAGTTCCTGGTACCTCTTGACAGCCATGCGTCGTCGCATATTCTTCTGGACGATAGCGACGAGGGCATTAAGCCTTTCGGACCTGAGGGACTCGAGCGCAGCAAGCATACCCGCGCGGAAGAAAATTTTGGTAAGACCACTCTGGTATTTGTCCGGATCGTTGATTGTCTTCTCTAATATCAACGAGCAGAGAAGTCCAAGTTCCAGTTTCTGTATCATAGGTTGCCAATCTGTTGAGGGGACAAGCATATAATATCTAGGGAGCGAATTGAGTCAGCTGCTCGGCATCTAAACAGTTACTCACCGCTCCGCGAATTCCTCGTACGTCCACCGAGAAGGGTACCCTGCGCAACTGATACGGATAGTCTCCAAAACACCACAAGCGCGAAGCTGGCCTAAAACCTGAGAAGGCATGAACTCCCATGGTTTCTTGGCCTCGTTTGGTTTAATGCATCGGATGTAGTGAACGTTCGTGATGCTAAGCGTGTCCATCAACGTGATTAGGGATGCTTTGAATATCGAGCCCTGCGTAGGTTTCCTGATGGCCTTGCCTGGCCTCCTGGATCCACCTGCTGCTGTGGTAGATGCTACCAGAGTTGAACGACCTGGATCAGGTATGATTGACGATCGACGAGATCCACCACTGCCGGAATCAGAGAGGGAAGGAGAACCAGGATGGGGTGGATCGCTGGATTTATCCGCTGACCTGACTGAGCCGAGAGCGGTATCCAAGACTTCCTTCAGGAATGGATTTTTTGTCGTTGCCAGTAGTACCATGTGCTCGTCTGGTACTGTATCCCTATTTTTCTCCAAGAAACCGTCAACCTCATAAGTAACATCGAGGGCATAATGTGCAATCGTGAACGCAGAGTTCCCGAACCGGGGCTTTTTGAAGACAGCGCCATTGGCTGGCTTCAAGAGTTGCGCGTTCAGTTTCTGTAGGAAAGAAGCATCGCTGCCTGACGGTAAACGGGACTCTTCGTCAAGGAGAGCAAGGACACCGAGCTTGCCCTCGATGACGTCGATACAGGGTTGATTATCAGAGAAATCAATGAATGTCCAATTGATCTGTTCCTTCATGTACTCTTCCTGTTCAAGCTTGAACACATGCGAGTTGAACTGCAAACAATGAACATCAGTACTACCCGCAACGACCTCGCCAACATTCACCTCCTGTTGCAGTTTTTCATTAGCGTAATTGATGCTGAATTGCTCAAAAGAATTCTGAGAATGCAGAGGTGAGCTGGGAATCCCATTGCACACCAGTAAGGATCACCTTCTGGAAGTGCTCGAACCCGTATATATCCAACACACCAATGAACATCTCTGCACGCTCAGCAGCATCGCCATTCTCTCCAGCCAAACTCTCGTTGACTATTGCAACCAACCATTCGAATAGGCATGCATAGACAAATTTCGCCACACTATCCCTGACTACCGTCGCCTGCGCGGCATTCAGAGCAGTGACGATTTTTTCCGAGCGCGTGACGATCTGCTTCTTAATCGTCCACTTCTTGAACTCAGAGAGAGTAATTCCCAAAAACCGAGTAGCCAAAATAAGAGCAGGATCTTCCGCATCGATTGACGATTCATTTCGAGCCTGGGTAACCTTGACGTTTCCGAGATGTAAAAGAGCAGAAAGTAGCCTGAAAACAGCCCATTGCTTCTCAACACTGATGCCGACGGTCGAAAGAGCTTGCTGAGTTGCGCGGAATTCCTCGGCATCATCAACTCCTGCAATGGGTGTTGAAGTAGGTCCACCTTGTTTGAGATAGTGAAATTTTGTAACATCCATATCTAGCCCAAGGTCTTTCCGTTCCTTCAGTGGGGCGCCCGCGCACAGCTGATAGAAGATATGATAGTTTCGTTCCGTAGTTGGTTGGAAGACGATACGCGACCGCTCTAGAAGGTATGTACGTATGCGCGCACCGACGATTTCCGGTTTTCCATCGAAAAGAATCTACAAAACCGTCAAATGCGTTGATAAAGAGCGCAGGAAATGCTCCGACCTGGATATATTTTCCAAAGCGCGACGAATTGTCGTTCCGCGTTGTTTTCGCATTTCCAAAGGACTCCAGTATCGGGTTCGTAGCCAGGATCTGCCGTTCTATCTCACTTGACTCATCTAGCGACAACTTTGTCTTGGCCTTGGCTCCAGAGCCGGGGGGGTTGACTGAAGCGATATATCGCATGATGAATTTAGCCTGAAGAAGGGTTGGTATGGAAGCGGGTCCGGTGCTCGAAGAAGACATACCGACTCGGTTTTACCTGCACCGCTGAGAAGTGCATGAGATAAAGAAAACAGAGAAAAAGAGGGAAGTACCTCTCGCCAGACACGATGATGGTTTGACCTATGCCATCCTTTGCCATGGCAGTGTACGCGTCCTCGGCGATAGCAAAAAGGTGGGGCTCTAGTTCGCCTCTCTTTCGACCACTATAAGCTTGGATAATCTCCGGGCCATAAAGAGTGACGCGCTGGAAAGGATTGACAGCAATGAGGACGATGCCGCTATATGTGTATATGCTGTGCTGGGCATAGCGATTGCGGATCGTGTGCAATACTGCATGAGAAATTAGGACAATAGACGGGAGAGATGTGATATGGAGAGCATTACCTGAAGGCTCGTTGAGGTGGGAAAGAGTGGCCAAATCATCCGCGGTTTCTAGCAACGGAGGATTCCGCAATGGGGGAAGGCCCTCCTTGCCGTCTTTGATGTCCTTTCCAGTTGTATTGATGACAATTTCCTAATGAGAAGAGATGGGATGACGAGGGTGAGGGGGGTCGCGAGATCGACGCGTACCTTGCCTCGTTCGTCGAGGAAGACGAGTTTGATGGCATCGTCATTGCCCTTCGTGACACTGGTGACCTCTGCGGATAGCCACGCATGTTCTTTGTCCTCGAACCAGACTCTGGTACCCTTGCTGTAAATGTTTTCGGCCATTCAATGGGCCAGTGTCGTCGTGGTCGTGGTCGTGGTCGAGAATGATGCCCTGCTGGCTGTTCGTGACGTGACTGCAGTGACCATGTATTCTCACAAGCACGTGCTTTCCTTTCCTTTCTTTTTGAAACGCTGTTATTGGGAGGCAAACACGTTACAGAGTCATGGCGTAATTTTCTTGAAACTTTTTCCAAACTAATGCGGAAGGTTGTTTCTGCATCTGTGTTGTCTGTCTTGGGCTGTAGTACATTTCTCTCAACTTTTGGTACTATATGCGGCGCGTCCGTGTTGTTTGTCTGAGCCAAATAGTATCCCGACCACAAAACTCGGAACGCGCGCGTGTCCACAAAGTCATGTTCTCACAACCTTCCTCACCGAGTCCAGCGCTCTCCAACTTGATACCTTCGTCGCCCAGGTCTACGTTCTCGCTATCTCGCATCCACTGCCATGGAGCTTCCGCCTCTTCTAACCAAAAGATCCGTCCCTCCCGGGATGATTTCTAACCCTAAGTGCTACAGGTCAGAGGGAGCATATCATCTTGCCTGTGTGGGTCAGCTGCGACATAGAATGGCGTCGCTGGCAGGTGGAGTCTGTTGCTTGCATTGAATTCTTGACTTGCGCGTTGCAAGGTGATCGCTCGTCTACTGTCCCCATTCTCCGCCATGAAGCCTTCTTCAAGTGTCTCAACACTTCTCCGGAACGCATTCATCTCGATTCAGGACGCGCTCCCTTGCCCCCGCACGGACAAGTATCCTCCCCGTATCATCTCGGGATCCCTTTCATGTATCGCAGACACGACGCGCAGAAAGCAAGCACTTTCACTGTGTCCAGCCGATGTGCGAAAATGGGCAAGATAATACCGGAGGGGAGAGATACTATGCGCGACAGGGGATGATGCGGCCTCGAAGATGAATGCTAGAGATGTGTCGCGGAATTCTTTGACACGACTGGTGGGCTGAGCGGAACACGGACAGGCTGTGGACTGTAGTAGCCATACGTGTCGCGCAACGTGGGCCACGTACAGAGCACTTTTGCTCACACTGCCCATTCGCCATTCTCGAGTTCCTGCTTGGCCATGAAATGCCCTCATCTGTGTTGACCCACGTCGTTCAGGCCCACGCACGTGCTCCCCAAGACCCAAGTCTTTGACTTTCCCGCTCTATCCTGGTGCTTTCAAGTCTTGGTTGCGCGCCATGGACTATGCTGAGCTCTCGGCCGTCTCCTTCGAGTCGCACAGAGTCTTGGTATTGGGGTCCTCAAACGTCGGTGTACGTAGCGAACTCGACATGGTTTCGAGGTGGCTTGCGACATGGAGGACCAGTTTGGATTGCATATGGTTGTTGAATGCGATACGCACAGGAAGCGCTCTCGTTAATTTTGCGTTTGGTTTGTGAAACTGAACCATCATTAGTCTTCAGACGTAGCCCTCCCACCCCCATCGTACTCCGACCGGCCACGTATACCGCTAGCTCGGTTCCGATGCGTTATTGGATGTTTTGTAACCGGTCTGTGTTGAGTTGGTCGCTAGCGCCCACATTACGAGCGCAAGTGGTTTCTCAAGGATGGCGGTTCTCTGCAATGCGGCCAAGACCTGCCTCCGATAGTTGCGCACTACCTCGAGTTTTGCTTTCGACTCCCTGGCTTGCTTCCTGGTCAACGTGGTTCATGTGGTCTGCACAGCGTATCCAATGATGCCGCTGTATTTCGTGTCGTCCTACCCGGCTCGCTCACGCTACTCCCATCTACATTCGAGGACCAGCACAATCGTCTCGAAGAACCCTTTCCTCGCTGAACTTGCCTCTTCCACGGGAGGAGCAACAGAGATTCGTTCTCGAGGGCAGAAGGATTGGATTTCTTTGAGACGGATGTGCGGACAATCGAATTATGTGACCACGCACAGAGGGGGCGGGTGGTGATAGCATTAGATTCATGGCAGGGTCACAGACGCGTTGAACCTGGGCTATGGGCACGCACAGAAATGCAACACAGAAGGTAGCCAGTGCTGTCAGATTCAGCGAGCCGTCGCGGGAGCGTTGTCCTTGGTGTCACGAGGCCAGGATGAGGCGTTGTGCTCGTCGCAGAACCAGGTGGCAGGACGCATAGTGACGCACTCGGTGGAGCGATGACCGAAGCGAGTGGACGTGTGCACCCCATCATGTGCGGTGTACTTGTTGGGGATTGGGTTGGAGTGGGGGAAGGATGAAACCTTGGAGACTTGGGTTGGGCTCGGTCTTGCGATCATCTGGTCGTGGCCACTGGAATGACTGGGATGGGGGATTGGCGAGGCATTGGACTGCCTGTGACCCAAGTGATGATCCCACTAATTTTTTGAGCATGTCGTCCTTGTGACGAATATTCAATCTGTACCGTATGATGAGGAATGTTGACGTGTGTTTTGATTATTTCAAGCTAGAACACCATTAGTACTAGGACTTGCAGTGATGCCAACCCAATCTAGTTGCCAGTGACCAGGCTGATTCTTGTACGAGTACGCTGTGGCCAGCGACGACGGCGGGCAGACCTTGACGGCCATGGACACCTTCTTCAACAGGAAGAAGCAGCGACCCCGAAACTCATCTGTTTCCACCCAGGACTTGGCTGACTCGGTGCCATACGACAAGTTGCCCTCACTGACCCGCTCTCCCCTCGCAGTCAGCACTGTTTCTCAGGGTCTTCGTGGTGGCCCGACCACTTCTGCCATATCCGCACCCCTCACAAACCCTACTCTCACCACCAACGGTACAGATCTCAACCTAAACTACCAGAATTTGCATCGCGCAAGGCTCGAGAGAGACAAAGGCATCGCCGCACCCTCCCCAGCCAGACCTGATTCGTCTTTCAGCACTGCGGACTCGTCCACGCTTTACAATGAGTCTTTCGCCTCTTTCCCGGGAAAACGTCCAAAGACACCCACCCACAAACTCCGTAAGAGCGAAGCCTCCACCTCGTCGGGCCGCAAGAGTCCTTCAGGATCCGAGTTTGGCTCTGCCCCCATCCCTACCTCTCCTAGCGTCGCGAGCACCATGTTGCGGGCCTTCCACGCCCCGGACAACCCATCCTCCCGCTTCTCGAGTTCCACACTTCACTCTGACAGTCACTCATCTCATCTCTCCCATATTTTCCACAAGCCACACACCGACGAGTTTTATTTTCCCCGCCCGGAAAAGGATGAGGAGATAGAAGCCCTTTTCGTTCGTGTCGCTGAGCAACGCGAATTACCCAATGTGGACAACCTCTCCATCACTCAGAAGTGGGGCATAGTCTCTGCCGCGGAGCAGGTACGATGGCAAGAAGAACGAAGTAGAGGCGAACAGGCTCGCAAACAAGGTGATGCAGGACAAGCCTCCCTATCTGGCGAGGGTTCTCCCGAGTGGTACATACGCAAGTTCTTGGATGGAACCATCACCGCCAAGCAAGTTTCCAGCGTCTGGGTCTCGCTACGGGGGCACGAAACTAGGTAGAATGAATATCGCAGCATCCTTGGATGCTACTCACCCTTCTTTTAGTTGGCTCGATAATTTCATTGATCTCAGAGGCACAGCGGTATTGGCGCAGTGCCTCTCGCAAATTAGTCGCAAGTCCAAGAGGTGGGATCCGTTCCTCCCTAGGACTCAAATAACTCAGCCTTCGTTATACAGAAGTCCAACCGATTTACCTTTAGAGCAGGAGATCGCCAAATGTTTGAAGGTCATCTTCAATAGTACTGTAAGTGAGCTTTTGGCTTTCGTATCCCGCTCGTCTCATACACCCTACAGTCGCGTGTCCGGGAAGCCACGAAGATCCCCAATGTTGTTACTCAAATTGCATCTGCTCTCAATTCTCCGCACCTACCCACCCGTCGGATAATCATAGAAGTGCTCCTGTCTACCGTTTATTGTAGCACGGATTCCCTGGATCTTGTCTTTCACGGTCTAGCAACTCTCAGTCAGGCTAACGGCGACTCGACTGGTTGTTATGATTACTGGTTCCAGTCGCTCGAGGGTGTGCTCCGATCAAAGGGTAAAATGGGTAGCCTTGTTGGTGCCAGTGACGAATTCAGGCGCATAGGTGGTGATAGCGGAATGCTAGTCGAGTATGCTGTGAGATTATCTTCTTTTTCGTATCCCCTCCTGTCACTTATGGGCTGGCCCCAAGCTCGTTAACATTGGCCTGATAGGGCATATCCTGGAAGTCATAGACGACCTTGATATTCGCATACACCACCGCACTCTCATGGATTCTGCAGGCCTTCCACGCATCATCGTCCTTTGTCGCGAGCTCAATGTTACCGCTATGAACAATCAACTCGATAATCTGGCGGCTATTCTCGAAGAGGACGAACAGCGCCTAAGAGAACGCCAAGATACCGCCATCCTAGCCAACTTTTCCGATCCAGAAGATATCTGGAATGCATTGTGTTCACGGATGGAGGGTTCACGTGCAAAAGACTACTTCCTCTCCATCATGCGCCATTTATTGTTGATTAGGGAGGAGGGGCCGCAGCTTGCCTACTATTATCGGCTCCTGGATTCGGTGGTCTCAGATATCGTTATGGACGGAAAACTGGCTACAGCAGAGCAAAGAATTGGGAGTTCAGTGCAACGACTGATTGCTCAGTTGATCGAATCCGACAGGCTCCAAATGGCAGAGACCGAGGCTGCCGAAACTCGCGCTCTGGCTCTCCGTCTCAAACTCGAGAAAGAGGCACTCGAAGAAGAGATGTCGCAAGGTCTTGATGGACTCGTCGGTCAACTGAAAGACAAAGTATCTCATCTGGAGCAAAAGCTAGCTACTGCCCGAGAAACGACTTCTCGACTGCAAACTCAACTTGAAGTACAAAAGGCTGGGTATGAGGAACAGATTGCGCAGCTCGAGGCACAGATCATGGAGTTGTTCAGAATGCTGAAGGAGGTCGGAAAGGGAGTGGAAAAGATCATTGAATCGAACACCGGGTCCATGGACCGGAAGACACTCATTGACGTGCTAAACAGACATCTAGAGCGGTCAAAGACGATCAATATCCTTGAGGGTAAGGCCCGGAGGAAGAAGGCCGGTGATGCTGAAGGTGAGGAGGAGACTGAGGGGTCGGACCATGACTCGCCAGACGCGACGCCCAGAAAGTATGATGTAAAGAAACACAATTCTGCCCGCGGTCGACCCAACGGGACGACAAAATCTGCTCGGATATCGACAGCACAAGGTGGTCGCGACTCCCAGTTCATGGACGCAGATGAAGCAGACGTGCGTGAGCAGATTCAATACCAACTCGCTGCTGGTGTCGGAATTGTGAGTTGGTACGTGGGCTTGCAGCACTAGCTCATGACTTGGACAGCTCTCTCCAGAAGGTGGACATATGGCAAGTCCTCGTAGTATTCGTGGCTCTCCGAGGCGGACGAACCGACCCGTAGCTGGTGAAGACACTCCTTTATCTCGGAGGAATCGCTCCGACAACCTCATTGTCCCACGTCTTGATGATTCCTTGGATCATGGTGATCACAATTCGTCCTTGCGGGGCGATGAACATGATGTTGGGAGTGAATTCGGACAATCAACTCGCAGTGGGTTTAGCGCCCTCGCTGACGACACCCGTCCTACGTCTGTCAGCCTGGGGGGCCGTTCTACGGAAGGTTCGCGCGGTCCTCAACCACAATCGCTCTCAGAGCAACTCGTGAAACGACTCTATGCACATGGGCGTGCACCATCAATGTCAGACGGCAGTGCCACTCCCCCCCTCCCGACACTTCCTGAAGAATCGGACTCGGCAGACCTTTCATCATCGCCGCCATCGCCTCCACCGCCTCCACCACCGCCTCCGCCTCCGCCTCCTCCTCCGGCTCTGCTAGGAGGGACCCCTCCACCCCTTCCGTCTAAAGATGATGTGGATGATAACGAAAGTCCCCCGCCGCCACCCCCTGCACCCCCTCCCCCTCCAGTTGGTTTCTTCGGAAACCCCTCTTCGGGTGCTTCATTCCCCCCTCCCCCGCCTCCTCCCCCGCCTCCTTCGATGAGAGGGCTCGCCTCCGCCTCAAGCTCCGCCCCTAGCTCCGCTCGCGCGTCCATGCTTCTCGGTGCTAACCTCTCTGTCATGCTTTCTGCCCGCAAAGATATGCCTTATACACCTGGCACTAAGATGAAGCAGCTTCAGTGGGACAAACTTCCTCATCAACAGGTTTCTAAGACGCTCTGGAGTGACGAGGATAGTCAAAAGGAGCTAGAAATGTTGAAGAAGCTACAAAATGATGGTGTGTGGTCGGAGATGGAGGAAGACTTCAAGGCGAAGCAGCTAATGATTAACCTATTGGGTGAGTGGACTTTTTTGGGACTAAGGAGTCAAGGTTACCTTGGCGTGAAACCTTTGTGCCTGACCTGCTTCAACAGCTCGACAGAGGCAAGCTGAGTTGAAGAGCGTTCTTGATCCCCAGACCAAAAAACGTGTCGGTACGTCTTTCAGTGGGCATCGTGAAAAATATAACTAAATTGGCTACACTCCCGCAGAAATCCTCATCCAGCGGGTCAAAAGACTGGAGCCGGAAGAGATTGCGCACCGGATACAACAGTTTGATCAGGAAACGTGTTCCGAGGTCTTCCTCAGTGAGCTCAAGGGCGTCCTGCCAACTCCTGAACAGGTACAACCCCAGTTCAAAGCCATAATCCTTCAATGCTAATCTTTTGGTCAGGTTGGCAAGCTCAATGTGTATCGGAATGCTGAACCTGAGGAGCTCGCTGGCTTGCATGCGTCAGACCGCCTCATGGTGAAGCTCATCCAGATTGAACGATTAGGTCCTCGAATTGAAGGCATGCTTTACAAATGCAAGTTCGAGGAGCAATGGTTACTTCTCGATGAGGTGAAAGCGTACTCAACCGTTCTTCGTCACACAGCTGAATATACTTGCAGGGTGCTAGGAAAGTTAGCCAGGCTAGTGAAGCGTTACTACATGCCAAACAGTTCAAAGAAGTGCTCAATGTAAGTTTTGCCCTTATCGATAAACTCTGATGTTGACTATTCTCTAGCTTATTCTCATGATTGGTAACTATATGAATGGTACTGGCATCAAAGGTGGTGCGTTCGGTTTCCGTGTTAGCAGCATCAACAAGGTTTGTGCTAATCCAATTTGCCACAATTTACCGTGCTCATGCCTCTGTGCAGCTTGTGGATACAAAGTCCGTCAACAACACTACTCTCTTGCATTTCCTCGAAAGGACCGTTCACAAACACTTCCCTGATATGGTGGAGTTTCTGGAAGAGCTGAATAAACCAGCAGAAGCTTACAGAGGTTCGCATGGAATACATCTCACCCAATCGTCTAACATCTCGCATAGTTAACGTCCAGGATGTCAGAAAAGATCTCGTCGTTCTTCGAGATGGTCTTAAGCGCATACGACAAGAGTTGAACGGCCATTACGTCGACGTGGTCCAAAACGACGGCTTTAGCAGGCAGATGTGGCAATTTGTCGGGAAGGCCACTGCCAAGCTGGAGGACCTTATTGATGATGTCAACCATGCAGAAACTACCTTCACTGAGGTCGTTGCGTACTATGGTGAAGACAACAAAAACACGACATCGACAGAATTCTTTGCGATATTCAAGACCTTTGTTACATCGTACAGAGTAAGCCAGTCTAGAAATTATGACGGCGATGCACTAGTTGTTGACACTGCCTTCTCTTAGAAATGTATGATGGATAACCAAACGGCAGCCGAGGAAAAGCTTGCGATGGAGAAACGCAAGCAGGCTATGGCAGAGTCAAGGCTACACAAACAGAATACCCACCAAGAACAATCTGCTCCACGAGAAGACCATGCCGTGTTGGACGGCATACTAGACAAGTTGCGCAACGGCGATGTAATTGGACGCAAGACGCGTCGGCGGCCGACCAAACCAGAAAACAGACCTCTTGTCTCGCTCATCACCGACGGGACTGCCGACGCCGCGCTCACTGCACAAAATATGTTGGCCGCACTTCAAGCCGATGGCTTTGGTCCCGCGAGTTTACCCTCGTCTCCAACATCCACTGCACCAAGACGAAGAGCGAGAAGACGGGCACAGGGATTGGTGAGCGAGGCTGGAGACTCGCATTCCGAGGTAGCATCGCCTGTGGTTGGATTGCCCGACCTCCCCACAGTATCAGACTTCGCGCTGGAATCAGAGTCGACCATGGACTTGGCATGACATTGTTTGCTCTAATTAGACGGATGTACGTTTCTACTATCTGTACTGTATCTGCTTGCATTAGTTTTGCCTCATCTACATCTACATGCCGTATGGCGAGCATATCAAACTCTGATTTTGGAATGCAGTTCAAAGAAAGACGTTGCGTGAAGTTGAACCCGAGAGCTCTCTCTTTACCACTCACGAGATGTTGTCTTTCAAGTTAGTAAGCCTCACCCTCGCCCTCTGGAGCATCCCTCCTGTACCAGCGCAATCTAATACCACGACGGTCGAGATTGAGGCCATCAAAGCCCATTTCGCCCAATCAGGGCTCGTCCCAGCGTTTTTGCCAACGTTCACCCCGACCGCTCTCCTCGCCGTCTCTTTCAAAGGTCTGGGCAGGGTCGCTATCGGTCAACTCGTATCGAGAGAACGTGGGTGACCGCGCCTGATTCGGCGGGACGCCTCCTCGACTAACCTTGTCTACTATATGTAGAAGCCCTGTATGAACCGAACCTGTCGGTGACGGCCGCCAACGCGTCCGAGGCAATTCGAGGCACGTACACCATCATGATGGTCGACGCGGGCCCCCCGGGGTCGGACCAAAGTCACGGCCAACGACGACATTGGCTCGTCAATGGTGCAGCCATCCCTGGTGTGTCGTTCGTTCTCTCGTTCACGCCGAGAGTGTGGCGCTGATCGTCACATGGAAGCATCTGTAAATTCAAACGTGTCCATGGTAGGGGGCACGATGGTCACCCCGTACATTCCGCCGAATCCTCCTGTAGGAGATGGACCACATAGGTTAGCCTCCTTTGGGCGAGGATTTACGGAGAAAAAATGTTGACACGTAGTTTCCAGATATGTAGTCCTGGTGTTCGCTCAGCCGGCTGACTTCTTGGCCCCGGCTGACCTCTCTCAAGCAAATACAGGCGGGGGGACCTTTGTAGTCGAGGACTACGTTAGGGTGAGTTTCTGGAGCTTGTTTCGGTGGACGATCAAACGAGCTTACTTAAACGGACGGAGTATTTAGTACACGAAGCTGGGCGCTATAGTTGCGGTGAGTGATGCGTACCTGTAACAGAGGTCGACCTGATATTGTCGTTCGTAGGCATCCTATTTCACATGTCAGCGAGGCCCTGCGACGGCCGCTCTCCCACCGACAAGTGCGGTGGTTTCTGAGACACTACCCGGGTGGAAGGATGCAGTTCAGCCAACAGGAGCAATGGCACAGAAAGCAAATTCGGGTCAGAGCACAGCACGCAACGCGCTGGCCCTATTCCTCGCTCCAATCATGGGTTTCCTAGCTTTGTGACATGGTGAGATTTGTACAATACCAAACCTGGACCCGCACGCCTCGCATGGTTGTTGAATAGTAGATATAATTCCTGGAAAGAAGCGATGCAACATGCGAATAATATGGGATAAACCAAAAAGTCAACAGGGGAACGATAGTAACGTGGATGATTCGAGTCGCGCCTAGCTCCCATAGCGCTCCCGAGCCTGCATTGCGACAAAAGAGTAAGAATTCGTGGTATGACGTCGTCATCTCTGTCCCCTGAAGTCCTATCGCACTTACCGCATCTTGGGCCATGTGCACGTAGCCTGAGTAGCCTTCAGCATATTTTCCAAACTCTTTGGCTTTGCTAGCACCAAGGCCGGCGCCTTGTGCATATATGGCTGTTTGACTGCACAACAAGTCAGCGGATTATACGGGAAGAATCTGAAAGTGGTATTACACTGGATCGACGCGACCGTCACCATCAGTACCCAGACCAGCGCCCTCTCTCCAACCCATCATTTTTAACAGTTTGTTGCCAACGTTATTTTCATCCTTGCCTGGGGCTAGGGGAGCAGGGGGTGGGGAGGGTGGCGGAGGAGGTCCTTCAGCAAATCGTTTCTTCTTTGAAACTGTGGTGGTGTTTTCAGGCAACGGTACGTCTGGTTGGTTGTGCATGATCCGACGTTCGGATGCACGATCGCGGTACTTGGGCTGTTCAATTTCAGATGTAGAGGTTTTTCGTGCAGCTTCCACTTTCTGGCGAGCAACATCGCGTAGGTTTGCATCCTTGAAGTTCTTCTGTTGCATTTGAAGGGGTGGAATTCAGCGAACGGTGTGCAAGGAGGGGAAAAAGAGAAGGTCATTAGTCCCATCTGATAAGCAAGTACGGGAAATGCAATAGAGGCGAGCCTTATGAAGATCTGATTCCTTATTGTGACGTTTGAGCTGGTCCATATTTTTGAACTGCCTTGCACAGAGTAGGCACGTCATCGCGTTCGTGTCAGAGAACTCGAATTCGGCTTCCACCGGCTCAGGAGTCGTTGCCGTCGATGGTCCGTTGGAGAGTGCTGAGGGTTGCGAGGTAGGAACATGGGAGATCGGCAGTTGAACATTACCGGCTTCTGCGCTTGATGTCCCAATTTGAATCCTGGGTACCGAAGTTGGACCTTCCTTGAGTTCTTCTTGAACCTGGTTCCATTTCTGGATGTTGTTGGCAGTCTGGAAGGACAGATATTAGACTACTAGTGGCGTTGGTCGTGTTCACAGCTAAGCTCATACCTTTTTACTGGCGATCAAGGGTGCGACCTTTTTAACCGCGGTGGCTACTATCGGTGTAAGTAAACGAGAACCAGCGTACACTGAAAAACTGGAAACCTTTGCCATCTTCAACTGTAGGCTCCGGCCCCATCTCTTCATCGCCAGGGTCAAATTCTTCCACAGAAAATCCTACGGGTAGCGAGACAGGAGCCTTCGGTGCCGAGAGCGATACCAAAGGTTTACTGCCAATTGTCCCTGCCTTGAAGTTGAGAGTGACTGGTTTGTCAGAGACAGGCAATGCAGATGGTGCCGGTGGTCTCTTCGATGGATCATCTAGAACATGTTAGATCATCATCAAGAAGTACGTACAATGCTGTAGACACACCCTTGGTCTTCTTTCTTTTTTCCTTTTCTTTGGGAACCGCCGCTGCCGCCGAATCTTGCGTTGCAGCCGGTTCATCCACCTTGAACTCCAAGACAGCAACGGTTGCTGACTCGTCCCAGTACTTGACAAAGGTGTTTTCAACACCACCAAGGTTAAGAGACGATGGTATAGCGGTGTCGTCACGGAGCATATAATCTGAGACTGGTTGAAAGGAATAGGGGTGTGCAAAAGAGGCGGCGACGGGTTTGTCAGAAATACGAAAGCCGGAAGGATGGACCTGTGGTGACATGGTGTTTGCTAGAACTGCGGATGCGGCCTATGGTGCATGAACATGATGATGATAACCACAGAAAAATATCGAATACCTGTATATCCACAAACTCGACAAAGGCGAATTGAAAGCTAGCCAAGGTTACTTTGTCCTTGATGAGTACAATTCGTTTCATGCCCTTGTGACCCTCCTTTCCGGGTCCTGCGGAACTCATCATTGCTTGCGCTATGGCTTGAGGGCCGGAGAGAGAGTCCAATCCACGGAAGAGCAACACAGCAGCGGGTGCGTTGCCAATGTCACGAGTCCCATCATTGGTGTTTTGCCGACGACCCTTGTCGTGAGGGATTGCACTCTGCGAATAATCGATCTTTACTCTGCGACCGTTGTGTGGAGTACCCATCTCAAGGGCCTTGTAGAAAGTAGCTTTCGCCGAAGCGCCGTGCGATGCTGGTGGTGGAACTTGGACGAATGGAAACAGAGGGTCCACAAATGCACGGGCGTGTTCCACGCTCGCGAACTGGGCGAAACCGAAGCCCTTGGAAACACCTTCAAAAATCCAATAGTCACCCATGTCAATGCGCTATACAGCATACAATATGAATAGGGCAAGTGCCTGATGATCTGTCTCTTATGATGGTGACGGTCTCGATGTTGCAACCGTTGCTGGAGAGGAAAGCCTGCAGCTAAAGTATGAAGATGGATTCAGTTTTGTATTGAAGGACATGCAAAGTGTATCGACAAACATCCGCTTCGGAGAAGTCGGGGTCTAAACCCAGAAAAATGACATGCGAACTGGGTTCGCTCGGGACCAGGCGCTTCTTACTATAAAAGCCCTTGCCGTGTCGGTCGTCATTGGCGTAGTCGGGTGCAGTGTCATTATGTCTGCTCGGATTAGGCTGACCATAACCGGATTCATAGGCGGCTTCGTCGTAAGACTGTGCATCGTATCCCTGTGACGAATATGAACCAGTGAAAGCAGGACACATGGTGGAAGACAAACCCCGTTGTTGTACTTCCTGCGTTTACCGTCGCCATGGGGGTCGTCTTCTCGGCCGCGCACATTTCCCCTATTATCTGCGGGCCAGTAGGTTTGATCAGGCCAGTAGTCTTTACCCTTGTCCCAGTCGCGGTTGTAGGCCATCGTTGTCAAAAGGGTGGTAGTGGTAGTGGTGGAAGAAACGAGAGCACACGCCGGTTGGTGGCTAGGCTGTTCCGAACATAATCCTGTTCGACCAAACATTGCACAACAACGCTTCTTGGACTCCACCACTACTTGGAAATGGCCGCTGCGAGTACGTCCGGGCACGCCTGTATGTCGTCTACAACACTGACGGATAAATAACCACTCTGCAGGCTTCCTCAAGGTGACCCAGCTAATGTCCATTCTTGCATGTATCTGATTGACCCGGCCACTTCCAGGTCGATCCCGCTATTGAGCGATGGAATCGCATGGTGTGTGGGTTTTAACATGTATAGTCAACAGGGAGATTCTGACAACCACACAGCGCGAAGATGCGTACAAGCATTTTAGGTTCACGCGCCGCACTACCTTGATCTCGCTGACCGGCTTCGTGTTCGTTCCTGGAGCAATCTACTACCTCGCATCACAAACACATGTAAGGATTGCAGTATTCGCCGAGTTTGTGGCTCACTATGCCCGGTATCGTAGCTCAAGTACAAGTGGACGGGTAAACGGAGAGGCGAGTCTCTCACCGAGCACTGAAGGCTCGGGTAGATGTATGCTTGATAGTGTCACCATACGCTTGCCGCATTGTCAACATGATACGTCATCTAAAACCTTTTGCAGAGCTCTATGGCGACCTTGCAACCCCCACCGACTGATGGTACTCAAGAGTGCATGAGCTGGGGCGCGTTGCGAATGATGCTCGACTGCAGTGTCGAGGTGCTCGAGTTCATCGTCTCGTAGCTCTTTAATGACTGTTTCGTAGCAGCGGCACGCTGGGGTGTGATGACGGCAACGATTCGAACTCTTGCAGTTGTACTTGTGGGGGACGTGTAAGCGGGGGAGTGGGAGGCGCAGAGAGACATACTCGTCGTAGTGTTCGCCGATGGCCGTTTCGACAGCTTCTGTACAGGCCATGGCAGCTTCTTTGCCCAGCAGTGCGGTGACAACGCCAAGGCCGTAGCCAGCAGCCTTGGCTACGTCGAAGAGCATTGTGGGCCGAACCTGGTGTTGTACTTGAAGTTTGTCCATGACAAGGAGGTGTCGTTTTTCCTGGTTCCACATTTCCTGCGCAAAGGACGGTCGACTGAGACGAACGGCAAACGGTGACGTGCAACACGCACCTGGATCAGAGGGCCGACTGTTGGGTCCCGTCCTAGCACGGTCATCTGCCCCTTGTAAATGTAGTTGGCGGCAATCTCACCCGCGTGGTCGACACGCAACGCGCCCTCCAAGATCGTGCGCTGTCGATGGGTGAGGTCAGGCGGGGTGGAGGCGAGTGCAGGGACATGCGCGTTGACGGGGTCGGCGTAGACGGCGGATGCTCTGGTGGACGAGCACTGGAAGAGAATGGACGTGAGACAGTCCACTGATGTCTACTCTGTCCGCAACGCAGAAGGTGGCGCTTGCAAAAGGTCAGTCCTACCATATTCCGTGTGTAGAGTCGCGCAAATTGGCACGTTGTGCAGGTGGTTTCAGAGACGTGTCGGACATCCTTTTGGCCAACCCCAGCGACATATCGCGTGCGTGCAAAATACCTCCTCACGAAGTAGACAGGATCATCTCCTTCATCTGCCGGGAACACGCTCAACCTCCTCGCCCACTCCAGTCATTCTTGTCCGATGCCAGCGAATCCTTCACGACGGGTGACTCCCATCTCGATTCCATCCTCGGCGGTGGGATCACGACCGGTATGGTGTGGGAAGTCGTTGGCGAGAGGTACCAGTCGTCACAATCCCGCCTCTAGGTTTCGCAACTACTGAGGCATCTCGTCCAGCGCTGCGGGCAAAACCCAGCTCGCCCTTCAGCTCTCTCTCTTCGTGCAGCTACCCCACAGCCTTGGAGGCATATCGGGCTCCGCGTGCTACATCACCATCGCTTCCCATCTCCCAACATCGCGACTACAGCAAATTCTGGACGCTCATCCCCTCCACTCCTCATCCTGCACTCTCTCGGACGTGCAAACCGTCCAGACGCCGACAATTCCCAGGCTCCTCCACGTCCTGTCAACATTCCTCCCGCAATACATCGACACCGCAGCCAAAAATCCGTCCTCAAAACCCCTAAAGTTGCTCGTCATTGACGCACTCGCCGAGCTCTTCCATTCCGCCGGGAAAACTACCACAAGGACGCTCGTCGAGCGCTCCCGCCAACTCTCCGAAATATCTTCCCATTTACACCGTCTGGCGAACAAATACCGCATTGCTGTGCTCGTTCTAAATGAGGTCATCGATGTCGTCCACCGTGACGAGCCTCCAGGCGGCGACGCGATGAGCTACCGAGACCAGTCCAGGTTGTTTGGCCGAGCCGATAGTATTCCAGGCGAGGACCGGAAGGAAGCCGCGCTAGGTCTCGTGTGGGCGAACCAAGTGAACGTCCGTATATTCCTCACCCGAACGGGGAGGAGGCGGTACCTCGACGAGAGCGAGACCCCCCAAAAACGGCCGGCCGTCGGCAGGATCTCAACCTCCCACATAGCCATAACGCCCATCGATGACCAGCCAGTTCTGGTCCGGCGTCTCTCCGTCGTGTTTAGCTCCGTAGCCGCACCCGCATCCTGTGACTACATCGTCACAGCAGAGGGCATCTCTGTCATACCAGGAAGCACCACCTCATTCGCCGCGTCGCATGCAAGAGCGAACCACCACCCAACAACGAGCCCCGCCGTGGCAAAAATGGAGCAAAAGGACCACGTCGCACCATTGGACGCCAGTTGCGTTGTTGATGGCTTCACTGCCGAGAGCAGTAGACCAACCACACCTGAAAACGAACTCGGACCGAGCGGTGATGATGATGAGTGGGACAGTTTCTGGGCACAAAACTCTTTACCAGATGACGCATTCACTCAGATAGACTCATCCGATGCACCTGCCTCCTCGAATGCATGATACTAGTAACGGTGTTGTGAAAGGCTTAACGAGTGAATATTACTTCTAAATTAGGGGTGTCTACACATACAAGGCTTATATCCGGGAACCAGCCCCAGAGCGCGAAAATCCACGGATGAGCGATCACGAGGTCAACAATGCAAAGGCACGTCACTCCACCCCGAGTTATTCCGTGACCTGCATGATACCTTTACTGGAGGATGCGTATAATTCCCGTCCAGGTCGTGCGCATGAGCTGCAAAATGCGAGCTAGGTGCCTTTGTAATCGGATACCGCGGCATCACTTTCACGGCCCCGGGAAACTTGTCGATCCACGAGATGAGGAAGCCGATCAAACCTGATGTACAAAACAGCCCGTGAGCTTGGACGCCCGAGGTCCACACGTGCGTGACGACTCACCAAAGGCGGAGGAGACATACGCCATGCCGAGCTGCACGCCGCCAGCGACGCAGGGGTTCCCCGTGTTCGCGAAATCGTTGCAGATGCCCATGCCCCCATCCTGCCGTGCATGGACTGTCAGTGATACGGCTAGAGCTAGACTGGGGTCAACGCCGGGTTGCGCGCGCATAAAAATGTGGTGAGGGAGCCATACCAAAACCAAGCAGCCCGCAGATGCCGAATAGGCACAAGTTTCTCGTGTTACTCGCTTCTTGGTCTCGGCTTGCGAATTGGTGACAAAGACTAATCGCAGGCTGAGCAGGTGCGAGCACACCCCAACGCAGTAAGATGCTCACCAGCCGATCACGGTTAGTAGAGTGAGGATGCCGAAGCAGATGGTCAAGACCTGGAAGACTAGTATATGGGTGTCATTTCGTGTTCTCTGGCAAGTATATTGACCATGAAACGTACCCCCTCCAGTCTTTTCACGGAAAGCGAGCACGGAAAGCACGGACGAGATGATATTGGTGATAACAATGAAGACTACGAATGAAGCAGTCAACGAACGATTGAACCAAGGTTCGATAGTGAACCCACCGAGAAGAATGATGCGTGAAAGAGCGAAAGGGAAGGGCATGGTGTCACAGACAGCTGCTCTGCCAGAGGGATATAGAAATGAGTGAGGTGCACAGAAAGGAGAGTTGGTAATTGCGATTCAGCAGGAAACATTATATACAACTTTTGCTGTCAATTGGTCAGTTCGCAACCGGGTGGACAAAGGTGGCTTGTATGGACCACCAGGACAAAGCGGGGCCCATCACTTTGCCGCACTGAAATACACATGTCCACAGCTGTATGTGGCGCAGGTGTGGCAGGGTAAACCATAGGCGCTTGCCAAGAGTTTCCAGCTAAACCAAGAATGAATAGTGAGTGATTATTATAGGTATGTGTGACAAACTACAACTGCCATAACCCAGAACCAATGTAAATCAGGAGCGAATCTAGTCAAAATGTCAGGCATTGACACCTATTCATGGTCACTGAAGCTCCATATCCTGACGTCACCGTCATCACTTCCAGACACAACCTTGTCTTCTCCAAGGCCGATGCAAGTCACCGCACCGCGATGCCCAAATAGCGTGGCTGTACATCTGCCCTCTTCACGGTTCCACACCTAACAGTCAAAGCGTTCGGTGTGAATTCAACAGAAACAACGTTCAAGCACTCACCTTGATCGTACGATCATGGCTCCCGCTAACAAGCCTAAGTTTATCGCATGCCACTGCCCACACACCCTCGATGTGACCAAACAAGGTCCGAGTGGCCTCGCCCGTCTTAACGTCCCACACCTTGATTGTGTTGTCCAGACTCCCCGATATCAGTACGGGCTTCTTGGTGGGCTTGCCAGCGCTGGTTGTCGAGCCCCTCGCAGCGCGGTTTGCACTGGACTTGCCATCCGTGTCCCCGCCCGACTTTTTCGTATCATGCGTAACGACAGTGCAAATATCGGCAGGATTCGAACCCCCACAGAGCTGGACGACATCCAAGGAAGAATTCTCCGTCGCGTGCGTGGCTTCTGATGCACGTGAGCTGTCACTATCGGGTTCATCATCCACGTCGAGAATCCGTAGGCTCTGAACCTGACCGACATGCCCGGTGAACTGACGCACACATGTCCGTTTCGCGAGATCCCAAAGCCGGATGGTTCCGTCATCGGAGGCAGAGAAGAGCATCTTGCCCGTATCGATATTGAGCGTGGATCGACAAAGGGGAGGCGATCTTGTGCTCTCGTGGGCATCCCACAACCTCACCGCATTCACCCAATCACGATGTCCGCGAAGAGTAAAAGCCTCCCCTGTGCAAGAGTTCCAAATCTTGACAGTCGTGTCTGCGCTGCCGCTGGCTAGGATGTTCGCGTCGAAATTGAGACACACTACAGTGTCGGTATGTCCCTCCAATGTGCGGACGCATTCTCCCTTGCGCCAATTCCACACGCGAATTGTGTGATCCAAGCTTCCCGTAATCAGCTTTGCCTCGTCAAACTGGAGGGCTCGCACGGCCCTCGTATGACCTTTGAGACAACGGACTTCAATACCGGTTTCAAGGTTCCAAACGCGTACGGTGCAGTCATAGGAGCCCGTAATGAGGATGGGAAAGGATGGGTGCTGGAGCGTTTCACTGAATTGGAGGCACAAGACGCCATCTGTGTGGCCTCGCAGTGTGCGGACGAGACATCGACCACGGCGCCAGTTACGCTCGATGGTAAGGCGCTCACTGTAGACATCTTTCCAGGGACGGGTCACCATCTCTGGTCGTGTGTTTGCAGAAGGGGTAAGGAGGTCGGTGGGCTGGGGACTTGAGCTGGGAAATGGTGATATAGAACTGCGAGATGAAGATGACGCTATCGGCTGATTTTGAGGATGAAGATGAGGATGAGGATCAGATCTCAGACGCTTCAGGGGTCTATCGAGATGGGAGGAAACGATTTCCAGCGCACGCTTCGGAGAAGGGGGAGAGGGAGGAGGCATGAAAGGGGACGCGGAGCCGGGACGACCTCTGCGTTCCAGAATGGGCAAGCCCCATCCGCACTTGAGGCATTTCTGGCCAATATGCTGCTGGCAGATTTCGCGCCAGAGGATATCGTCGTCAGCAAGGCTGCGCCAATGTTTGGAGACCTGGGCAGCCCGACAAAGGGATGTAGCGTCGAGGTAGGCAAGAATCTTGAAGGAGACCTCGCGCGGAAGGACGGTCAAGGGGTCTATTCGGATAAGGTGGCCGAGTTGTTCTGTGAGCAAGGAGAGCTGGGAGAAGCAGCACATTGTGAGTATGCCCTGGAGGATGAGCTCCCTCCTGGGGTGGGAGGAGGAGGAAAAGTTGGACCAGATTGAATTGACGACCTGTCGTTCCTCTTCAGGGAGGGCATCGAGGGCCTGCGGGGCTGGGTGAGCAGCGGTTGGATGAGGCAAGGAAAGGCGGACCTGTTGGAGCTTGAGATTTGTGCCTTGGTCTGCAATGCGCTGGTGTCGGACACAGAGCTTGCGCGGGGGAGGCTGGGGAGCGGGCAGCTGCATCTCGGGGGGCTGCAGCAAGGGCGGGCGGAGCAACTCAAGTGGCGGTGACCCAGATCGGGTTAGCGAGGGAAGCGGAGAAGCCAAGCGAGGGGCGGGGAGGATGTGACACTGATACGCCGGTCCCGCGGACATGGTCGTTGACAGAGAAGCAAGCGGGACACGTCCAACATATAGACACTCTTGAAGCTTGACGCACATCGCACGCAACATGGCGCCAGCGGTTGCACCATAACACAGCCACATCAACTAACAATACAGCGACTCGCTCGCAATTCGATATCATACTATACGCACAAATCAGATAAACACACGCGCGCGCATTCCATTCTGCTGCAGAATCATCAATCCAGCGAGATCCTCAGCTGCTCCAACGGTATCGGCTCAAACGTGTCCAGGTCGATGCCCCGTGAGCGCAGTTCGGGTATGCAGTGTGGTGGCACGAGCTGTCGGTTCAGTTCTGGCCGCACAGAAAGTTCTGTATCCGCTCGTCAGTCCCGTCCTTGCTTGTCACGTGCCCAACTTACCCTCTCGCGTGAAGTTGAATAGAGGCGGGAATTCCTTCTGGTTAGGCATCCTCGCCCCCTCCCCACGCAACTCATCAAAGAAAGGGTGCACCATCGCTTCCACCGAGCTCAACCGCGCTCCAGGAGTATATTCGAGGAGCTTCGCCACTAGATCTATCGCTTCAGGTGCAGTGCGCGGCCGGAAGACCTACAGATGCCATCAGATACACCACGTGCCAGGACACCCAACCGACCTTGTTGAATGGATGAGGTTTAATTTGCGGAAACTTGTGCTCCATGTAGTTGGGATTCATCGTCTTGATTTGCTCCCGCGACGGTGTGCCAAGAACCTTGATGATTTCCACCAATTGATCGATACCGCTCTCACCAGGAAACAGTGGCTGGCCCAACATCAACTCCGCCATGACACAACCCGTCGACCATATGTCTGTTGAGCCAATGCATCAAGCGCGCCATATGCATTTTTGGGGTCACTCACCGATGTTTGTAGTGTAGTTGGTGGCTCCGAAAATGAGCTCTGGTGCGCGGTAGTACCGCGAGCAAATATAACTGACGTTGGGCTCGCCCGCCACGAGAATCTTTGCCGACCCAAAGTCGCACAACTTCAAAACCCCGGTAGCGGGGTTTAAGAGCAAGTTCTGAGGTTTGATGTCACGATGGCAGATGCCGACTGAGTGGATATAAGCCAGGGAACGCAGGAGTTGATACATGTACAGTTTGATTTGGAGGGCAGGCATGGGCTGTTTCAGTTTGGAATAGTGGCGACTCGCACGATAGACAGTTTCAGGTACATATTCGAGCACAAGGTTGAGATAAACCTCGTCCTTCTGGAGTGAGGGTGAATTGATTGCCAGAGAACATGGAGTGTAAGCCCACCTTGTCACCGTTGGAGTAGAAAAAGGCCCTGAGGTCGACGACGTTTGGATGAGCGACGAGTCTCATAATTTGCAGCTCGCGGTTCTGTGCAATAAAATTCAGAGGTCAGCATGACAGGAGTGGAAAAAAAGGGGGGGAAGGTTTTTTTTTAAAAGAAGTGGAAAAAAAAGGATCCAATGGAACGCAAGGGGCACCTTGAAGCGCTTGTCCTGGAGGACTTTCTTGATGGCGACATCTCCGGAGTCCTTTGACGACTCTGCGAGCAGTTTTGCTTGGAATACGACACCAAATGAGCCGTTGCCGATGACTTTGCAATTTGTGTAGGCAAGCTCGCGTTGCTCGCCGGACCTTCCATCTGAAGCGACGACTTTGACGATTCTGTGGGGGTCGTCGATGGCTAGTTGATTTATGAGGAGGTGAGGATCTGATTCCATGGATGTGCGGTGGGGGAGGATGCGAGACGAAGGGAGAAGAAAACGGGTGGGAGATGACAGAAGGAAGGGGGCGGGTAAACCATATATGGACGTCGGGGGGCCGAGGGGGGGAGGGTGGGGAGGGAGGACAATGGGGAGAAAAATACTCACGTGACAGTTTAACGCCGTTTATTGGAGCGTTGGAGGCCATCTGAGCAGGGGGAAAGACCAGATTGGATGGATCTGGATGGCGATGCAGAAGCAGAGAACAGAAAAATCAGACAGACAGACGAGGGGCGGTGGGGATGTGGGATGCGGGGCAAAGACTGCTGGCTGAGGGGAGGCAAGTGGACGAGGCAGGACAAGGACCCTGGCAGGAGCGCACTGACTGATCCCACAAGTCGGATGGTCCTGTGACCTCCTTGTGACCGCCCCCAAAGATGTACAAATACCTCCATCACATCGTCACAGACGACGTCCGCTCCCTCACCACCACACCACCACCACTGCCCGTTCCCCTTGCCATCCCACCCACCGTGCTTTGGCTTGCGACCCCTCACGTCTTATCGCAGCATTAGGACTCTGCTTCTCGACCAGCTCTAGATACCGCTTATCCCTTCCTGCATTCTTTTTCCCACCCTTGATATCCGCAGCACGCTATCAGAGATCGTGACAAAAGTCTACGCTACCCACATGTCTGCCTAGCTCTCCCTTCTCGTCCGCGCATTCCGTCCGTTTTCCCCACTGTGGTTACCCCGCACGCGCCTCCCCCGTCCCCGTGTTCCTCTCCCTCTTTGCTGCCTTGTATCCCCGCTTCCCCCCTCTTCTTCCACCTCTATCGTGGAGACCGAACGTGCCGGTATGCTTACTCTCATAAAGTCAAACGCAACCTGTGCATCTCCCCTACCCCATGCCTCGTTTGCTTGTCGAGAAATTTCATTGATCACAGCAAAGCGGACATCGTGCTCATTCTTCATTTGCCGCGGAGCAGGGAATCTGTCCACAAACAACTCCTTCACAGCTCTCTTATCCAGGCGAGACATAATTGCTTACCGGCTCCCGATATGATTCAGCACCAGCCGCTCAGCGCTTACGCGCTTTGCAAATTCGCCCGCCATCGCAGGTGTTGAGTGTCCCCTTGCTAATACTTTCTCTCGAACCTCCTCGTCCTTCCTGCGTGCCTGTGGGTCCACGGAGGTAGGTATGCATGCATCGGTGGCCTCGTGTATCAGAAGCGAGGGTGGAGGAAACCTGAGTAGAGGCTCGATAGCCGAGGCATCACAAGTATCGCCGAGGATCGCAAGCTTTCGATTAGGGAAATGTGCCTCTCTGATGATGTATCCAATACATGGATCTAAATTCAATACCATGTGTCCGTCACTGAGCTGTGGTGACAGATACCAAGGCTGCAGACAGAAACTAACCTCGATGGGATATAGGCCCTGCATCAACTATGATATGTCCAAGACGTCCACGGGCAACAACGAATGCCTTCCAGAACCCCTGTTCGTCGCACACAAAATCCGAACCTGGACATTCACTAGAATGGAGAGATGCAGCATCGCAAGGCGTTCGTGGGCACCGACTCGTAAGAAGCTCGTGCACCGTATAGGTGTCTACCCTCTTGGTGAGGGTCATAGTAAGGATAGAGCGGACAAAGGTGCGTAAGCCAGCTGGGCCATAAATTTCGATGTGGGGCGGCTCGATGAAAAAACAATCCATCTGAGACACACTAGACTTGTCCAAGGTAAGTCAGGCACGTACAGGTTTTGTGGAAGGGAGAACCTCCGGGGCATGCACGGGTGGTGGGAAGAGAACTTGGCGCAAAAAAGGTACGATACCCATGACATGATCAGCTACGGCAAGCGTGAGCCATGTCAGCGACGGAATGAAAGACAACAATTCTACCGTGCATGTGGGTCACAAAAAGTTTGGAGACTTTCTGTGCTCGGAGAGTCTGCTCGCCATGACCGCGAGGTTGGGTATGGAACTGACGGGTAGTACCTTCCGCGCAATCCACCACTGAAATGAAGATAGATCAAGGTATACACAAGTCATCCACGTATTTGCGTACTCCACAACGTTCCGTCTCCGATGACGTTCGCGACTGAAATGCTCCTGGATCAGGGATGTGCCCAGCAAGAAACGGGAGTTACTAAACAGACCAAGACTCGAACAATTGCGTGAAACTGAAGGTCCACCTCCACTAGATGTTCCTAGGAATGTGATTTGCATGTTCTTAGCCATGGTTAGAGTATGACTTGGACTTGCTGTGAACCGCAGCGGGTCCGTCACGATCACGAGGATTGAGAATCCATAAAAGGAAATTATGTTAGCACGGTTGAACTTGGCGGCTGGCTCTCCTTGTCGCGGTCCTGATTGTTCGGCTGTTCGTCTCGGTGAGCGGTATCCTGCTTCAACTCCTTTTCTTTTTAATTGCTCAATCTTGAGATCTTTCAAGTCGCTATTTATCTCTTCAATATACTGTCCACACTCCCGCGCGATCAATCATCCTTATGACACCCCTTATCGCGAACGTGAACACCTCCGCGTCGCAAGCGACAGGACCCCCGGCTCTGCCGCCCAATCTGCGGATGCCCCACGTTTTCGTGATTCCTCCAGAGGAAGAACAGCAGGATAATCCACCATGGTGTTGCTTCGATGCCGACGAACAGCCAGAAAACAACGGTGACTTTTTCTCAAATCCCGACATTCATTTCCTCGACGTTCCCTACTTTTTGCAACCATCCGAGAATGACGTGCCTATTCCCCTCGCTCGTCCTACCTCCGTTCAGCAGCCAAGACTGAGGGCTTCCATGTCGAAGAAGCTCGAGAAGAAACAGCGTCCGGAGGCCATAAAGATAATTGAAACTAAATCATCCCGGGCAAGACAGAGAGATGGGCGGGAGGATTCGGATGTCATCGAGGTGGTGAAGGTGAAGCGTTGCAGGGAGGCTCTCGCGGACCTAGAGGAGAATACAAAGGTTAAACGTTCCAAGACACTCAAAGCGCGAGCGACCCAAGCCCTGCAGTCGATTAAGAATGTTGGCAAGGTCTCGCACAGAACCCATGTTAAGGAACTCTGGACATCAAGTGAAACCGTGCTTTTCAAGGGGGCGCAAGAGCAGATCCGTTCACAGCAAGACCAGACAGAGCATCGCCCTCCTCCCACTTTTTCGAAGAAAAGGTCTCTTTCACGGGCCAGTTCGCGGTCGCTCTCGCTGATTTTCCTGTCTTCGAAACCTTCACGACCAGAGTCGCCATTCACTGCTTGCGTGGCGTCGTCGGTAGCACCCGCCGAAGCACACCACATCGTGAATCCATCGTCCCTTCCACATCTCAGGTACAACGATACGAACCCATCCCTCAACGAGATCTCAAGCACTCTTACGACCGATGATGCGCTGAACAATCCAGTGCCCCCGATCTCTTCAACGAGGAAGAATATCAACACAAAGTTCTCTGTCCGTGAACTTCACCGACTTTTCTCTTTTTCTTCATCGTCACCGGATGACTCTCCATCTACTGCAACAGCGGTATCTTTTTCACCAGACCGCGATGGCACCATGCCATCTACTTCCACATTGTCATCTGATTATCCAGATGTCCCCATGGAGGAAGGTATATTCGCGGATGCACACTTCCTCGATCTTGACGATGCGGACCGAATGCTTGCTTCGCGGTACCATCCGGCATTTCACACCCATTGTGATGACAACCTCTCTACGCCGCGTCGTCTCCGCGATCTCAGTTTTGAGATGAAGCTCGACTCCCTTCACTTTGATTCGCTGTCTTTCGACCCCAAGGACTTTGATGTTTCAATGGAAGGGGACCTCTCGCGGTAATATCACATTTCTGCCACCCCACCCGAGGCTTTTGCTGCTTCTCTGGGCTTTATCTCACACCTGCAGCCGTTCTTCACGTGTCATTTACATGACTTGAATTCATCTCCTTCAACCATTGTTCGTTCTCCTGGCTTACCAGAACACATGCCATTCCTATCTGAAGTCCTCCTTCTCCCGCGGAACAGAAAAATTTATCGCATTGCAACTCCAATATACGTACAGAGGACATACCTCAATCTCCCGTCATGATATTCACGCACTCAATTTCTGATATATATGCCAATGCTTTGCTCTTGTTTTCATTGTTGAATCGCTATGGTTCCTCGTCTCAAGTTGGTCTTAAATGCTCTCTAGTTTCTTGCTCATCGTTATATTTTCATATTTATATTTGTCGGTTGAGCCGTACTGTATAAATCCAGGACTTTTACCCATGGAGTGTACTTACGCCCGCTCAAGACAAATTATTGAGAACGGCGAGTGTAAGGCTCGTTCGGTAGAGTATTGTCCGAGATTATTTACCCAGCGAGGATTGACCCTCGGCGAGCCAACCAGAACATGACGACGGCACCTCAGGAGACTGTCCGAAAGGAGAGATTCGGACAAGTATCGAGTTACCATTTTTGATCAGAATCGGTTGTTCTGCAAGGTTTTACCGTCTACACAACCGAGCTCCTTCCTCCGTGAAATAACTGCCCATACAAATGTCCTCTACGTACGTTCGCCGAAGCAATCTAAAGATACATGTTAATCGCTTTGGATCGTAGATTCACGCCATCCCAAGCCATCGATGTGTCCAAAGAGAAGGACTGGCCCATGAATCTGGGTGGGTTTTTTCGTGCCCGCCTATCCCATGACTGCATCACAGTATATAATATATCACGCTGCAGGCATGTTGGACTGGGATAATACCAAGATCGTCTTCACGAAACGGAGTCTCGTCGAGTTCCTCAAGTGAGTGGTTCAGCATGTTGATCGTGAACGCGTGCAGCAAGTTTAGCACTCCGCCAGATACGCCGGCATCACTATCGATCCGGGCTTCACGAACATCCAAAAGTTGCCGCGTAACGCTCACGCTTTCGTCGTCGTCGAGCTTCTCGTGATTGATGGCATTTCTCAGGATATGCACAGTTTGGAAATATGGTTCCTAGTTCTGGCTCGGAGGAGGCGGCGGCCAAGGGTATGGAAGTTGCCTTGTCCGTCTTCAAGGGAGACTCTGACCTCTTTCTCTAGGGACTACATCGGCTACCCAACCGCCCGGCGTTCAGCAGCTTCTCGAAAAAGAGTTCCCAGATGATGCCCTCGCCACTGCTCCGCCGCCGCCACCCAACAACTCTGACGATGCCACGGAGGTGAGTATTTCGCCTGTAACCGAGCGTTCAACGTTACTGATCATCCGCAGTCTGGCAGTTTCAAGCCTACACGGTCAGTGTGCCAACCTATGACGTCGTGACATGTCTGCATCTGAGTCGGTTTTTCAGACGTGTTCGCACCATTCCAGGGGGGAAGGATAGTATTGGAAATATATTTTGCGATGAAACAGATCAGTTCGTCCCAACGCGCAGGTAAACGTGATCCTATCCAACGTACATCCAGTGTTGAGTCATCCCTTTGTTCAGGGTGCGAGAACGCCCCGGAGGAGCAGACAATATCGAAGGAGTGAGTGGCTCTCCACTGTGTTACTGTGTTAGCTCATTGGTAATAGCTTTATTAACCTAACAAGATGTGTGAGGTAAGAAATCATACCAGGAGTCTTGCAACAGTCCACATCATTATGTCGTTGAGACTCCTAGCACAGTACAATCAATCATAATCCATATGGCTGGGACCGCCAAAGGGCCAGGCACTTTGGGGGATATGCATTCTCAACGAGGACTTTGGCAGGGAAGAGATACGGTCTCGGAATCATATGCGTTTGTGGTATCTCTTGTGCACCACAACCAATTGTACTGTAGCGAAATAACAAATCACATGAATCGCCACGAGAGCATGCTCTGCACTAGTAAGATGTGCATCGTGCCAGCTCTGGGAAAGAAAAACAAAATAGAAGTCTGGTAGCGGCGAGGTTCGAACTCGCGCGGACTTTCGCCCATTGGGATTCAAATTTCTTAAATCCAACGCCTTAGACCAACTCGGCCACGCTACCGATCACCGAAGCCTCGAGCTGTGACATGACAGTCCTCGCGTGGTGAAGCTAAGGCAGAGTTAGTACACGGGCTAAGCCTGTATGTTATGAAGAGGAGGGACGAATGGATACCTACAAAGGACGTCTCTTTTGGCCTCTGAGACAGGTTCTGATCAGGTCGCTTTGAGACCAACAACAGCACAGTGATGGGACTAGGGGCGCCCATGTGCAGGAGTAGTAGATGCCTGATCAAGATTGAATCAAGACGAGAAGGTTCGATGCAGACCGAGAGCAGCGTCGAGTGGTTCTCCAATGAGATTGCGATCGGCGAGGTTTAATCTTAACATCGGTAGGGAAGGGTCTGAATTGACCGGAATCCACAGCTCAATATGATTCGTCAGAACCGTAGAATAACTATCCATGTACAGGGTGCATTGCTCGGAATTCGGAACAAGTGAAAAAACCGCAAAAGGGACAGGCGTCAGAACGTAAAATACAGAGGCAAGCAAACGAACTGATGGGAGGGTATGTAAGGTGGATTAAGAGGCGAGCGAGGGAATAGGAGATTTCTGGTTCGCTTGCTGCCTAACGGCCGTCTATCAAATCGAAGCTTCCATACGTCAGATCGTAGCCTCCCAAAGATGTTCATAGTTCAATCCATCCATCCTCTCCGAATGTATTCTCGCCCGAATAGCTGACGTAGAGGAAATTATCTTCGTCCCTGTGAGATATCACAGTCAGATCCACTGGAAATCACACCAACGCAGAACGCACTTGTGCTCTTCGTATATGGCACTCATAAGGGCGGCGGTCGGTGGAAGAACTTCGTCGACAAAGATGAATATAGCTTTCTCTGGAGCAAGCTTGATGCGCTTCCGGATGACATAGACAAATTGACCAACAGTCAGATCCTGTGAAATAAGCAGCGATCAGACATTCATCGCGCAGTGCAGAGTAAAAACACGCATACCGAGGGTACGAGATACTTCTTCTTGTCGATTGTCGGGATATCCGTTCGGTCTGCTTTCTCGCAGATAACCTAGATTTCAAGGATCATTTGGCTCAAATTCCGGGATATATATTCCACAGCCGACGAATACTGACGGGAATACGATCAGGATACTTCTGTCTGATACGCTCTGCTTCCTGCTTGCGCTTCTCTGAGTCGCCACTCGAGTGAGCAAATGAGCTGCGGAGCAGGAATATAGCATACCAAAGGGGTGCTCGTCCTTGAATTTCGACCTCATTGTGGTTGGATGGAGCAATTATGGAGCTAAGTAATGTGGCGAGGTGAGCTGACAGAGAGTGGGAGTAAAAGCGAGTCGTAGTCAACGTCTACGGCAGGAACCCAAAGTGGCTTTCAAAGCCTCCTGGCTCCGTGACATGTGACGCAACGTGACTTCTTTGGGGGTGTTTCCGCCATGACAACCCTGAAAAGGGAATCAGACTCAATGATCGTGCTACGCCGCTGCAGAGCACAGCACTACGGTTACATTAGATTCTGTTGTAATAGAAACGCTATTACAAGGTACAAGCCACATCGGCCGAGAGTGTCGAATACAATCGAGTATCTCCTGGATACTCAAAAGGATTATTAATAGAATTGACTAGCCAGGCAGCACTATAGGGGAATAATATAATCTCTTGATTCCGTCCCTTAACCATCTCCGCCTGAGCTCGCACATCACTCTCAACAGATTCTAAAGGGTTATGATTGGTGGGCACAGCGAAAAGAAAAGCAACCTTCGCCGAATTGCCCGTCCAAGAATAGTAGACGAGAGTCGAAGACACTTGATGTGTCACCAGCGTACATAAGGATGTATATCATTATTTGGGACATTAAGAGAAACACATACTACTGAACTAAATTCAACGAACATCACATTGATAAAATCACCCTCCGGGCCAAAGTTCCCCATTCCACTACACGAGGGTCACTTTCTTGCATCGCTCCCCATCGCTGCTGCCATGCCCATCGCCATTGCAGTGCCCATCTGGCTCCCAGGTCCATCAGAAGGAACGAAGACTGTTCTGTTACCGAAGGCCTGGATGCGTGAAACATCGACCCGTCTCATTCCCATTTCTTGTGCGAACTGGTCTACAACGTTGCTATCCGCTGCTGCCTTGATCCGGACTGCTTCTGCCTCTGCTTCGGCAGTGAGGCGAATAGCTTCGGCCTGTGCAAGAGCATCGATCTTCGTACGTTCGGCTTGGGCTTTTGCAGCTGCGATAACGCTGTAAGCTTCGGAATCTGCTTGCGTCTTTAGATAGCACTATGTCAGGGTCGCCGTTCTACCAAAGTCCCCCAGTACATACATTGCGGGTTTGCGCCTTGATGCGTGCGACCGCCAACGCTCCCTGCTCCTGTTTTACTTTGTTCGAGTTCTCCCTGTCGACGTTCTAAGACAGGGCTGGGGTTAACGGAGCAGACAGGAACGCAAAAGTGGCGTACAGCAGCTTCCACTTGTGCCTGAAGCGCCCTGGTGGTAAGCTTATCCATGGTAGATGCGATCTCGCCCTTAAACTGCCTGTCAATGACGGCTTTTGTGATTCTATGAGTGTCTCGATTATGACGAAATCGAGAAAACCCACCGAGATCCTTCAGCACGATTCCGTACTCTAATGCAGCCTCGTGCATCTCATCCATTGCGCGAGTCCGGAGGGCGTCAAGGAAAGCAGATGAAGGGTCTGTTCCATCGTCAAGGTTGTCTGGCCCAAGTGAACGTTGTTTGACCATCGAACTGTAGTCGACTGTTTAAAAATCGATTGAGCACTGTGGTGTGACAACAAATAACACGTACGATGTGCAACGATTTGTGTTAAAATTGATTGGGTCTTGTCACGAAGCGCGTCATACGGTGTAGAATACCCGTGCGTTGTAAGCTCCACCCTACATCAGGATCAACACAGCGGCAAAGATATAGTCGAGACTCACTTTGAGCGGTTCAACCAGTTGCCTGCAGGGAACGATTCATTCAAGAAGTAAATGAGCAAAACAGGGTACTCGCCATTTAAGGTAGATACGTAGACCAACAGGAACCTGATCTCTCGTGAAGCTATACAACATTACTGAGACACCGACCAGGACTGCCTGCATGCTGCACTTACATGTCTTTCGTTGGCATCTCGAGCTGGTTTTCCCCAAGGGTGTAAAGTCCACGTAAAGTAACATTTGGATTTGTAATGTAATGTTGTCCGGCAGGAAGTAGTTCGAGATCATCTCCCCGTTGAAGGATGGCACAGTTATTTGCAGGAATGTTCAGGCTGCATGAAAATGTCATATCAGTGGAGTGAATGGATCCTCATAGCTCGAAGGAGATCACAAACAAGAGCGCGACAACATATTCTTGATCCTTTGCCGTGCCGATGCGGCTTCTCATCTTCACCTCGTGCGTCCTTCGCAGCAGTTAGGTCAAGCAGGAAACCTGAACAGTAACAACTCACCACCCCAGGGTGACACCTGTCACATGATCCTTCATAGGTGTTTGCAGGTGTGTTTGATCAACTATTGCGAGTACATTGTATGTACCCTCGACCGCGTACGCTACAAAGCCTGAATTCTTGATGACAAAAATACGGTTCTGTCGGTACAGTGATCAGTTCACGAGCACGAGCACGAGCAAGATTACGAAGCGAATTGACCTGTGGGTCGGACACTACCGCCGCCTGCAACAAGGTCAGTGTAAGGGTCGGGTTTCGGGTTGCCGAACTTCACCTGGTTCTGGGAAACCTGAACCACGGTCAAACCCTTGAATTCGATAGCGGTATCTGATACTAAAATCCCGCAGTCAAGTCATATAATTTAGTAAATCAAAACATTGACACTTACGTCCCTGGGTTCCACACCATTCCCGTGCCCACCAATTGCGAAGAGGAAAGCCGGGATAGCGACCCGGGCGCGTCAAGATCTTGGGGAGACCTCCGTGGTTGATTAGGCCAAGGCTCCCTGGAGGAACCTCACGACCAATCCACGAGACAGGATGCTGGGGAACATGCCACAATCGGGAATCTGAACTGCAGAACTAGAGAGTAAATGCCCACCTTCTTCGATAACAGGCTGCTTCTTCCGGTCTAAGATGCCTCAAATAAATCAGCATGGTGGTCATGTAGCATGACCCGAAGTGTCGCCAACCTGTTGGAGTTGCTTATCGAGCTTCTGTAACGCAGCAGTGACGCCCTCTTTATCGATCGGCACAAAAAACGGTCTGTCTTCAATTGCAAAGTCTACCTTGGAGAAATCTTTTTCAACAACCCTGGCCTGAGCTGCTCCATTGGTGATTGGTGAATACGGTTTGACTGGGAAGTCATCTTTACGTTCCCTTAACAGCTCTTTGCGATTGGCAATGGAGGCGGGTCCGGCAACGACCGTAGCACCGTCCATGAGGCTGAGCGCGTCCATTTGCAATGAGGTTGAGTGGGTGCTGAATCTTCCTGTGTGGTTGGAGTTGACCTCCTGGCAATTGACACGCGGTTTATTATATGAGAAAGAAAGGGCTTCCACCGCCACGCTACATGGCAGGGCCTGAGTCAAAAATTGTCCCAGATACTATTGTCTCTGCATCATGTGGGGCTGCTAAGCGCAGCAGCACCAGTGACACCGTACATAGCCTTGTCCGAACCTTGAATTGATGCTTGTCATACTACAAGGTGTTGCTTACTTGGTAGCTGTATGCGTCGGAACCTCTAATGCATATGGACCACAGACAAGTTGGATCCGATGTTTTACGGAGGCACTGTTACTAATGTATGCCAACCACTGGCCTATCTGCCGCACGGCGATAAAGTCGTGCCGAAATCAGTAGGTGTTACGAGTACATACTAGGTACGGAGAAGGGCAGTGTGTCGATAGGCTGCGTCGCATTCGAATTTCAGGTGCAATCAGAATTCTACGGACAGGGACATTAATAATGTTGGCAGGGACCAATCAAGCGACAGCCCTGAATTTTTGTTCCGATCGACAGACTTTGCTGCATGGGAAGATTGGTCACCTAGGCTGGAGAGGCTGGGAAGGTGGCGCTCCGACTTCACAAAGCTCCCATTGCCTTTGTTTATACTGCTTCACAGGCTCCTCAAGACCGTTCCTGGCGCTGTTGTCGCACACACCACATGCCGTGCAGTCGTATCGGTTACCGTTTGCCCATTGCCCGGACGGACTGCGGCCGCCGGCCTTGCCCAAGGGATGTGGAAACTCGGTCACGTGACTAAACCGAAGTAGTGTTTCCAGCGTCCAGCGTCCAGCACTTGTTATAGAAATCCACGACTGCGCGATGATGCAGCTATTTTGGCTGCTTCTGTTCTTATTACCATGCCGGATATTTTCCCTACCAGAGAATGTCACCGAAGACCTGCATTGGGGTACTTACCGCCCAGGCTTATACTTTGGTGTTCGCCCAAGGCTACCCCAGTCCCTCTTGACAGGGCTCATTTGGTTCGGGACGCAGAATTACGAGTCGTTCGGGAGTGCGCCACACCTTCTCATATATCTGGTGTGTTATAGCTGACATAGCTCAGAGGCACGCCACACATGCGATCAAGGCGATGGACTTGATAGTTACACATGGACGACATTTGACTCTCGTCAGGGCGGTATACAGGTTCTCAAGGACAGCCTCAACAACGTTGAAATCACAACCGAGTTTCTCAAGGTTCCGGGTGGTGACCATGGGGGTAGCTGGGCTGCCCGCATCAAAGGAAAACCCATCCACCCGGGTGTGTATCTCAGAGAGTCCACATTAACGAGCACAGCTTAGTGATGTCCAATGTAGCGTACCCCTCTAGAATTTCTACAATTTTCTACCTGGGGCTTGAGGGTCTTGGTGGTGTTGATTTAATAACTGATGAAGATGAGAATGTATGTGCGGTCACCCCACACCTCAGTATCCCTGCTCACAGTTCCCAGGGCATTGATGGACCTATAGAATTTTCTGGAACTACCCCCGACCTAGACGACTTCATCATCCGTATCGTTGATGGTATGCATTCTTGGCAAACTACTTGCTTTCTTGGGATTTATGTTGTGTTCAGACGCTGATAACCAAGCCGTGACTTCGGGCCCCCATTCGACAGCCTTTGCGCATAGATTAGGCAAATCCCACTTTGTTGGTTTGCGTGTTAGTCCAGGACAAGTCTGGACTGCGAAGGGTTGGTTGTGTTCGTCGATAAAAGACTTCTCTTCGTAACGTTCCGTTCTGCCACAGATTTCATCATGCAAAGTGTTTTGAAGCATGCAGGGCCTGTAGCAGAGCAATATCGCCAGGGAGACACTGCACCTGACCCATCATTCGTCCTCCAGCTGCCTGATGAAACTCTCACAGCAAGCAACCTTTTTGCAGTGCAAAAGTTTTTCGATGGCGAATTCCAGTTTG
Source organism: Boletus coccyginus (assembly GCA_025782845.1). Taxonomy (NCBI): domain Eukaryota; kingdom Fungi; phylum Basidiomycota; class Agaricomycetes; order Boletales; family Boletaceae; genus Boletus; species Boletus coccyginus. The sequence continues at coordinate 306,586 of JAHZSR010000039.1, read as the reverse complement.
ACGTCTTTTTTGACAGTGCAAGCTCCCACAAGAAACTAGACTGTGTGTGCTTGATTGACACGTTTCTTGCATGCTAACATTAGCCCCACAACAGCCGCTACAATCGATCCCGGTATTACTGCATTGGTCTCATCGTTTAATGATCGTTTCGAATCTCGCTTTCCTACTCCTGACTCTTTCGCCGTGTCCAACTACGAAGCTTTCAGATCCTTTAGCAGGGCGATTACGTCTAATCTACTCGGAGGAATCGGTTATTTCTACGGGACTTCAGTTGTCGATAAAGGCTTTGCATTCGAATGGGACCAAGAGGATGATTATGATTATGACGGAGACGGAACACAGGACAGTCAACAAGGAGCAAGGCTCACCGAACCTCGGGCCTTACTCACTGCTACACCCAGTCGGAGCTTCTTCCCAAGGGGATTTTATTGGTAACATCATTTCGTTACTGGTTTCCTACATTTACTCAACTTCATCTCAAGGGATGAAGGTTTTCATCTACTTCACATCGGGCAGTGGGATAATGACCTCAGCCTCGAGATCCTCAAGGACTGGATAGATCTCATTGATGACAACGGTTGGGTTGCTCGTGAACAAATCCTCGGTGATGAAGCCCGCAGCCGTGTCCCACCTGAATTCCTGACACAAGTACCCACGTTTGCCAATCCACCAACGCTTACTATGGCGGTCACTGCTTTCATCGAGCGTCTCGCGGCACAAAATGACGGTCCTTCTACCGCGGACCTTGGCCTGGATTATGCAATGGGCGGCGAGCAAGTTAAACTCCCTGGGTCGACCCAAAAGGGCAGCGAGTATCTTTCACATAACGAGGGCCTCGATTTCCTGCTCTCGATCTATGCCCCTATAAGGCGTCATTATGACTGGTTCCGTCGTACGCAGCGTGGACAGATCAAACAATATGGCCGAAAAGCACGTTCGCGCACCGAAGCATATAGATGGCGTGGACGTTCAGAAACGCATGTCCTCACTAGCGGGATGGATGACTATCCAAGAGGTCCACCGCATGCCGGTGAACTGCATCTTGACCTTATCAGTTGGATGGGCTTCTTCACGCGAACGATGCGTGGCATAGCGGAATTTATCGGGGAGACTGAAGACGCGGAGAGTTTTAGGGAAATTGAGAAAGCTATCATTGAAAACATCGATGGTATGGTGCCCCAAGACTTCTAAGGCGCGCTGATGGAACTTCCCTCAATTCTAGATCTCCATTGGAACGAGGACGCCAAGATGTACTGTGACGTCGGAATTAACTCGGACGGTACGCTTGACTCTTATTCAGTGCTTTTTTCTTCTCTAACCATGTCCAGACGAATCCGAGCACGTATGCCACAAAGGCTACCTTTCGTTATTCCCCTTTATGCTCTCCCTTCTCCCTCCTGACTCTCCTCATCTCCTTCCCATTCTTGACCTTCTCCACGATCCCGATCATCTTTGGTCACCGTATGGCATCCGTAGTCTTTCGGCTTCACATCCTGAATTCGGCCGTGGCGAGAACTATTGGAAAGGACCGATCTGGATTCAGATGAACTATATGATCTTGAGCTCTCTGTACAAGGTGTGCCCCACCCCGTTGAGCGGGGAATTGTGCCGGAACTGACGGGATGGATGAACAGACTTATGCAGCTGTCGAGGGTCCCCACCAGGAGTACGCCAAAGAAATATATACAGAGCTACGGAGAAACGTCGTGGAGAATGTTTACAAGGTACCCTATTGTAGCGATCTTCAGTGCCATCTCTACTGACAACACGCCTAGGAATACGATCGAACTGGGTATGTCTGGGAACAATACGATGCGCTCACGGGCGAGGGCAGAAGAAGGTACGATCTCTCATGTATTTCTTGGCGGGTGTTCAACATTGTATTCCAGTCATCCATTCACTGGCTGGACGTCCCTCATCACTCTTAGTAAGTACCCTGCTATTTCCCATATGCACGCTTTAAAACCCTTGCAGTCATATCCGAAAAATACTGACATCGCCAACTTGGGGATTTCGCGGATCCAAAACTTGCACCACCATTTTATGGCCTACGATACTTGCGTACGAACGCCAACTGTGTATTCGAAAGGTCATCTAGCACATATAATTGATAAGAATCCATCAAAAGCGTAGCCATTTGCTTACTCTCTGGCGACCTGGTAGTGCAATGTCTCTGCGACGAGCGAAGTTTACACGCTTCAAGCCTGGATGCATAAACCGACGAGCAACAGTCGTCGATTCAACACTTCGGATTCCCGCCTGCTAGTGACCCCACTGATCGCTCGACATGAAGTGGCCTTGTGAGGCGATCATACCGCGCGCCAATCAATCCAGACAGAAGCGGGGCACAAAACAGACTACGAAGATAGACATAACTCTAAACCATATGCAAGAATTTGGGGGGGTATGCTTCTGAGTGAGACCATAGGCAGTGTGCATCGAGACTTGTCCGAAAAGCTTAACGCGTTATAAATGGTTCCATAAGCCCCATGGCACCAACAAACATACACCCGCATCAGCCCTCTTGCATGACGTCCTCTTCTGGTAGTTTCGCCTGTCCTCCACCTGCACTGAGGCCCTTGACTCCAAAATTCACGCGGCGCACGTCCAATGTGCGCATATTGATTAATACCAGTGTCCCTGTCTCGGCAAAGCTCGGTATTAGGACCATTCTACATTGCCTGGACTTCTTCCTCTTGCTATCTTGCTCCGAGCTAACCAATGCCGTGGCGAATTCAGACATACCTCCGATAATGTATACGTCTGGGGTTTCGCTCAGGACAAACGGATCTCGTTCACGGAAGGGATGGCACCATAATGTGTCTGGTGCAGTTGGTGCGATATGTCGCCACTTCAGAGTCAACTCTGCAATAGACACGAGCGTGAAAGGGGGTGTGGGGAGATACTTGAACATGTCAAGTACAGGTTGACCAGACGTCACCAACACGCTCCGGGTCACCGAAGGCCTTGAAATTGACGGACTAGATTCTTTGGATGATGATTGTTCCGGGTCTGTGCCGCATCGGAGCCGGAGCCAAACAGGATTTGTCTCGCGATGGAATGTTTCAAAAATGGTTGCTCCGCTAAACATGGCACGTGGAAAGGGTTGCTGGGGTAAAATTGCCCCTGAGGGATCGTCTGGGCCCGGCAGGATGTGCACAGGAAGAGCCGAAGAAAGGTCGTGAAGATGGCCAGAGAGCATGAAATTGGGATGTGGTGAAAGATCCGATGGTGTCATCGTGCTCGATTTTTTCTGCATCCTAATATTAGGTACGCACACAATTTGGTAGTGGTGACTTACTGGCTTCTTTTCATCCTCTTCGGCGCCATTCTCAATGCCAGCGACTGACAAGGAGTTTCCTGCTATAATCAGTCGCGTGATTTGTGACGCGATTGTTTGATCGTCGTGCCCCCCAACTTCTCCAGATAAGTACTCCACCAATATTTGAATCTGGGCATCTGCCTGGGACTCTGTTCCGATAGATAGCCCTGACACGACAGCTAGGTACTCGTCCAGTTGTGCAGAGCTGTTGCCCATCAATACGTTAAGAAGGTGAAGGAGATTGTCCAGAAACAGACCTGCCTATCCACGTCCATGCTATTGCCGCCAGCGTCATGATGTTCTGCAAACGGTGCAAGATCGGCGAAGCATGTGTCAATGACTTCAAAATCTCCCCCTGGAGTTTCCATGCCAAGCGCAGCAATGATAACACCAGTGACCAGATGCGTCGACCTGAGTTTCTGTCCTACAAGCTTGATACGCCCGGACTCATCCTCTAGCATAATGCTATCTTGATCTGAGTAAATTTTTTCTCTGAATTGCGGTGCAGGTAGCGAGTGCTTCGATACATTGAGTAAATTGACGACTCAGATTCAGTTGTGCACTCACATCTCGACCCAAATCTTCAAGGACATTTGGCTTGAGTGGCATGTCCATATACACTGTGCCTAATATCCAGCAAAGCTGAGATTTGACGACGTCGAGCACCCTTTGGACGTACACCGGACTTCCTGGTGTAGTCCCATGAGTATATGCTTTGTTCTGCGATAGCGAGCCACCTGCCATCAAGGTCTTTCCATCTCGCGTTTGCGCGTTCAAGCACAGGTTTTTTCAACATTGCAAGTCTAGTGAAATAGATATTAGAGTATTGGTGCTTGTAGGAACGGTTCTTGGCGTCGATGACGAAGCAAGGCGAGTTGGCCGTTGGGGGCAACAGCACACTCGAGTGCCGCACATGGGGTGACGATGGAGCTTCACTACAGAGAGTCGACATGAACAACCTGGTCAAGACGGTGAGGGGATTGACCTACGTGGGCTTCATCTGATTGACGTTGCAGCGTGCCAGGCGTACTGTGTGGCACGGACCGACTCGGAAGTTCGGTGCGTACACACTAGATTCCAATTCACGACTTACATAACTCACCCGGTTTGGCTCGACAAGTTGACCACTTGATCATTGAAGGGCTTGAGATTCAGGATGTCATGCACTCTTGTCGAGTCTCAGGTGTGCAATCACATTTGTTGCCATTTACAAGAGCCTTCCAAGAGTAATAAGTGTCTATAATCAGAGAAACAGACGTGCGGTGCACGTTTGCCGCGTTCGAATCGTAGTACAGTAGACTTTCTCATAACGCATACGAGTTGCGCAGGCCTTTCCGAGGTGCAATCACCTTGCTTGACAAGGTTTCTGCTGCCCCCCAAAATCGTGGGAAAGTGCAGCCCCTAACTCACCGGAAAATGCCGTTCAACTGTCGGCCGAGCCTCTTCGGCCAACTTCGGTTCCCATAGCTTCGAGTGCCAACCAATGCATGTTATTATTATTGTGCCCAACAATGCTGATACTAGTTTTTCACCCGTTGTGCCTTTGGCACAGGAAGGCAGTATGAATGATTAGTAAGGCTGTGGGTGATCAGTAACTGTGGTTAGAGCCTTGTGATCAGCAGGGTGATCAGTACTGTGGTTAGAGTGTGATCAGTATGGTGATCAGTATCATTTATTCAGAGTATAATAAAAGTACAAAGAACTTGAATGAAACACAGTACAAAAAGTGAAGGGTATCCAAAAAATCATTCATTTAGTACATTCCTAAGCACCTCAGTATACACTACATTTGTTGTTTTGTTGGTATTTTGATCAAGAGGAAATGCAACCTTGAGATTCCTTGGATTTGTACATCTAGAAAGTGCCACATACAATTGTCCATGAGAAAATACTGGTGTATGTAAAATCCAGTCCAACATGTTTGACACTTTGTCCCTGAGCTTTATTTATTGTCATGGCATATGCAAGGCGAACAGGAAATTGTAGACATTGGAGTGGAATAGGGAATTCATCTTTGTTGGCATCAAGAGCAATTCGAGGAATGAAGACAATATTGTCATCATCACCTTGTACCCCTTGATTTTCCTGCCTAAGTACATGACATTAAAGGACACATTGTGTAGAGCTGATCAAGATCATCCGTGTACCATTGTACAATCCATGTTGGGGATCCAAGTTTTGCAGAAGCATAAGAGGTGCATCAACTTTCAATTCCAGCTTATGAAGAGGAAAGCCAGAGGAATCAAGTGTATGTAGAAACTCTGGAGGGATATATGCATACTCTTGCTCAGTAACTGAGTCTGCACTATCATAGACTATTTTGTCACCAGGCAGAGATGTGAGAATAGTAGTGTTGATATCATTAACATCTACATTTTTTGTAGAAAGGATTGTGCGATCCAAGAAGTATTCATTAGGCAAAGGATAATTTCGAGCTGGATCAAGAAGTCCTCCATATAGTGCAGTAATCATGGATTGAAGATTATTTCCACAATGCATGTATTGAGGGAGAACAATCTCATTTTTAGCATTGACACCATGTCCAGCACCAATTTCTAGCAACCATTCTGCAAATCACCTGCACTCTATATTTTGATCTAAGCGCATGTTTGTACGAAGATGGCGAAGCTGAATTTGTTGCCAAAGGTGAGATCTGCATAAAGTAGCACCAACTATTTGCTCTCTGGATCCATGTGGAATTACAGGAAGTGTTTGACGGAAATCTCCTTCAAAAAGCACAACAATTCCTCCAAAAGGCACATCATGTTCAAGCAAGTCCCATAAAGTATGATCAACACTTTCTATAGCATGTTGATGTTGCATAGGTACTTCATTCCAAACAATAAGAGTAGTCTGGTTTAATAGTTGATGAAGTTGATCATTCTTTTTAATATTGCAGGTACTGGCCTCATGAACAGGAATGGGAATTTTAAAGTGTGAATGGGCTGTACGTCCACCTGAAAGTAGGAGTGATGCAATTCCAGATGATGCAACACATAGTACAATCTTTCCTTGAGCACGAACTGCAGCAGCAATAAGGTTGAAAAGATATGTTTTGCCACAACCTCCAGCACTGTGTACAAAAAAACACTCTCTAAGGCCCACTGCTTGCTGAACAGCATTTAGGACCTCATCATAAACCATTCTTTGTTCATGATTGAGAGTTTGAATGCCATGCTCTACAATTCCCTGAAGTGTTTGCATATCATAGGCAAGTTGCTCTGCAAGTAATTGATTGCCCTCTACTGCAGCCCAGTTTTCCTGAGGAAGAGGCATTTCAGGAAAGTTTTTTAGGCTTTTGCCACTTTTGTGAAGTGCAGAATCAATGAGATGAAGACCATAATCATAGACTTGATTTTCTTCAGGTTGAAGTATTATGGAAAAAAGTCATTGAATATGATATTCCAAATCATCACAGAGATGTTCATGTGTTGCCTCTTAGAGCTGGTGTGGATGCACAGGATTGCAAAAAAGTAAAATAGTGACAAAGAGATTGCGCAATCCTTGTCCTGTACGCATGCCAGCGGCTTCTTGTAAACATAAAAGCCATTCATGGTCATCATCCAAGAGTCCTCTAGCTTGACAGGCATCCTTGAATGTGTCACAAAGAACACCATTAACAGTCCTCAAGATCTGATAAGAGGTAGCAGCTAGAAAATAAATGAATAAGTTTGAACTTGTAGTTGAATAAAACAACATACCTTTTACAGTTGTGAGCAAAAGCCTAAGATAAAAATGCTCTCCACCATTGTGTAGAACAGAGTACATTCACCCAATTGTCCTATAACGTTGTCATGGTTTCCATTTTCCTTGTGCCCATACAAATCTTTTTGGAAAGTCTTGATAGAGACAATTGTGTGCACCAGCAGCAATGCAATTAACATCAGTATTTGCTTTGAATCACCCTAATAGCTGAGTGTCCTTTGTGTTGGCTCTTTCCAAAACCTCTTGTGGTGTATCATCAGCACCATATAAAACATTCTGCTCATTTTCCAAATGAACAGGAAGTCTATATACAGAAGGATATTCCAAATGCATGGAAAACTCCATTAGACGCCAAACAGCTTCAATGAATGAGATATATCTGCTGTTCAGATAAGATTTGACCTCATCATATCCTTGAGTTTCCAAAGTAGCACAATCTGGGCCTTTGTATATGTACTTGTGTATATACTTCACAGATTTGATAGAGGTACAGACTTCTATATTCATATGGCATTGGAACTGAACCAACAGCTTTTGATTGTGAGGAACTACATGCTGATTGGTAAAGCTGTCTTCATTCTTGTGAACAGTGTGTCCATTATCAGGCCTTGCATATTCAGGATAGCCATCATCATTTATTTTTGTTTGTTCACAAAAGGACTTTGGAAAGTGTTTTTTACATCTGCCATTTTGCAAGCACCTTTCTAGAGTGCAAGGTCCATGAAGCATGAAACATGTAACAGCACCATGAAGTTGTGGATGTATATTTTGATCAGGGATCTGAGCTGAAATAAGTGCATCAACTTGTTGCACTGTGCAAATCTTGTCCTGATCTTCAAGGAATATGAGAAAATGCATATGAGGTAGTCCACGCTTCTGGTATTCAATGGTATACACCAATCCAATGACAGCCATCATATATTATCTTTAGCAAGGCTTGCTGTTTTTGATAGAAAACACGTGCCACTAAATTGGGACGATCAACAGCCTGTTATTCCATAAACAGTGATAAATGTAAGGATCAATCAAGTTTGGAAAAATAAAGTGAATAAAACATACCTGGAAGAAGATTTTCTGAAATTTCTTGCCAGTTTGCATTTGCAGTCATGGTCAAGAAAAGATCTGGCTTTTGACAATCACGACATATTGCAAGAGAATCTTGAAGAAGTTGCTGCATATAGCGTGGACTGCCAGAATGAGATGAAGGTAAAACAACACTTCTGCTGGTGTCTTGAAGATTGACATTGGGATCTTGTGCAACACGATCTCATAAGCCACTATAGAGATCTGCTCAAATTTTTTTCTGATTGTGAACAATCCAAGTAAGATTGGACTGCTCAACAGAAGCCCAAGCATTACAAACATATCATTGGAATAATCGTGCTTCATAAAAAAGATTCCTAGGTTCAATATTTTGAGGGCAAACATGAATGCGATAAGCATAGTATAGGATCTGAGTGAGATGCTTCGATCGATTTTGTCTACCTTCATTTTGTTGCAGTTCCATGCCAAGATGCCAGTTATGTTCACCTTTTGGAAATAGTAAGACATAGTGCAATATGGAGTATGCACGATGGAGATGGCTAATACATCGTAAAGCACCTCCTTGAAGGCGCAAAATGATATCAAAATTTTCATTGAGAACTTCTGTGCCATCTCTAGGAATAACTGCTGCAATTTCATTTCCAGTTGGCAAATTATATCTTCTGACATCAGTTGCTTCATTGTAATGTAACCGTACATGAAGGTCATTTTGGTTTCCTTCCCGTCTTGCATTCAATATCTGATGAGCATGCTTGAACACATTGACATAGGGATGATAATTGAGCAGCATGTCATTTAGCTCTTGCACAACATTAGCATTGAGATTGCGGTTTCATTGTTGATGAATTGTCACAGCTTCATGGGGATCATGAATATAAAGCTGTGCAAAGCTTGGAACATCATTTTCTTCAGGCAGTAAGCTTCCCATCAGATGATATAGCTTTCCATGTATGCAAAAAGCTGCTGGGCCAGGACCTTGAACAGTATGATGATCCACTTCAACTCCTAAGGAGGTAAATGCAAATGTGTTGTTGTATTGGCGTATATTGTGAACAAAGTCCTGATTGTTTTCATATAGCCTTTGAAGCTCTTGTGGCCATTGAGAAAGTGCAGGAAGGTGTATCTTCCCCTCCAAGCAGCACATTCCAAAGCGCTTTCGAGCATGTGTAGACTTGCTAAGCTTTTCACAATCAAAATGCAAAGCATGACAATCTGGACACTCTATATTCATGAGCCCAAGATAATGTATTTGTATGGGCTCAATGTATGGTCTTCCACCAGGAGGTAGTCGGATGGGAGGAGGATTATTGTGAGGAGGAGGAAAATGATTGCCATTATCTGAATCTGAATCTGAATCTGAACTGCTATCATCAGAATCAGGAGCTCCAGGAGGGCCTGGGGGATGTTGCCTGTGAGCATCATCATTTTCATACTACTCTTGAGAAAGTTGATTGTATTCTCCATAAAGGTCATTCTGCAATCTTTCCTCATTTTGTTCCCGAATTTGTTGTACTTGAATTACTTCCTACTCCTCTATTAACTGCTGAATTCTCTCTTGCTCCTGTAGTATCCGTTGGCGAATTTCTTGTTGATAAAGAACCTCTTGAGCCCCCTGTTGTATACGTTGCTGTTGCCAAAGCTGATTCTCCTGAAAGTCAATCTCAGCTTGTGAATTCATAACATGCTGGTGAATTTGCAAGGGAGGTGATAGTGGTGGTGGTAGAGCAAAGTTGGGTGGATTTTGAGGCTGACGTCTATGCCTAGTATTACGGTTTCGAACACAATCTTCATGTGTTTGCTGAAAATTGTCCATAAGGTTTTGATGATAGTCCACATGATTGCCAGCTTGTGGCAATGGTTGCATGGGTGGTGGTAAAAGTAGAGGTGGATTATGTATACGCCATGCACGTTGAATCTCATGATGCTCTATAAAATTACGTGGCAATCCAGGATACTGATGTATTGAAACAGGCGAATGGTACTATATGTATAATATTAGTAAGCTATGTAGAAAATAGCTGAAGATGAAATACTTATCAGCAATGCAGTAGGAGCATTGTGTGGGGGCAAAGGAGGTTGCCAATATGGTTGCCGATGAAAAGGAGGAGATTCCAAGATACTTTGCTCACGCTCAGCTTGGCGAGCAGTGTTTTGAGCACATTGGGGGGATGTTGGGGGAGTAGACATGATTTTGTATATATGTATGTAGTGTGTATGGATTTGTAACAAAAATGGCCATAGAAGAACCAGGGGTCCAGGTCTCTCAGTGACCTATCTACCACTTCCTGGCGGATATTCAGTCAATAACCAACCTGGACTATCCTTAGTATCCTAAAAATAAATCTACTAAAAGAAATAACTATTTGGTGTATGATCTACCTTGGTGATTTCGCACCGGATACACTAAATAGACTCAGCCTGGGCTGCGTGAACAGTTGTTCCCAGTTGTTCCTCGCAAACCAGGCATGACCCCAGCATAAACTAATCACTCTCAAGAAAGAGGACAATGAAATATCTAGCCAAGACACAATTCTGCCCTTCCAAGGGGCTCCTCTAAAGGCAGCGAGGGAAATGAAAAAGAAATCTTAGGTAATGACCTGAGGCACCACTTAACACTGTGGATCGCATAGGGGAGAGAATAATGAGCAAAAAAGGTGGAAGGAGTGTGTGTGAGGTGCAGGAGGAGATGGGGGGAGAGAGAGAGGTGCAGGGCAAAGGGTTTTGCAGCCTGGGATGTGCTGCACTGCAAGCCGGCCAAAAATGGAAGTGGCTGTAATGACAGGCCCAAAAAATGGACACAAAAACTGTGGAAACGGACAACAGATGCTGGCTATCACAGCTGAGCTTGAAAAGCCACATGGTATTTACTGTCTAAATACGGTATCCTATGTGGCATTACTGACCGAAGCGCTGTGTATGTAACGTACTATTTTTCCGTGCCTGTTAGTTAGTTGACTAGTAGGCAGGACTCGAGTTTGGGCTGTTGGCCCAGGATAGGTAAAAGTAAGTGAGACAAATAAAAAATTTAAACCAGGGTCTGCAGGAGACTTCAAATTGAGAGAAGTGGAGGGTGTGTTTGCAAGCTGACCATTGCCATTGCCCTTGTTCCTTGGCCAATGCCAGGTCAGCTTGTAAACACACCCTCCACTTCTCTCAATTTTCAGCCTCCTGCTTTCTTTCATTTTTTTTAATTCAATATTCTGGAAATAATTCTGGTGTGACAAACTAAACTCACACTTGTAGTGTTACAAACTAATACTAAGAGACTAACATTTAAATCCACAACTGTAGTGTGACAGATTAATGTGTGACTGACTAATCTGGTGGTGATTGACTATCATTCATAGTGAGAGACTAATGTAACAGACTAAACTGTTGTGGTATGATAAACCCAAACCTGTGGTGTGACTGACTGGTGTACAGTGGTTGTGTTGATGAACAGACACAAACTGGCGCAGCAGCACTACCCAATGTGTGACTGACCCTAGTAGGCAGGACTCGAGTTTGGGCCGTTGGCCCAGGGTAGGTGAAGATAAGTGAGGCAAATTAATTTTTTAACCCAGGGTCCACAGGAGATTTTGAATTGAGAGAAGTGGAGGGTGTGTTTGCAAGCTGATCATTGCCATTGCCCTCGTTCCTCGGCCAATCCCAGGTCAGCTTGCAAACACACCCTCCACTTCTCTCAATTCAAAACCTCCAGCTTCCTTTCATTTTCTTTAATTCAATATTCTATAAATAATTATGGCATGATAGACTAAATTGACACTTGTCGCATTACAAACTAATAGTGACAACTTCAAACTAATATCACAAACTAAACAAACAATTGTACCATGATACACTAATGGTGAGAGACTAAACAGATAGCTGTGCCATGGCTGACTAATGATGTCACTAACTATGACTATTAAATCCTGAGAGACTAATGTAAGAGACTAAATTCACATTTGTAGCTGAAAATGCTAAATGTGGACTATTGTGGCTGAAAGTACTAAATGCAGAACTATTGTGGCTAAATGTGGGTTGTGGCTGAACATGCTAAATGTAGATTATTGTGGCTGAAAGTACTAAATGTGGATTATTTTGGCTGAAAATGCCAAATCACTGGTGTGGCTAAAAGTGCTAAATTGGCTGAAAATGCTAAATGCGGACTATTGTGGCTAAATGTGAATTGTGGCTGAACATGCCAAATGTGGACTGTTGTGGCTCAAAATGCAAAATGTGGATTATTGTAGCTAATTGTGAATTGTGGCTGAACATGCTAAATGTGGACTGTTGTGGCTTAAAATGCTACAATATCAGACTGTGGCTGAAAGTGCTAAATGCGGACTATTGTGGCTAAATATGTATTGTGGCTGAATATGCTAAATGCGGAATATTGTGGCTGAAAATGCCAAATCACTGGTGTGGCTGAAAGTCCTAAATGTGGACTGTTGTGGCTGAGAGTGCTAAATGCAGACTATTGTGGCTGATTGTTTCAAACATGGACTGTGGCTGTGCTTTGTTCAAAATGGGAGGTGGCTGTGCTGACAAAGTGTGCTGTGCTATATTAATGGACAAAGGATTCGGTGGCAGCTGAGCCACATGTTGATTACATAATCGCATGCACACGCAGTGTGGCAACTGGGTAAGAGTGAACTCCCAAAAAGGAATGCAGCTGTGTGTCCAACGGGCAACGGTTTTGGTGGCAGCCGAGCCACATGGTTTTCGTTGATAAAAAAGGAAATACATGTGGCAAAATATGTGGTACGCGATGGACCCAACACCCCGCCTGCACCCGACACACTCGACACACTCGATGCACTTGATGCACTTGATGCACTTGACTGGCTGCAACATTGTTGAAACATTTGAGATAGGCATCGGCCTTGGCTGGTTTGTCCCACTTTCCCATCCATTGCCCGTTAACCTTTTAGAAGATATGTCAGTATCTACGGCGTCCTTGTGTCCTGTCCCATCTCCCTCCACCATTTCATTGTCTTCATGTTCAACTCCTCAAGCCTGTCGTTCTCTGCAAGCAACTCAGCCCGGTGTCCCTTTCGAAAAAGGTCATCGTCGAAATCACATAGCAGACGAATGCTGGAGCATCCTGAACTACGAGATAATGCAACATATAGATTAAACAACGTCAGTCCTCCAGTGGGAGGTGTTGTGATGTCCACTATCACTGATGTTATCATTTGTCCTTGTGTGTGGTAGTCCATGAATGCATAAGCTGCAGTCATTGGAAACTGCCGCCGGCGAACGGTATGCATGATGAGTTTGCTGTCATGAGAGTTGCACTTAATGCGGAGTGTTTGGAATGCTGGCTCTATAGGTATTGTTGACTCTTCCAAGTCCTTCAACTGCATCACTCTGGTGTGAGTGAGTTTCACCAGAATGCACAAAGGAAGATACTTCAGTTTGACGATGGGTTCAGCTCATGACAGGATGGATTTGTTTGGATTAAGGAATATGTCTATGACTATGCCACGTGTGCCGTTGGTGATATTGAGGTCTATTTCAACATTTGTGTGACCATGACCTTTATTCTGATGCTGACTTTGACCATGTTCAGAAGGTCCTGCTTTCGTCGTTTGCGAGCCGATCTGTCTCCTGTCCCCTGCCCAACTATTGCGTAATGCTCGGAAAGCGTTAGAGGTTTGCCTTTGATCGTGTCCTCAGCCTGGCACTGGAATATGACACAACCCATATTATTGCCGTGTTGCCTTAATGCAGCTTCATTCCAAAGCTGCTGAACAGCGTGGCATGGTATTATCAATGTGGTGTTGGTCCATGGACTGGCACTGAAGTCTGTTTCGATGCAGTTGGGATTGGTGAGGAGGAGCATGCGTAACATCTTCACATGTTGCTGCTGTACTTGACTGAACCAAAGGTGTTGAAGAAAATCTTGCCATCCTTCGTCAACCACACGCATCTGTTCTTTTAAAATGACGACCGTTGTGCTTTCTTCATATGCCAGGTGTCCTATGATGCTGTCTTGTTTGCAATGTACCGGGTCTGCAGGAAAATAGAGTGCATCAGTTTCACTGCATGTGACTGGAGGAAACTGAAAAAAGTCTCCACACATGATGACAGAGACACCACCGAATGAATGTGGAGATGATGGCTCGCCTGGAACCATCTTCCCTACTGCTATATTTTGGGACAGCTTGGCTAGAAATTCCTTGCTGATCATTGATATTTTGTTGATGATCAGATATTTGATAAGCTTCCAGAACACCTGTAGCTTCGCTTTGATTTCTGCGCTCATTGTTGCCTTGTTGTTGCCATGTTATGATATCATGCCGATTGTGTGTGTGATTTTACCATCAATCAGGGATGCTGCAACGCCAGTGTATGCTGACTTCAACAACATATGCATGACTCCTCTTTGAGCGAAGTATTTGGTTATCGTTTGGATGACTTTCGACTTTCCCATTCCACCTTCACCATGAATTATCATTCAAAGTGAAGGGATTTTCTCGCCGGCAAGCATTTTATCAAGATGCCATGTAATGATATTGTATGCATGGAATTGGTCATAATGCAACATTGATGGATCAACAGGGGAAAGTGAGGCTTTGGAAGTCTTAGATGGATCCATGTAAGAGACACTTGCGCCGTCAAGATTTCTGGCTGAAGGAGTGAGTTGACCAACATAGCCATGGTCATGGCCATCATTGCTCATCAGCAAAATAAGGGTTGGCTGTACAGTGTTGGACAGTGCTGGACAGTGTCATAGTGCTCATAGTGAGGGTCCATATAGATAGTACTCTTATAGTACTCTCATAGTCTTTCATAGTGTTGGCTATAATCATAGTGTTTCACAGTGTGTTCATAGACTCTCATAGTGATCTCATAGTCTGTCACAGTCTATCATAGTGTGTCATAGTGATCTCATAGTGTGTCATAGTGTGTCATAGTGTGTCATAGTAATCTCATAGTCTATCACAGTCTGTCATAGTGTGTCATAGTGTAATAAAGTTGAGTAAAAAATGAACCAAAAAATTAATGTTTTGATTAATACACCTACTAACCCTAATCCTACTCAACTTGTAGTATACTACTAATCCTAATCCCAATCCTACATTTTTAATATACATTGAAGTCTAATTCTAATCCAACCCCTATAATACACTTTTACACACTTCTAATTTTAATTTCAAGACTACACTCATATTTATTATACTTTTCATGTACTCTTTACTATAGGTTCAAATGATCAAATGAAAATTATAAATATATGCCAGTGGCAAGAGTTGAACTCAAGACTTTCCCAAAATGGCAATTTTCAAACACATTAACCATTAGACCACAAGATCTTGCATAATATAAACCGTTAGATGTATATGACTACATCTCTAACCTTTGACACCACACTTTGCTACACTTTTCATTAAATATCTCTGTCCACCCCTGCTACACTTTCTGATACTTGTGTACACTTTTCACTACACCCTGCCATATTTTTTACCACATTTGGCCACACTTCTTCACCATCCTTTGGACATTGCAATTCCAAGTCTAATTTTAATTCATGCTAATCCTAACCCTACACTTTTTGATTTACTTTTTACTATCATTATTATACTGTAACAAACTATGACACACTATGATAGACTGTGACA
This sequence comes from Boletus coccyginus, assembly GCA_025782845.1. Classification (NCBI taxonomy): domain Eukaryota; kingdom Fungi; phylum Basidiomycota; class Agaricomycetes; order Boletales; family Boletaceae; genus Boletus; species Boletus coccyginus. The sequence goes on along the minus strand of JAHZSR010000039.1, from coordinate 290,905 downwards.
GACTATGACAGACTATGGCAATACTCTGGCAAACTGTGACATACTATGACAGACTATGGTAATACTCTAACAAACTGTGACATACTATGATTTTAGCCAACACTATGAAAGACTATGATGATACTATGAGTACTATGATACTGGACAGCACTGGACAGTAACCCTGATTGTGCTAATGAAGTGTGGTAAAGAAAGTGTAGCAAAAGGTATAGTAAAAAGTGTGGCAAAAAGATATAGCAAAGTGTACTAGTTAAAGAGTATTTAAAAAAATGGATTGGGATGAGTACCACTATGAATACTATGAATACTATGGAAATACTATGGATACTATGAGATCACTATGAAAATACTATAAACTATGAGTACTATGAGTACTATGAATCATCTATGAAAACACTATAAATACTATGAGTACTATGAGTACTATGAACACTATGGCAAAAACCAGGATTTGCTGATGGTTGGAGTCATGCAAACACCTCTTTGGATTTAATACGACACATTCACAAATTCCGTGGTGAGATGTATTGGGAGACACTGCAGAACATGAAGCAGACTTCATTGGACAACTATTGGAAGAAGTAGGTGCACTTAGATGTCATGCATGTCACATTATGTCACACATTTGGTGCTGCATGAATCTCTTACTTGGAAAGTGCTGGCATCAGCCAGCAGAAACCTTGCTTGTCAGCTACACTTCAGTTTGGAAGACATCAAAAAAGTGGCAGGTATAAATTTATTGCACAATGAGAGGCAAGCTATCAACTGCATAAAGTAAGGTATTAGAGCCCTATTAAAGAGTGTGTAAATGATTGTGATGTTGTGATGAAGGAATGTGGTATCTGTAATACATTGACCAAGAAAGAAAAAATCTAGGAGGTGTGGTGCTTCTTGTTAGGAGATGCAGCTGGGTCAATATAAAAACTAATTTTACACTTTCTCAGAGCCCCCCCCACAGTTGAGTGTGGCAGTGAAATGACACGTATCATCTGGATGTCCGCAGTGAAGACATCATTGCCTACCTCACTCTTCTTTCCTGTGATGGACCAATGAGACATGTTGAAATAGATCTCCACCAATGCCTCCTCAAGAGTGCACCTATATGCATCAGGTTTAATGAGTTTCCCTTGCAGGTTGTAGGCAGGGATTGGCACAATGCAGTGGATTTCACTGAGCGACAACAGCTCATCACGAGCATCTTCATCAGTAAGGGGCCAATTTTCAAGTGAGAAAGCAGCTGCATCTGTTGTGTATGAGTACCCTGAGTAGACAAAGTGGCACAATACTGTCTTACCCTTTGCTACATCGCTGCTTGTGGCACCATCTGATCCATCCTCTTTGATAGATTGCTCAGCACCAATAGCAGTCTCCTCCTCTTCTGTTCCAAGGGGCTAGATAATAAGTTCTTAGAGATTTGTTATGCAAGGAAAGGAACAACTTGCCTCAAACAGTGCATGACGAACTTTCAGGTGCTGTCAACCATTCCCTCCTGGCAGGATGAAGCCTTTACCAGGCTGGTAGCCAGGTGTCATGACCATCTCCTGGAGGCAATGAATAGTACCCATCACCTTCTGGAAGTTGTCACGAATAGGTTGCAGATCAGGCACCTCTAAAGTGTAGGACAGTTTGACATTGACAAGCTCACGCCAAACCTTAGAGTCCGGGAGATAGCTGGCATCTGCTGTCAACCAGAAGTCATGAGTAGAAATCCTTGCGATTGCACAGAGTGGTGCAAGCTCAATGCTTTCCTCTGGTGGCAGTGAGGGATAGCTGGCAGAGGCAACATCACTGATATCTGGTTTCATAGGATTGCTCACTGTGGCCACCTTGACAGCCAAACGGTTGGCACGACCATCGCATACCCAGTGGACGTTGTCAAGGATGCCCTCATCACCGAGATAGAATCCAGTGTTGAGCATGTTCTGACGTGCTGTGAGGATGTGCGAGGGTAACATGCACAATGTTGTCATCTGCATTGGGGGAGGGGTGGCAGCACAACTCATTGGAGGTGGAACCATAGTTGATGAGAGTAGAAGGCAAGTAGGGAGTGGGGGGTGAGTAAGGAGTGGAGGGTGGGTCAAAAGTGGAGGGTGGGTAAACAGTGGAGGGGGGGTAAAGAGTGGATGGCGAGTAAAGAGTGGAGGGTGAGTAAAGAGCGGATGGCAAGTAAAGAGTGGATGGCGAGTAAAGAGTGGAGGGGGAGTAAAGAGCGGATGGCAAGTAAAGAGCAGAGGGCAAGAAAAGAGCAGAACAAAGGGCGACTGGGAAAAGGTAATGGGGAATGGGTCATACTAAAAGTCTCTTTATATGTTTCTGAGGATCCAACTATCATAAGCATAAGGATACTCTAAAAAAAAGGGATACAAACCTAGTTGATGTGGCCATTGGATCTCCAAAGCTCCGGGAATGGAGAAGCAAGCAACGGGATGGACTGAACTTGGAAGCAAAAAGTTCATGCTGCCAAGTCCAGCCACCATGACAGATCTAGCTGACATGGGTCATCGGATCCTCCAGGCTCTGTGAATGGATGGCTAAGCAAAAAGGTGGAGTGGACCTGGAAGTGAGAGGACCATGCCACAGGGTTTAGCCTTCCAGTCCAAACGTCCATTGGCCATTGACATCCCACCATGGCCATCACTCTTGAATCTGAGGCTGAGAAACTCAGTGTCCTTTCTCTATTATCCATGAAAGCATACCTTACCCGTTTTAAAGGAGTCATTTTTTTCACCCGAGCCAAATGGAAGGAAAAGGACCCACTCATCCGGCGTGTCTTAAAGGATGCCCCTACAGAACAACTTGACTTCTTTTTTGCAGTGGGTCTGGAGAAGCTGGCCAAACAAGCTGGAAGTGGTCAGGGACAACCTTGTCAAAAGCGCAAACAACAAGATGAAGAGCATACCCATCGCATTGTCCAGAGGTTAGAAGAGGTTGATGAGGATGTGGTGGACGATCAAGATGATAATGCCAACAATGCCAACAACCTGTCAAAGTTCCTCATACCTCCTACTGATGCGCAATTGGAGACTTGCTACAGACAGTTCTATGAGGGAACATCAAACGCCACCATAGAAATGGATATCTGTGGTGTCTGTGCACGTGAGCATAACATCTTGGAGGACAAGGTCAATAAAATCCCCCTCTCTAATCTTCCAAACTTGAACTGGCTCATTCCAACAAAATTGCACCCTGCCCACAAGCTCTTTGATGGCAAACTACTTGAGCCTGCTGGCGTCAAGACTGACACAGAGAGCAATCAAACTGTCATCACCATCTGCTACACTTGTCTTGAAGATCTGAAGAAAGTGAAGGAAAAACCACCAAAGTACTCACTTGCAAATCAGCTCTGGGTTGGGCAAGTATCTTGGCAGCTGAAGGTGCTGACATTTCCAGAGCAGCTCTTGGTTGCCCTTCTTTATCTCCGTGTATTCATTTTCAAGCTCTTTCCGAAACGTGTCCATGGTGCTCGAAACATCTCAGGACTGCAGCATGCTATGCAAGGAAATGTTAGCACATATGACCTCGATGCAGAAGGGATTGCCTCTATGGTAGAAGGCAAGTTGATGCCCTGCCCATTGGCGATCCTGGCATCATTGATATCCATGACATTCATTGCCATTGGTGAACTTCCCAAAAACTGGATTTATTCAATGTTTCGGGTGCGATGGCAAGTTGTGCTTGATGCATTGCAGTGGCTCAAACAAAATAATCCTAAATACTATGGTGACATGGAGATCAGCGAACGTCGCATTGAAGATCTGCCAGAAGACAACATACCACAAGAAATCACTTCTCTCATATAGCAATCAGAAGACATTGGAATAGTTGAACAAGAGAGCAATGGGTATATTCCTCAAGATAATAATGAAGGTAAGGGCATAACTCGATGAGTCAAAATGTGATTGTCTCACCTATAGTTCACAGTATTACTTGACGGTCTCGAAGTACATGCCAGAGAGTCAGAGAGTGTTCATACTGTTGGCCTGCAAAAAGAAGGTGGAGATGAAGGTTAGTTACAAGTCAGTTTTCATGATTGGTAATGAGAAGTGACATTACCTTCCAGATCCCGATGTCATTCCACTTCAAGTTTCAGGTGTGGTTGACAATGACATATCAAGGCTGACCTTAGAAGAGCTGATGGCATGGGGCCTTGCAAATCTATGGAAAGAAGAAAAAGAGGGTGGTTATGCAGTGCAGCATGGGTGACAACCTGTCACTGACTTTGGGCAACCACGACTGGGTGAACAAGTCAAGCCAACACCAGAACAAGGACGTCCAAACTTTTTTGAAAAAGCATTCCCTTGTCTGTTTCCATATGGCGAAGGTGGAATAGAAGGCATGCAAGAGGCTTCTGTTGACTTTTCAGAGCATATCAAGTGGTTGCTTCAATACCACGACCACCGTTTCCGCAGACATGAGACATTTCCCTTTGTTGCATTCGGCATACAACAGCATCAGCAAGTTTTTTCATCTGCACAGCTCCAGATGCAATGTAGAACATTCGAAAAGGATACTCAGCTCCTATCAACCATCATGCTTGATAAGCTTCAGAGAGCAGCGGACAATGAGGAACATGGACAGCCAACATCAGATCCTGCTATTTGGCTCCTATGTCAGCACATGCATGCTACCAGCAGTCATGTTACCAAATCCAATCAGGCTCGCTACCAGCTTAGAAGTCAGATATGGGTGACATCCATTATGCTTAACCCACCCAGTCTCTGGATTACAATCAATCCATGCGACCTACATGACCCAATTGTGCAGGTCTTCGCAGGCAAAAAAATTGATCTTGACAACTTTGATGCACATCTTGGACCATCCAAGGAAAAACGGTCAGAGAATATCACTCTTGATCTGTTCACAGCTGCCAAATTTTTCCATTTTACTATTAAGATGATCCTAGAGACGCTTTTTGGGATTAGGGTCAGCAACCAGCGCATACATTCTACTCTGAGAGTCTTCGGTCACCTTTCAGCCTATTTCGGGGTGGTAGAATCACAGGAAAGGGGGAGCTTGCACCTTCACATGCTACTTTGGATGAAAAACAGTCCACCACAAGAGGAGATGGAGGAGTGCCTAAAAGATGAAGATTTTTGTCAGCGGATCAAGACATTCATCAAGGCTAATTTGTGTGCTTACCTGCCTGGTCTTGAGTTGGCAGAGTTGGTCAAAAAGATATCCAATGAGGTGGAAGTTGTTACAACTGCTGGTATTTGCCCTTATTTATCCTATATTTATCCTTATTTTTCCGGGCTTTCTACAAAGCATTTCGCTAAATAGCCCCTATCACACTTGAACTCCTTACCACTCGTTCAACTATGAACACATGACTATTTGGTCACATGACATCATGTGCTATCACATGACAACATGTGCCCACACTCACGTCACTTCTTGGCTGACATGTATACAGCCGTACACAGCCATGCCACATGACATGCCTCATGTCTCTTATCACATGCCTCATGTTCCTTATCTCTTATCACTTATCTATGAGTCATTCCCTTATCTCGTATCTATGACTCATGCCGACTCATGCACACAGCCCTATGCCTCATGCCATATGGTTATGCTTATCTCTGACTCACCATGATTCCTTATGACTCATGTACGCAGCCGCACACTGCTTTATGACTCGTCATGATTCCCGTATGACTCGTATGCACCACTATCTACCTTATATAGATACTGTATAGTACCAAACATGTACAAACCCCAGATAGTATATAAACTCCCAAGGAGACTGCGACTGGTCCCCCCAGTCTTGTCCTCTTGGAGTTCTCCCATCGACCCATCTGCGCCTGACCACTAGGTTTACTAGTTAAACATCCATCTCAGCCTCAGGTAGGCCTTGGTGTTTCAGAAGTGGCATATTCATGACCACCAAAACCAGGATGTCCAGACTATGACAAGGAATTAACACAACTTGAACATTGTGTTGCAAGATCCAAAAATCTCCATACCTGTGAGGTCTGATGCTGCTTCATTCCCAACAGGAAGGGAGGATTAGTATGCAAGTAACATACACCATTCGAAAAGGCTCCCGATGACTTCATTCATGAAAACAGTCACTGGGGACCAAAGTGCCTGTATGAGTTCATGAATGGGTGGGTTCCTGCACTCACTGTCAATGTCCACTGCAACAATGACACAAAACTGCTTACGAACTCATGAGAAACAATCAATACTTCTTTTTATATCACTGCATACCAGACAAAGAAGCAGGGTTGGAATTTTAATATGTCTACAATCCTCGCAAAGGGTTTTGCATACCACACCCAATGGACATCATACCTGCAAAGTTTGCAGGATCAGCATCGGTTGTTACTCTTTCATCTGGTCCATATGATAAACCATGAGCAGGAGCTAGCTGCTCCAATGGTAATGTCATATTTGATGGGATGGGGAGATATGTACCGATCGCACCACTACACATCCATCTATTGGTCGACTTTCGTCGGTGTGCTGTTGAAGGTCTATCCAAATTTGCAAAAACAAACAAACATTGATGCTACCAATGAGAGGTGAGGACTGTGACATGTTGAAGCTCTTATCATCACTTAGAGCCCGAACAGGAAGTACACCTCCTGGATTTGAACCCAGGTTTTTTTCCTCATGTGACTGAGCTGAGATGCTGTTTCAGAGCAGCTCAGCAATGGGTACAGCCAGTATACAGCCAGTAGAAGGATACATTGCAAAACCCCTGCTCTCCCTGCTTTTATTGTCGACGCTGCACAATGCTCCTCCAAAGGTCCAATTGAACGTCTCCTCATGGGGGAAGAGGAAAACAGAGAGCCGCCGACTCTCAAGATGACATTGCGCACTTGGCTAGTGATGGAAATCAATCAGCAGGAAAATCTGAGCCGCCATCATCTATGCACTGGACCATTCAAGACGAAACAACGCTCATTGAGTTGGTGTTATCAAGCAGAGCGATGATGGGAAACGGTGGCAATTTCAGGGGCGCGTTTTGGAGTGAGGTGGCTAGCAAATTCCCTCCACCCACTCATGGAAAGCCAAAGATGGTGGAGAGCTGCAAGGAAAAGTGGAAAAGGATAATTTCTTCTTCTCCTGTATTTACACTTCTGATCAAAAAATTTATAGCTGAAAAGTATCTATGACATTGTTGATAAGATCGCACATACATCGGGACTCACATATAGCCTGGAGAAAGGAGCAGACATCAAGCTGGAAAGTCAGCATGTGTGGGACAAACTCATGAAGGTACGTGCTCATTTCCTATGAACTATCTACTAACAATGAGTGTGACGGACAGAATACAAAAGGCATAGCTAGATTTAAGAACAAGGACTGGATTCACTACGACAAAATGAACCTGTTGCTACCATTGAAGAGCAAAGGTACCCACAAGTTCACTGCCCAGGATGCTCCCGCTCTCCCGGCAAGCACCTCTTCCACCGTATCCTCTCCATTCCTTGCCACTCATCAAGCTACAAGCCAATTTGGTGAAGGAAGCGGTTCAGAGGGTCATGATACAATCAATACAATCGGGACAATCACACCGGCCACCATCACTCGGCCACCATCGGTTCCATCATCGTATGTTGGGTCTCCTTCAACAAGCTCGATCAGGCCATCATCAAGCATTCCTGCTCACATCGACACATCATATCCAGTCTCTTCACCACCTTCGTCGTCTCAGCCCCCTTCAATTCCGTCTTCATATGCCAGTTCCATCACAAGCTCAGTCAAACCATCTTCGAGCATCTCTGCTCGCATGAAGCGCTAGAACAAGCGCAAAGCCGATGATGATGATATTTCCATGGTGTTGGCTGCTTGTGCATCAGCAGTAAGTGCAACTTTGGGAGCATCTACAGGTAGTCGGAAATGGCATGCAGCACGTCCATCTCAAGACATCAGTGGCCTCTGCAAAGATCTCAATGCCCTACAGTTCACTTTCCATGCGAATACCAACCTCATGGAATGTGTCATCCAGTCAAGCTCAACAAAACCTTCCAATCAATCGTCTCAGCTCACATCACTCAATGCCGCCAATGCCGCTGCTGAAAAAAGGAACACAGCAAGAACGACACTTCTTGAGCATAACAAGAACTTTCTTTCATCAGATGAATTGGTTGTTATGTTTGACGTTCTGGGAGAGAGCGCAGATTTTGTAAATGTATATCTTTTACTTGCAACATCGCCCGCCAGTATGGATGAAGTTCAGCATGATTGGTTGAGGAGAAGACTCTCCGAGGTAAAGCGTTTGTCCAATGCCACCAATGAATAGTTACAGTCACTTGGTTTGTTGTACTGTTAATGCAATTCCAAATCTGTGTTGTTTTTTCTCTGATTGAAGAATACAGTACAAAATCGACTAACTATAAAATATGCCACGTGCTATGAATGAAGTCCAAGTGATCTTCCCAGAGATCGTCTGTGATCTCATCCCGCTTGGCTGCCATTGCATCATGTTCACCAGCTGTGATGAAACCATTTGCCACCTCACCATATGTTCCTTGTTCATCAGCTGAGCCTCCCACTGATGCCTCTGCTGCGACTTGTTCCGCCTCGCAGTCTCTCAAGTCCTCAGGGTCATAGTACCAAATGATGTTATGGATACAACAAAGTGCAAGGGGGATGTGAGCTTGTATGTCCATACTGTACTCAGGAGCGATCACGAGTATCTGAAACTGCCGTTTGAGAACTCCAATAATCCGCTCAACAATGTTTCAAAGTTGTGTGTAACATAGGTTGAAGTATTCTTGGGCATTCTTGGATCTTTGGAACAAATATAAGCCATTGGGTATGATGTAGTAGGTGCGAGGACATACCTTATCCATGCACGTTCCCATTTGGACAAATGATACCATGTACCGCAGTATGGCACCAGGAGCTGAGGACAAATCGGGTATCCAGCATCAGCAAGGTAGTATTTGCTGGGGGGTATTGTAAAGTTTGTCGTGCGAGCGTCGTGGTAGACCGATGCATTGGCCATGGATCCTTCCCACCCACTGAGGACATACATAAACTCAAGGTTGAAGTTGCAACACACGAGGCAATTTTGTGAGTGAAAACCTTTTCGGTTGCGAGTTGCCTCTCTCTCAGCTGCTGAGGGAGTGCAGGCAATGTGTATTCCATCAATCACACCAACAGCGTCTTTGAAAAATGGGTACATGGTGGGATTGTCAGCAATGTGAGAAGGGGTGGGATCATCAGCACGCGGTAATCGAACATATTTCGTGTAGATTCCAGGCGATGAAAAGGCTGCTAACATCTTGTGGAAATATCTGTGAGCAGTTGTTAGTTATCTTGGGGTGAAATGAAGGGGAAAAAATGGGCATACCTGGATATGGTGTCATTAGAACACTGAAAGCACTCCCCAACGTGCCTGCATGACAGGCCAGTTACACAGGTATACAGAAAAATACCAAGTTGCTTCTCAAGCATAACGTGTTTGAAATACATGAATCTATGGGATGAAAGCTCATTGACGAGCTGACTGAAAATGTCCTTTCAGACGCCCAATTCACAGCGAATCTGATCAGGATGGCCATTGAGGAGTTCCAGGACCCACATTTTCCCTGTTAGGATGGACGTATGATATGGAATATGCTGTGCTTTTTCAGTGGCCACTGTGATTGTCTCAGCCACGAGAGCAATGGCTCTCAGCATGACCTGGCCCATCTGCTGGTTCTGGAGGAGGATAAGCTGAAGCAAATGGTTAGCACTTTCGTCAGTATCATCATTGAAACCAGAATCATGTTGAGATGTATCCGAGTCACTATTCCCATCGCTGTCGAGCATCTGGGATGGTATCTGATCAGAATAGATGATATGTGATATCGATCATATATGGTTCAGGTGGGAAGTATATTTGACACTCCATTTCAATTTCTGAAAGGTGAAGTGGTCGGGTTTTTGCAAAAAAAAACCCTGCCCAGGTTCGTTTACCGTCCAGGCTCTTACCGACGTGGAGTAGATCAGCCCAGCAAGGCCACGTCAATGGCAGTTCTCTGAGTCACGAGGAAGAGGCAGATGGACAATCAGAGCCAAACAAGGACAGCGATATGGTAAGCTCACTGAGATGGCCGCTCACAAAATTCATACTAACTAATGCATGAAAGCCCTTGAATGTGGATGTCCAGCATGACACTGTGACATTGAGCTGTGATGCCTGCAGCAGAGTAGCATTGAAATGTCAGGTTATGGACTATAGACTATGGGGAGATGCACTCGACTACTGCAACATCATCAATTTTTTTGTTAACTCCTATGAGATCAATATCGACCCACAAGATAAGGCATCAAATGCTGGAAATAGGTACAATGATGACGATCTCTCTGATCTTACCCGTGCGCTGAGGTGATGTGGGCATCCTCATCATGAGCATGTTTCTTACCTTCCAAAGCATCCCAGGCGAAAAATAAGCAACGTATCATCCGTGGACCACATCACCACAACCTCCCAAATTTCATTGGTCACTACTTTCCCCGCTGAGATGATCCAGATGAATGCGACTTTTATTGTGCATCCATGCTCATGCTTTTGAGGCCATAGAGAAACCTCAAAATGAACCTGAAGCTACCATCCCAGACTTGGTCATCAGCCTTTGAAACATTTCTTTCTACAGCCCATATATGTATTCAGCACATCATACATGGAATACAGTACTTCTATGAATGCCAGTTGTCTGCTCAGCATCAATCCAAGTCCGCCCATCTATCGTCTGCATCCCAACCCAACAAACTTGCAGAAGTAATGTCTGGTGAGCTGGAGCTGGATGAAGACTACCATGCTGATGTATCACTATCTGAGGAAGGACTCAGCTACCTCATTGCCTCAAAGATACCGTTTCGAGAGGAACTGCATGGTCGGCTGGCTGTCGAGGCAGCCAAAATCACAAGGATATTCCACAATTTAGACTCATGCAGGGACACGAGACTGCCAGCTGACACAATCAATGTCACCCAGGACACGGAATCTGAGAATCAACCCCAAGAGCTTGGTGTAAGGAACGCCAATGAGAATAACGTTCAGAATCTCCTTCTGTAGAAGCAGCAAATGAGCCAGGATGTCAACCGGCAAAACCTGGACACTGATATCTCATGTGCAACTACCAGCATCAGCAAATCCTGGTTTTTGCCATAGTGTTCATAGTACTCATAGTACTCATAGTACAGTGAGGTGCAAAACCGTTGCAATGTCTAACCTCAAACTGGGGCGCGAAGCGCCCCGCAATCACTTGTGGGAATTTCACTTTGCTTTGGTGGAAACAAATAAAGTACAAACCCTTAGCTACAACTTTGTCCCCAGGGTCATGTGATTTCGCTTACATACTGCAAAGATACATCCATTTCAAAACACCAATACCATTGCAACAGTTTTGCACCTTTTGCTTTCCAGGGTATATTAGTACTTGGTATAGCCTCCCTTTGCCTTGATAACTGCTTCAATCCTTCTAGGCATGCTCTCTATCAACTTCTGACACTCTTCAACTGCTATCCCCTCCCAATCAACCTGAACTCTCTCCCACAATTCATGAATTCCCTTAGGAGAGGAATCATGATCTGCTAGTCTTCTTTTGAGATAACCCCAGAGGTGCTCAATGGGATTGAGGTCAGGAGACTGTGCAGGCCATACCATAGTATGAAAATCCTGCTCCTGAAGCCAATCCTTCACCTTTTTGCAAGTATGTTTGGGGTCATTGTCCTGCTGAAAGATGATGTCAGGAGGATCAAGACCATAAAACTGCAAAGAATTGAGCAGTTCATCCTTCAAAATCTGAAGGTAAAGGTCCCCATCCATCCTACCATCAATCTTGGTAGCATAGCCAACTCCCTGCCAAGTCATACAGCCCCACATCATCAAAGAACCTCCTCCAAACTTCACTGTACCTTCCACCAGCCTATCACTTAGCCCTTCCCCTGCCTTTTTCCACACCCACTTGCGCCCATCTGACCCTAGGCGATTGATTTTGGTCTCATCAGACCATACTACCTTCTTCCAGTCCTCCAGAGTCCAATCTTTATGAGCATAAGCAAAGTCTCGACGAGTCCTACGATGCTTGGCTGAAAGGAGAGGCCGTTTGGACTTGACCACAGCTTTCATACCTGTCTTCCTCAACTGTCTGCGCACTGTGGAGGTAGAGAGAGGCTGGTTGACTATATTGGTGAGTGCCTTGGTCACCTGAACAGCATTCTCTGCCTTTCCAGAGGAGATAAGACGAACGGCATGCCGGATATTGGCAGAGGAAAGCTTGGATGGACGACCTCCAGTAGCTTTTTGAAGCTCAGAACGCTCTTTGGAGCGTAATCTGGATATGGTAGACACATTAAGACCAGTAGTGAATGCAATAGAGTGAGCAGATTGGCCAGCATCAAGCATAGAGAGGATGGTTTGTTTTTGAGTAGAAGAGATGGTTCTCATGATGGTTGTGGTTGGAAACAAAGATGCGTGTGAACTATTTTAAACTCAGACATGCTTCTAATATGTGTATGTTTGTTTGTATGACCAAACATAACCAAATAACACTTGATTTCAATGTAATGAGCAAAGGGTGCAAAACTGTTGCAATAGTATTGATGTTTTGAAATGGATGTATCTTTGCAGTATGTAAGCGAAATCACATGACCCTGGGGACAAAGTTGTAGCTAAGGGTTTGTACTTTATTTGTTCCCACCAAAGCAAAGTGAAATTCCCACAAGTGATTGCGGGGCGCTTCGCGCCCCGGTTTGGGGTTAGACATTGCAACGGTTTTGCACCTCACTGTATTTATAGTGTTTTCATAGATGATTCATAGTACTCATAGTACTCATAGTTTATAGTATTTTCATAGTGATCTCATAGTATCCATAGTATTTCCATAGTATTCATAGTATTCATAGTGGTACTCATCCCAATCCATTTTTTTAAATACTCTTTAACTAGTACACTTTGCTATATCTTTTTGCCACACTTTTTACTATACCTTTTGCTACACTTTCTTTACCACACTTCATTAGCACAATCAGGGTTACTGTCCAGTGCTGTCCAGTATCATAGTACTCATAGTATCATCATAGTCTTTCATAGTGTTGGCTAAAATCATAGTATGTCACAGTTTGTTAGAGTATTACCATAGTCTGTCATAGTATGTCACAGTTTGCCAGAGTATTGCCATAGTCTGTCATAGTCTGTCACAGTCTATCATAGTGTGTCATAGTTTGTTACAGTATAATAATGATAGTAAAAAGTAAATCAAAAAGTGTAGGGTTAGGATTAGCATGAATTAAAATTAGACTTGGAATTGCAATGTCCAAAGGATGGTGAAGAAGTGTGGCCAAATGTGGTAAAAAATATGGCAGGGTGTAGTGAAAAGTGTACACAAGTATCAGAAAGTGTAGCAGGGGTGGACAGAGATATTTAATGAAAAATGTAGCAAAGTGTGGTGTCAAAGGTTAGAGATGTAGTCATATACATCTAACGGTTTATATTATGCAAGATCTTGTGGTCTAATGGTTAATGTGTTTGAAAATTGCCATTTTGGGAAAGTCTTGAGTTCAACTCTTGCCACTGGCATATATTTATAATTTTCATTTGATCATTTGAACCTATAGTAAAGAGTACATGAAAAGTATAATAAATATGAGTGTAGTCTTGAAATTAAAATTAGAAGTGTGTAAAAGTGTATTATAGGGGTTGGATTAGAATTAGACTTCAATGTATATTAAAAATGTAGGATTGGGATTAGGATTAGTAGTATACTACAAGTTGAGTAGGATTAGGGTTAGTAGGTGTATTAATCAAAACATTAATTTTTTGGTTCATTTTTTACTCAACTTTATTACACTATGACACACTATGACAGACTGTGATAGACTATGAGATTACTATGACACACTATGACACACTATGAGATCACTATGACACACTATGATAGACTGTGACAGACTATGAGATCACTATGAGAGTCTATGAACACACTGTGAAACACTATGATTATAGCCAACACTATGAAAGACTATGAGAGTACTATAAGAGTACTATCTATATGGACCCTCACTATGAGCACTATGACACTGTCCAGCACTGTCCAGCACTGTACAGCTAACCCTTATTTTGTTGATGACTGATGCAAGCCATCTCAAGCTTCTTGCACAACAGAACAATGTCTGAGGACGATATCAGCGCTGCAGTGGGCTGGGTATCTTCTTCATCACCCGATGAATCAACTTCAACAACTTCACCACGTTCAATGGCCATCTGGTGCCAGACTGCTGCAGCAATGGCCGCATCATTTTCGAATTGATACATTGGCTCACCAATTTCAGCCACAGGAATGTTACAGAGTCTCCATTTTTCGGCTGCCAGTTTGGTCTGGGCCACTGAGTCACATGTATGCATCAGAGTCAGTTGACTTCATCTCTGCCAAAAGACCATCTCATATTGCATATTTTCAATCTCCATGTCATGCATTAGTATTTATACAAAAATGTGCCGTTATCCCTGCATTCCACTGTGGAATTACCCAAAAGTTCATGCAAGACAAGATTTATGCATCAGTAGTGGATGCATTATGAAAAAGTCTACTGTACATGTTCTTTTCATCAACTAACTAACGGGAGTCGAAAAAAAAGCGTGACCTATCCGTCGCATAGGGATGGTTAGATCTCCAGCTGAGTGAAAATTACTGTATTTAGATGTACAAACCATGTGGCCCGCTTAGCACTTATCTATTATCTGTTCATTTAGTCGCCCTAGCACCATAGCCACTTCCATTTTTGGCCGTCTCGCACCGCGGCCTGCCCCAATGGCCACCTCACCTGCCATCTGTTCGTTTAGTCAGCCCCAGCACCACAGCCACTTCCATTTTCAGCTGTCTGACACTGCAGCCTGCCTCACCTGCCACACACACTTACCCATTGGGGACTCACATCCCCTCCTTCCCAATGGGTGCAATGTCCACCCCACCCCACCCATTAAATGGGCATGATACCCACTAGCCCCTCAGATGGGCCCCTCCACTTGCCCCCTTGGGAATACTATATCATTTCAATTGATTTGTCTGTCACGCATCACATGGTGGGTTGATGAAACGAAATTTGCACCCGGTCACGCATCATTAGGGCCTGATGTCAAATAGGTTTTCTGAGTGCATCTGTCACATGTCACAAAGGGGTCTGATGAAATCCTCCCATTGTCACACATCACAGCTGCTGACATCAAATCAAAAGTTCAGTTGGCCGTGTCATGTGTCACAGGGGCTGTCAAATCAATTGCACTGGTACAGTATTAGGAATATATTAAATATACTATATATACTTTTATTACACTCTAAATAAATGATGTTCTTTTTTTTTCCATGACCCCCATTACCTGCAGCCTGTGCCAAAGGCACAACGGGTAAACAACTAGTCATCACTGGTCGACATGTCCAAGAATAGGCTCCTTCCACTATGACTTGCAGAACTAAGCAGACCATATCTCGCGGAAACCGAGGTGAAGAACCTGCTCAAAATGGGTAGCGACATTCAAAATAGCGAGACCCTCCACCACTGGCAGATTTAGTCTCCAAGCATAGCGCATATTTGAAGTCCGCATGCTAGCGCATCGCATACCACGACAACCGTTTCATAGCGACTGTTCCAAACGAGACCGCTGTTAGTATCCACTCTCCTCATGGGATACGAATCATTAATGACGCAACTGCGCAGCAGGTAGGTGAAAATATCATTACGTAAATAAGCTCCCCTTATCCCTTGACAATCGTGGTTACCGGTGCCAGTGTGAGTATTCATGCTCGATGTATAAAATATCCGCTGATGATCGTTGCAGTCCTTGTCGCCATGTCTCTCTCAAAGGTACACCCATCTCATGCTCCCTTTCCCCCCACTCACTTGTCCCTCTTCATCCAGCACATAAACCCTGAACGTCTTATTCGCGACTCCAAGGTATGTCTGCTCCACCCTTCCGTTCATGACCGTACTCAGCATTGCATTTTATCCAACAGGATAAAAAGAATCATTCTCACCATCACTTGAACGTCGCTACTGTCAACTCGCTCCCCCATCCCTATGGTGCTCGTTATGGAACAGAACCCGTTCCAAAGTTCCACATACCCTCTAAAGGGACGAGCGCCGAGACCGCATACCAGCTTATTCACGATGAATTGAGCACTGACGGTCATCCAACCCTCAAGTAAGCATGTTAGTCCAATACTCTTAAACGTTCTCACCTACTTTGCAGCCTCGCCTCGTTCGTGCAAACTTATATGCCCGAGCCTGCCAACAAACTCATGTTAGAGAACATATCCAAGAACTTGATCGATCAGGATGAATATCCCGCGACCCGTGGGTGTCTTTTCGATGATCGAGCTAGATCTAGTGCTAATATGTTTTCTTCAGAGCTTATCCACACCCGATGCGTCTCCATCCTCGCCGATCTTTGGCATGCACCTTCCACCAAGCAAGCCATTGGTACCGCCACCACAGGCTCTTCTGAAGCTATTCAACTTGGTGGTCTTGCCATGAAACGGATCTGGCAGGAACGTCGCAAGGCTGCTGGAAAGTCCATTCATGAGCCTGGTCCCAACATTATTATGGGCGCAAATGCTCAGGTTGCCCTCGAGAAATTTGCTCGCTACTTCGAAGTCGAGTGTCGACTGGTTCCAGTCAGTGCTGAGAGCAAATACAGGTTGGATCCTAAAAAAGCGATGGAATTCGTGGACGAAAACACAATTGGTGTCTATGTCATTCTCGGCAGTACCTACACTGGTCATTATGAGCCTGTCAAAGAAATGGCAGACCTCCTTGACGAATACGAGAGACAGACTGGTCACTCTGTCCCTATCCACGGTGCGATCCGTCGTGTCCTAGCTCCCCCTGACTGAAGTTGTCACACAGTCGACGGAGCGTCTGGCGCATTTATTGCGCCATTTTCTCACCCAAAACTTCTGTGGGACTTCAGGATTCCCCGTGTCGTCTCCATCAACACCTCCGGTCACAAGTTTGGTCTCGCCTATGTCGGTGTCGGCTGGGTTGTATGGCGGGCGAAGGAATACCTTCCAAAGGATCTCATCTTTGAACTTCATTACCTCGGATCCGTCGAGTATTCATTCTCACTCAACTTTTCACGACCAGCAGCACCCATCATTGCTCAGTACTTCAACTTCCTGCATCTTGGTTTTGAGGGTTATCGTGCAGTCGCTCTCGACGACCTGAAAAATGCACGACTCTTGAGCCGGGCTCTTGAACGTACAGGATGGTACACCGTACTGAGTGACATTCATAGGACCAGACCGGAGTCTACTCTTGACGAAGAAAATCCAGAGGTATGCTATCAGCCACTCCGTTATTCCACTATTCAAATGGACCCGTCGCAGGCCTATGAGGATGGCCTTCCGGTGGTGTCGTTCCGCTTCTCAGACAGCTTCCAGCAGCAGTATCCTGAGATCGAACAGAGATGGATCCAGATATTATTGCGGGCAAAGGGGTGGATCGTACCCAATTACGAGCTTCCCCCGAACTTGGAGAGCGTCCAGATTTTGCGAGTGGTTGTTAGGGAAACCTGCACGGAAGCGGCAAGTCTTGTTTCCGTATGCCTGTGTGACGATACTTATTGTTTGTGATAGCTTGTTGATCGTCTTCTTTCCGACATCGTGAGTTTACACGCGAATCAAAACTGCCGTTACTTACCCGATCCTCTCTTAGGTTGAGTTGACCGAAAATCTTATCAGTCGTGCTTCGTCAACACACGCACTTGATATTTTGGGTAAAGGGCATCACCACGATGCCACCATCGGTCGGTTGGAGAGCGGTTCCGGATCGCAGCCTTCAGGCACATTCTCCAAGCCGTGTTAGATGTAGTGAGCCAAATGTGCAGGAATAGGGATAATCCCTCGAATGGTTCGCTGAAATACGTAACAAGTTGTACGACATCGTTGAGTAGTGTAAAACTAAGGTTGTGGTTCCTGCTATGAAGCTCGAAGTGTGATTACCTTGCTTGCAAGGTTCTTTCCTGGCGATCGCTCCACGTGATGTGATCATGCTTGTTCGAAGGTACCCTAAGTTGCACGTCGACCTCCACTGACGGGTTCTCGTCGATGTCATCGCCCTCGGCTAACTGTGCTCTATGTTTCTCACTCTCCAAGTACGCGAAGGGGGTTTTTCATTCGGAGGAACGTCGACGGTGTGCGAGCTGTGAGCTCGTGCAGCCCATCGTACGTTCGGAGGGCGGGACTTTAATGGATGTGGAGGAGACGGTCTCCCAATCCTCGACAATTCAGCATTCCGTGCTTTCCATCGATGGTGAAACGCGCTCGCACCTTTCCAAGATAGCTACCAAAGTTGGCATGTCCACCAAACGAATCGGAACCAATCCGTCCGCTTCTGTCATGTACGTCATCGTTACCACCACATATCTTGTTGAAGGGTTTTCCCTTCCTTCGCCGTGGCCAGCATAGATTTACACTATCGCATGTCCATGATTGAATGAACAGAATTCGCGGATAACCTGGACATCGAGCACCACTGTAAACTCCTCGCCCCTTTCGAAGACGATGCCGTCCCGTGGGTCATACAGAGGTTCAACCACGACATTTCACAATTTCTTCATCCACATGCACACGTGACCATGGCGTCGTCACTCACACTCCTACTGCCAGCACGCTCCTTCCTGCTCCTATGCAGGCTCCTGCTATCTTTCTCCCTCGGCGCTCAGTTCTCCAATTGAAAGCTGCAAACCTTTGGCCTCGTGGCTCTTGTGAACTGCACGAACCAGAATTTTTGCTCTTACGAGAATCGTCGACGTGTAGGCTGTGTTCTTTAAGTGCAACCCATTCTCAATGGATGTCAACAAAGCCGTCGGTAGTTTTGTCCAAGAAATAACACTCGATCGTGGCGTGGATCCTGGCTCGTTGATAACTTTGCGGCACAACTCATCTGTGATACCAAAAAAAAAGCTCATGAATAGCATCAGGGTCTGTAACCTACGTGAAAACCTTTGGCCTTGTGGCTCTTACTGCATGAACCAGACTAGCAGTACCGTACTACGTTGATTGTCTACCAAGCAAGGTATCCTGCCGATTCGAAGGTGGCACTCCCGAGTAACCAAATTCACTAGTGACTAGTGACACGTGACATATTGCGGAATTTGTACCTAGCCTTCACCAGAGCGTCCCGATACGAGTGCTTGGACTTCTCTTACAAGGCCCTACAACCCAGGAAAGCCATATCATGGGAGGGCCAAACCTGGAGGTATTCAAGTTCGGGCTATATCTTTTCGTGCCAGTCCTTGCCCTTTTGCACTTTGGTGACCCACAATGGTACCACGACAACGTCCTTCCGGTACGCCTCCAGTGTGCATGCATCCGCAATTGAGCGTTAACATTCACGTATATTTTTTCTTTTCTTGCGGTAGTACAAGGAACATCTATTTCCTCGCGTCGACGAAACCAATCGTGTATGTGTGATTAGGTTTGGTTGTACCCCATCTCACGTGTGTCCGCTAGCGCCTCCTTACTGATCAGGAAGCCATACGCAGTGAGTTGGCACGAATCAAAGCAGAGAAACTCGCAAGGAGGATGCAACGGGAGAAAGAAACTCAGGAACAAGTTCCACCTACACAGCCGTCGCAAGGGTGGTTCAAATGGGGTTGGTGAAATTAACTCTCCATACGCTTTCGACATCGTCCTACCCGATACACACCCACCTGTTTCTTCTGCATTACTTTTGGACGCAGATTTCCGTCCCATTGCATATGACTTTCCACTCCTTTTCTACCTCTGCAGTTCGGTCCAGGATCTGAGCGTATTCAGATAGCTCATCGGATGTAACCTTCACGCCACCGCAAACAATGAAGACAACATTCTTTCTCTGCTTTTCCTCAGCAGAAAGCTCTGACATTGGGTCCAAGATACGCCAGAACAACTCATGGCTGTAGGCAGGAGACATGGTTGTTGAACAAGCAAGCTCGAGCAGAAACTTGTGTTCATCTATACCAGACGGTGAGGGGTAGGCTCCAACGGTGATCCAGAATGTTCACCTGCAAATCCTCGCGCCGCAAACATTGCCAATTCATCGGGTATACACACACATTTTACTCCGCCAGTATGGTTCAAAGCCATGCGCACCACTCCAGGTGCGGGCGAGGTTGCTCCTAGCGAAGCAGCGCGTGATGTCAACGCCTGCATATAAGGAACCGCAACTTGGTATTCCTCGTTTATCTGTACGATATAAGGAGCGTCAGGGGGTATGTTGGTTGGAAGGGTCGGTTTTTTCGAACTGAACCCTTGAGTATTGAGCGAGCTAGCGTGGTAGAAGCAATTAGACCCATGAGTCTCTAGGGCTACGACAGGAACTGCAAATAGAATTGAGTTTTTGTGTGACCGTTGATGGATTGGCTGGCAGACGAACCATTATCCCAGGCGACTGATTGGCAGCCAAGGAGTATGCCTCCGATTAGGCCGCCGCCGCCGACTGAGCAGAATATTGCGTCTGGTGGGTAATGCAGCTGGGATTTCATTTCTTTCACCATCGAGGAGTGACCTTTCCAAAGCACTGGGTCGTCATACGACGAAAGTACGAAGCTGAACAAGGATTTAGCCAACAGACTCAGCTGTACCAGTGTTGGAGGACTGACGCATTAGGATCTTCCTCGGCGGCCTGGTACATGGCCTTTAACGAGTCGGAATAAATCTGGCCAACCAAGACCACATTTGCGCCTTGCTTTCGAAGCATGTTCTGTGTGTCCCTGGCTACGACGATGGGAAGATAAATGGTGCATCTGATTCCAAGTGTTCGCGCGGCGACTGCGGCAGCGAGGCCACCGTTTCCTGCTGATGCGATGAAAACATGCAGAGCAGGACCATACTGTGCTCTGGACTCCTGCAGTCGGAGTGAGATGCCCTGGTACTTGAAGGACTGAGACGGCTGCAGGTTCTGTAAAAATGTTCATCAACCCGGTTTCCATGAAGATGGGACTGAGGTGAGATTCACAGCCCGGGTCCCAATGTAGTCCTCACCTCAAGTTTCAGATAAGCTGAGCAACCTAGACGACTGGATATGTGACTCGAGTAGATCAAAGGTGTTTCTATCCAGACACCAATGTCCTTTCCCCTTGAATTCGTTGAAACTGTCAGCTACATTATGTTGAAGTCACTGACTGACTGGATGAACGGGCTGCCGGCCCGAGGATCCCCACAAATTTTGAATTCCGACTCGGCAAAATGGCCGACGTGCTGGTAGGTCAGAGTGTACACTCGATCGACTCCAACCGGCAGCAACCCCTCGGCTGTTATTCTTTAGATCACCAGACTTCGTATCCCATGACTGGCACCGAAACATCTCGCCGGTCATGGGATACGAGGTCTGGCAGGCATCAATATTATTGATCTATTTGATTTCCCGCTGGCAGCCAGCTTATAACCATGATCGTCGCGTCCCGCTTCGTTCAAATTCTTCCCCAATGAAGTTCAACGACGGCTTTTGGTTGCTCAAGCACGGTGTCCAAGCGTATCATGGTCTGCAGGTTACACAGTTGAAGACTGAATCAGATGGCGTCTCCCTTCAGGTAGCTACGCGACCCATCAGGCACAGAGGAGATACCCTCGGAGGTGCGTCTAAATCGAGACTGGAGTCTGGGGGTACCCCTTCATGTTCTACGCAGGTCCAGTGTTGAACGTCAAGGTTTACTCGCCCACTCAAGGTGTCATTGGCGTTCGTATCGATCACTTCAAGCACAAGGATGAATTGCCTGTCATTCCCCTATTTCCCGACGTCCCCCCCATTCCGGACATCTCGTTATCCAAGTCGGAGACCGCCACCATCCTGTCGACGGCTGGGCTTGCGGCTGAGATCACCGAACATCCATACACCATCACATTCAAGGATTCACGCCGGACTCTGACTGCTGCGGGGTTCAAACACCAGGCAGTATTCGACGTTCCATACAAATGGACGACAGGGACCGCTGCGAATAGCTCCTGCCTGGCACTCGATCCGAGCGCAAACCCTCACCCGGCGCACCCACCTGAAAGCGTTCGCTATGTTCATTCTGAGCTCAACATTTCACCAGGGGAACTTATCTATGGCCTGGGTGAACAATTTGGAGCGTTTGTTAAGAATGGTAAGAGCCGTTGTTCTGCATCTGAATTCTGGATTCAACATGGAATAGGACAAAGTGTTAGCGTGTGGAACAGGGATGGTGGTACCTCGAGCGAACAAGCTTATAAATGTGTCCCGTTCTACATCACCAACAGGAATTACGGTGTATTTATCAACCACCCTGGCGAGGTTGAAGTAGAGGTGGGCAGTGAGAAAGTAAGCAGAGTCGGTGTCAGCGTTGCTGGAGAGTCATTGGAATACTTCATCATTTATGGCGAGCATCCTTTGGACGTCAGTTTTTCCAACGAGATTTTTCCGCGTCTTTTTAAGCTTACGATTTACCCAGATTCTCGAGCGATATACTCGCATGACTGGGCGACCCGCGTAAGCACCCCGCTGGCGTTTAGTTAAACACAATTTAAGTTTCCTGCTTTAGGTTGCTCCCACCCTGGACGTTTGGCCTGTGGTTGTCGACGTCGTTCTTGACTTCATATTCTGGCGACACTGTGGCAGGCTTCTTGCAAGGTATGCGGGATCGCAACTGCCCTGTCCGTGTTTTCCATCTGGACTGCTTTTGGATGAAGCAATACGAGTGGTAGGTCCTTGCTTTCAGAACTCCACAGAATCTGTTAATTCCGTTCCAGGTGTTCCTTCACTTTTGATCCCGATAACTTCCCTGACCCTCAGGCGTACCTAGCCGACATCAAGCAAACGTTCAACGTCAAGATTTGCGTCTGGAGTGAGTAACAGCTCTGCGTTCCTCATTCTAGCAGCTGATCATCTGCTAGTCAATCCTTACATCTCCCAGCTTTCTCCGATATTTGACGAGGGTGTCAAAGGAGGCTACTTCATCAAAAGGACAGATGGTAGTCCTTGGCAGTGGGACCTCTGGCAGCCTGGGCTTGCAATCCTGGATGTCACGAATCCAGAGGCATGCCGATGGTATACCAAAAAGCTTTCGGCTCTTCTCGACGTTGGCGTAGATACGTTCAAGGTTTACTCCATTTTCCTTTTCTTACACATATAGCTGACGTTTATTTCAGACGGATTTTGGAGAACGCATTCCACATGCTAACGTTAAATATCACGATGGTTCAGATCCGATGAGGATGCACAACACATACGCAGTCGCATACAACGAGTTAGTATTCAAGCTACTCGAGAACAGGTTTGGGAAAGGCGAAGCCGTGGTGTTTGCTAGAGCTTCAGCGAGCGGAGGTCAAAGGTAATGAGATAGTCTATCTGGCTACTGTGGTGTGCTGATGCCTTTTGACAGATTCCCTGTCGTACGCCGTCTTGTCCATCTCTTGTCCGACAAGACACTCACTTCCCTATCAGCATTGGGGTGGGGATTGTGAATCCACATTTGAGGCCATGGCTGAGGCCTTACGCGGCGCGTTAAGCTTGACAGTATCTGGTTTCGGCTTTGCTTCTCATGACATTGGGGGATTCGAGGTACGTGATCTGATGCAAAGTACAGCATGAAGCTCCATCGTTTTTTGCCAGGGTCACCCGCCACCAGATATCTATCAGCGTTGGGTAGCCTTTGGGCTCTTTTCTTCTCACTCGAGGTTACACGGATCATCTTCGTACCGTGTACCCTGGCAATATGGCGAAGACGCCGCAAAAAGCATGTCGAAGTTGCTTGATGCTAAGCATCGTCTCATGCCCTATATCTACACCCACGTGAGTTATCTTTCACTGATGATGGATTACACTTTAGGAGTGACTTGGTCCAGGCCGTTAATGCGAATATTAATGGACACCCGTTACCGCGTGCCATGTTCCTCGAGTTCTTAGAGGACAGGACGACCCATTACCTTGACCAACAATACATGCTTGGGCCCTCGTTACTCGTGGCTCCTGTGTTTGTGGCCCAAGAGGAGGAAACAGAATACTACATTCCTGCTGGTCGCTGGACTTCATTGTTCAATCCAAAACGCACCGTTCTTGGTCCGATGTGGGTACACGAGGAGGTTCCACTAGACGAAATACCAGTCTGGATCAGGCCAAACAGTGTGCTATGCATGGGTGCGGCTGGAAAAGGTCGTCCCGATTACGCACTTAACCAGGATATCGAGATCCATCTTTACGAGTATGCAGAAGGGACGGAATCCACTGTCGCGCTCTCTCCTACCAGTGGAACGGTTGTCGACAGCGTCCACGTCGCAAGGTCGTCAGGTAGCATTGCAGTGCGTATCACAGACAATTCCACGTCTATCTCTTTCGTGGTTTTGCATGGTGAATATCCAGCTATCCAACACTTGGTTGGTGGGAGGGCACTTAACAATGCCGTCGGTGTCGAGGTGTATGATGGCCAGCAGGAAGTCGTAATTGGATTTTAACGTGTGGAGTACGTAAGCAGTAAATGTTTGTTTACATAAGTTACAGTGCCTTGGTTGTCGGAAAATGTCAGCTTGCTTCCGGAGTGACAACTACTGGCTGAGGTCGCAGCACCCTCCCGGTGATAGCGCTCACCTTCAACCCATCCTCCATGTTTGCAAATCTCCCTCGGAAACTTACCGCGCCTTTGGGCCTTTTGTCGGATGAAGCCAAACTAGCATTCCGCAGTCGTCCCGAAGGAATCTCCAAGCTAATATCCACCAGGGTGCGTGATGTCCACTTTCAGTTGACGGCGTGTACAATCATGTTGGTCACACCCCATAGAACATTTCTGAGAGTGATAGCTACTGGGATCAGGTTCGTCCTTTTCTGGCGCGCTCTACTTGGATACTTGAGTCCACGTTTACAGTACTTCGTCTTATTCGACACACCCTCCGATGTGTTCTCCCTCGTTTCGCCGCATGACAGTACGTGGAAACCACATGCTCCACGACATTGCATCTAATATTATGATTAGTTCGTCGTGCGATGTTGGACGCACCCGAAAACGTCGCTACCTTGATACGAGTTCTCACATCACGGTTGTTCAATCTAGTCTCTGATCACACGTTTCCTTCCGCAACCGGTGTCTCCGTGGCCTCATATGCGACATCGCTCATCAAATCTGCTACAACAGAACGCAATACTACGAAAGAGGTTTTGAATGCCATCCGTGTCCTTCAAAGGGTACTTCCCGTCATCTTCGAAGTCGAGGGTGAATCGAATTCATTCGAACTGGAAGTATTATGGAAAAAAGTAGAGGCGGATGGCGAGGGTCGACCTGCCGCCGAAGAAACAGCCCAGTTTGTGATTGAAGACGACGACGACGGAAGTGAAATTGGCGATGCGAGCAGGTCGACCTCCCAAGGTTCGGAATCTACACCGAAGCCAGAGAACATACTTTTGCCATCCCTCGGCGAGAAGCTGTTTGGTTGTATTAACGACCTTTTATTTTGTTGTGGGTTTACCCTGCCTACCAAAATACAAGTGGACCATTACAAGATCAATTATGTCATTTGGTGCGCTCGTCGAGTTGCTACGATCAGCTCACCTGTGACGACTTAATCGTAGGGAGAAGGGCGTTGGTACCACCACGGATCCAGGTCCGAGCACTCAATTTGACTCGAATAAAACCGAGGTTCTGCGCCTGCTCCTCGTGCTATTATCGCGCCAGATGTATGTTTCTCCTGGGTCGTTGTTCAGTAAACCATCTTTCTACACTCTTCACATGGTCCGAAAAACTCCTCGCCGGGATGTCTTGACACTGTTGTGCTCCTTGCTCAACACAATCATGAACTCCTCGAAAACAACGAATGTCACCATCGCCAGCATGGCAGGCAAAGTGCCGTATAATCACCTTGTGTTCAAAGGGGAGGACCCCAGAACTGCTCTCGTTGGGATGTGTCTACAAGTTCTTTGTGTTCTGCTTGACTTTCAGAGTGGGCCCGCCCGCGATGCTTCAGCAGGAAGCGGGGAGACCGTGACTTCCGCACCGACGAGTAAAACAAATGCATTTCGATATTTCTTGGCGAAGTTGGCAAGTCACTGTTCATAAATATATGCGGAGTGGGCTAACGCTCATTAAGCATCGCACACAAGACTTTGCTTTCGTATTGGATGGCATCACGAATATCTTGGAGCAACAACTCGCCGTCGCGAACAACTTACTTCCGGGCTCTAGAAAGTCCCTGCCCTACGTGCCGGAGATAAGTATGTGGTTTGTTCAATCGCAAGTGTGACCGACTTCTCAAGATCTCAATGCTCATCATAGTTATCCTGTTTTGGAAAATGATCGAGTTGAACAAGGTTAGACGCGAATTATCTCAAGCTTCACTCTCGCACTTGCTTATTCCATCACTTTTCAGAAATTCCGTGCATATCTTTTGGACTCCGATAAAGCAACGGATGTGTTGGCATACCTTTTGTACTATGGTTTAGACATCAAAGACAAGCCTCGTACGTCTCTGAGAAAGTTATGGTCTCACTGGGCTCGTGTTCACTCCTTATTTCCAAGAGCAACATGGTCTCTGTCGTGCATTGACCTATATCATCCAGACCTTGTCAGCGGAACCTGCGTTCGGCAACAAGCTTTCGACCCCTATTAGGGTATCCTTACCTGCGAAGTGGGCAACGCCTGGGACAGCTGCCGATTTCATGATCACGGTGGGTCATCGCATCAACACATCAGGAATTCATTGCAGCCGCTGAAGGTAGTTCAGGCAATATATTCGATGATAGCTACGACATCTGGAACGCTCAATTCGTTATACCCTGCTCTTATCATTGCTCTGTCGAATGCTGCGCCGTACTTCAAGAACCTTTCGGTTGTCTCGTCGACACGGCTCATTCAGATGTTCAAATCATTTTCAAACCCACGCTTTCTCCTGTCTGACGAGAGCCACCCTAGGCTGCTCTTCTTCATGTGAGGACTACATTGGTCTGATCAGATTCGTTTGCTAATGACTGTAGGCTTGAGGTGTTTAACTTGGTGATATTCCATCAGTTGTCCGACAACCCTAACCTGCTGTATGGGATCCTCACGACGCACAAAACATTTCAAGAGCTTGGTACCTTCACTCTGACCGGAGCTC
The DNA here is from genome assembly GCA_025782845.1 of Boletus coccyginus. Lineage (NCBI taxonomy): Eukaryota > Fungi > Basidiomycota > Agaricomycetes > Boletales > Boletaceae > Boletus > Boletus coccyginus. The sequence continues at coordinate 263,888 of JAHZSR010000039.1, read as the reverse complement.
TGCGCGAGATCAAGCGCGTCGAACTTGCCAGAGAGGAACAAGCCGCTCAATCAGAGCGCAATAGAAAAGGGCTTGGTCACCAAGAAGAGGACCTGGAAAGGGGGGACCCGTATGCAGAAAAGGTTCGATTGTTGCAGCAACAGGACGTTACTCCCGACCGGGAAGCGGAGTCGTCGCATGACCCAAACATGGAGGGTGAGGAAGGACCCACCGTCGAGCGCCCAATTGTTCCACAGAACCCTGAAAGCGTCCCTGGTACCCCGACTTCTGAGAAGGCCAGGGGGAAAATGAGAGAAAGAAGATCTCCCTCGCTGGATGAAAATAGTAGTGCAGAAAGAACTCTAAGTGCTGGGATTGGACGGAACGGCTTCGTGCCCACTCAGGAATGGGTGAGTCTGCTTATGGTAACACGCAACCGGCGCTAAATACATTTGCGCCAGGTGACTTCCTGGCAACAGGGGTAAGCGTTCGATCTTCTTGATAGTTGTTTCGCAAGCTAACGCCCGTATAGCCTTCCTCTCGACACCGTGATGTTGGTAATTTCAGAGCTCCTTCCCAAGGTCCAAAGCCTACAAGTGGGTCGCCCAACGGCAAATACTGCAGGCGCTATTACGGATTTCCTGCAGAGCGTGACACTTGTAGACGTCCTCCCACCAAGGCCCCAATTGTGTCCTCGAAGATTTATGGTCTGTTCGCCATCTGCCCAATCTCAAATTTGCTAAACATTGTATCAGTGGTCGGATGCTTCCATCGTCTGGCTCACCTCTTTGATTTGGGGAGAGGTCTACGTGCATGGGATGTCACCTCTAGGAATTTGGAACTCTACCAATGTTCGGTTGTTCTTCGTTAAACACACTCAGATGCAACAACATCAGATTACTGAAACGATGTCAAACATGTCAAGTGTCGTCGGTGGACTGTTTTCCCCTTCGAGGCAAAGGTCGGATCATGCATAGATGACCGAACACGACAGAATTCAGATTTCTCAGTCGACCTGTTTTATACACTTCGGGGTACCGTTAAATAATTCGCGGCTATACGTTCCTTATATGATGTACTTCTGCCACGGAATGGTTCCATCGACAGAACATTAATAACATATGCGGACCGTGGTTATTCATTACATAACAAACGGTCAGCGCGGGACCGGTCTGGAGAGTACGATGGATTTATTTCAACTGCACGAGTTACCATCCATCGAAATGACGGCAATCGATGAGGATCAGGCAAAAGCGAAAACCAGCCTGGTAAAAAGATGCCAGGCACCTAGGACGTCCGGGACGCTTCCCAGCGACATCGGGCCAGCGTAGTATATTACAGGTCGGTGTGCCACTACTTCCCCGTAGACTCGAGAATCCAGCCGGACCCTATTGCTATTAGCGATGATGGTCAGACCGTGGATCGACACATCAACACAACACGTACTAATATGTATTTTTTTGTACTAAAGCCATTCAAGACTTGACCAAACCCGACACCTCAACATGGACACCATGTCGGGCGCCAAGGCAGTGAATTACCCATGAGTCAGGCACAACGTCAATTGCGACCCACGATACAGGCACGGAACCACCGAATGCAAGGGTAGAATCATGCGCGAACCAGTTTGCAAGCCCAACCTGCGAAAGGCCCGAGTAAAATCGGCCGAGGTAGAACGCCCTGGAATCGAGCAGGATGGTTGGGTATAATTTAATGGGGGTTACGAGATGGGACAACAGGCAGAGACGACTGCCCAGCCGTATCCTCCATCAGGTACCTGGTCAACAGGTAGAGCACAGGTAGATGACTCGTGTTGAAATGAGCTGAATAAGCATTGGTTTTGCTCTCACCGGAGTACACAATGAAGAGGCTAGCTTTAACGGGTTATTGGATTGGGACCCTTGCCTTGTGAGGGGTGGGAGAGAGGATACTTGGCGAATAACATCATTCAAGGTAAAATTCCACTCCGATCGTGTTAGATACGAGACTGTCAGACTGTTCGTCGACAAGACGGAAGGGCAGAAAAGGGTCCATGTACGGCACTTAATCGTCTTGATGAAGTTCCCTCCACACTTGTTCGGTCTTGAGTCGCCGCTCTTTGGCCGCGGCGCGATTGCGAGTCGAGCGCTCACGACTCTGCGAGACGTCGAGATGACCTGGATGTGGAGGGGTTGAACACTTACCTCCTTGCGGAGACACTGGATGAGGGCAGACTTTTGATCGTTGCAGCCACCTGTCAAGCGTTTCCAGTTGCTTGTGTGGCAGAGATTAAGAGCCTCGATGAAATCACGACATACTGTGGGATGATGAGGACGACTCTGGGACTGTCTGAGCCTGGCACTCACCATCGCGTTTGTCGGAAAGCTGTGGGTGCATGTGAGTTGAACGGTGAGAAACGTGCGGATCAAAATGATCAAGGGGCTGTCCCGTTTTATGTATTTAATCAGCCAACGCTCGTTCGTTGCTCTTGACTTTTTTTTCTTTCTCTTCTGCCATCACCAGCCATGGCTCTCTTCAGTCTCAAAGACACGACCTGCATTGCGACTATCCGCACCCTCGCCGCGGACGTTGTCGCCAAGGCCAACTCTGGACACCCCGGTGAGCGTCTTGGCACGTCCTCCGCGTCATTCGCTAACAATGGTTCACCTTCCCAGGTGCGCCCATGGGCATGGCCCCCGTCGCCCATGTGCTTTTCTCGAGGTAACCGTTGTTCCTAATCATTCCCTCCATCCTCCTCATGCCGACATGTTAGGTTCTTCAACGCGAATCCCAGCAGCTCCAAGTGGTTCAACCGTGACCGTTTCGTGCTCTCCAACGGGTAAGATCTATCCTATCCATTCCACAAGTCACTTATCGTTATTTAGACACGGGTGAGTGTACCTATAACATAGTCCACCGTGTTTCCGGCCTTGACCCATCGTTCAACGCAGTTGTGCTCTACAATACATTCTGTTGCACCTTCTTGGATATAAATTGTCCCTGGACGACCTCAAGGCTTTCAGACAAATCGACTCGTTAACCCCTGGCCACCCAGAAGCAAACCACACCGATGGTAGCACCAGCCCGCTGATTCCCCTATTTCATATTCTGACAGGTTTTTGTACATAGGCATCGAAGTCACCACTGGTCCCCTGGGTCAAGGTTTTGCAAACGGTGTTGGCCTTGCCATGGCTCAGGCTCATCTTGGCGCTGTGTACAACCGTGACAACTTCGACCTTATAAACAACTACACTTATGGTAGGCACCATTACAAGTCATACGAACGATTGTTAATATCGTGGGATCAGTCTTCACCGGAGACGGCTGTCTCATGGAAGGTGTCGCATGCGAGGCCGCATCCCTCGCTGGCCATCTGCAGCTGGGCAACCTTATTGTTGTACGTATCTCACGTTTATGAGACAGCTTCACAGTACTCACGAGTGTTCCCAGATCTACGACGACAACCGTGAGTTTGGGTACCCGTGTAGCGCGTTACCATCTTGTACTCCCCTTCTGAACAGATATTTCCATTGATGGTGATACTGCTGTCGCATTCACCGAGGATGTCGGCCAGCGGTTCTTGGCATATGGTTGGCAGGTTATTCCCGTTGAAGACGGCGACAGGTAATGTGCTACTACACCGTCTGCATCCTCTCGCCAACCATAGCCGTAGCGACCTCGATGGAATGTACAACGCAATCGCAGCCGCTCGCCGTGAGAAGTCCAAGCCCACTCTCATCAAGCTCCGAACGACGATCGGGTATGGTTCCAAGCAACAGGGTACTCACGGTGTCCACGGTTCTCGTGCGTAGCTACTTTATTGCACTGTTCTCTTAACTCCGTCTGACTCTCACGCAGCCCTCAAGGCCGATGATATTCAGTCTCTCAAGAGCAAATTCGGTTTCCCACCGGACCAGACCTTCTACATTCCCAATGAGACATACGCGACATACCGGGCAGCCGCCAGCCGGGGTGCCGAGCTTGAGGCAGCTTGGACGACCTTACTTGCGAAATACGGCAAGGCTTACCCAAAGGAACACGCGGAGCTCACGCGTCGGATTTCCGGGAAGCTCGTGGAAGGATGGGAGAACTCCCTGCCAATCTACGAGCCCAGTGACGCTGCGCAGGCCTCGAGGAAGTACTCCGAAATTGTGCTGACTGCCATAACAGACAAGCTCCCAGACCTCATAGGAGGTTCGGCAGATCTGACCGGTAGTAATTTGACCAAGGCCAAGGGAACCGTCGATTTCCAGGCTCCTAGCACTGGTCTGGGAGGTTACTCGGGAACCTACATCCGCTATGGTGTCCGTGAGCATGCTATGGGTGCAATTGGTAATGGTTTGGCGGCATATGGTGGTATTATACCCTTCGTTGGGACCTTCTTGGTGCGTGCGATGGCGAACTAGATATCCTTGTGTCTCACTCGGGTTCAGAACTTTGTGTCGTACGCTGCCGGTGCTGTGAGGTTATCAGCTCTGAGCAAGCACCAGGTGATCTGGGTTGGTGCGTGGCATTCCTCCCTTGTGTTCCATCCGTCCATTTGCTCAGCTGTCCATTATAGCAACACATGATTCCATTGGTCTTGGTGAAGACGGTCCTACTCATCAGCCCGTTGAAACTGCTGCTCACTTCCGTGCTATCCCGAATCTCGACTTCTGGCGCCCCGCGGACGGCAACGAGACCTCTGCGTCCTACCTGGTTGCGATCCAGAGCAGAGAGACGCCTTCGATCCTCTCACTCTCCCGTCAGAACCTTCCCAACCTCGAGGGATCCACGATTGAGCGGGCCGCACGTGGTGGATACGTACTCTATGAGGTCGACAAGGAGGACTTGACGATTGTTAGCAGCGGAAGCGAGGTTCCGATTGCATTAGAGGCTGCAAGCAAGCTCAAACAGGAAGGCATGAGGGTCCGTGTTGTGAGCTTGCCATGTTGGTCTGTGTTCGACAAGCAGGACAAGGCATACAGGCTGAGTGTCTTGAGGAGTGGAGCTCCGATCTTGTCCTTGGAGGCGTTGTCGACCGTTGGGTGGCAAAAGTACAGTCACGAGGCAAGTGTTGGCCATGGGTCTGGTGTTATGGTAATGTTGATCGGTGTTTACAGCAATACGGCTTGCCAGCATGGGGGGCATCGGGGCCATACAAGAAGGTGTACGAGAAATTTGGTATCACCGGCACTAGTACGTACATCGATTTGCATGGGTGATCCGGACTGACTCCCTCCACTCCAGACATTGCTACTGTTGGCAAGAAGGTGATCAGTTTCTACAAGGGCACACCAGTTGTTTCTCCTCTTGAGAAGGCTTTGTAGAATGGCTAGATTTTCAAAAAGTGTTGTATTGTCCGTATAATCACGCATAGATGTTTAGACCGGGAAGTTGACTCTTGGAATGACGAAGGGACTTGAATGCAGCATGCAGTGGGGCATTACGCGAGGGATATCGATAGTCGCGGTGTCTACATCGAGTGAACAAGTCTATTTTCTATGGACAGTCATGTTGTCCCATGCAGCCCTCTCCTCGCCCTCCTTGACGACAGACTCGATATGTGGCTTGAGGTAGCGGACGTCCTGTCAGACAAGAATGAGCGACAGTACCAGGGCGGATAGCGCTGCACGTACGTCTTTGGCCGAGACCCACTTGTCCTTTGGCAAATCCTTGTGGACAGCGCTCGCGTGCAACGACACCTTCATGCGGTACGCACGGTCATATGCTTCGCGGGGCGTCAGACGTCCCAATGCCTATATGACGCGTTCACGCGATCAAGCAGTCTCCCAATTCGAGCGCGACGTACCCTCTGTACTTCAGGCAACTCTTCCATCTCTATCTTTGCAGGAAAAAAAAAAACGGGTGAGCGTCAGGAAGACGGCACGACAAATGAAGCACGCACGGAGGTCGTCGTACTTGAGACCCATCCGACGGTAACCCATCAAGTCGGCATACCAGTGGGCGATGGGGGTGACGAGTTTTTTGAGCGAGCGGGACGAGCGGACGTAGGGTGCGAGGGACGGCCCGAGCGCGTTCATCGTGTTGTTGCTTTGAAAACAAAGCATTTCGGCGGCGGGTCCATTCGGAAACAATATTTGTCCTTGTTTGTGTCTTGATAAGATCCAAAAAAATATTTATTACAAGAACGACTCGGAGGCCTTTGGAATCTGTATCGTTCTTACCATCGCGATGGCACCAAAACCCAACATCCACGAGCGCACCTACATCATGGTCAAGGTATCCCTCTCTTTCCCTCTGCGCTCCAATCACACCCATCCAGATCTCTGCGACAGCCCGACGGCGTCGACCGCGGTCTCGTCGGCGAGATCCTCACCCGATTCGAGAAACGCGGCTTCAAGCTCATCGCCGCCAAGCTCGCCCTCCCCTCCAAAGAGCACCTCGAAAACCGTCTGTACCCTTGCCCCGCCCCATCGCGCCCGACTCACGTCCTCCCACAGACTACGCCGATCTCAAGGAAAAGCCCTTTTTCCCCGGCTTGATCACGTACATGTTGACCGGCCCCGTGTTCTGCATGGTCTTTGAGGGCCTCGACGCCGTCAAGACGGGCCGGGCGATGCTCGGCGCCACTAACCCCCTCGCGTCGCAGCCCGGTGCGGTCGCGTTCGTCGTTGTCTCCGCGCGTTCTTGTCGCTCAAACGTGGTTTTTTAGGTACGATCCGTGGCGACTACGCCTTGGCCGTCGGCCGTAACATTTGCCATGGATCCGATTCGGTAGAAAACGCCGAAAAGGAGATCAAACTGTGCGTCGTTTTGTCGTCGGGGGGGTTGGCACTCACCTTGTTCTCTAGGTGGTTCCCTGAGGGAACCCTCCAGTACGCGCTCACCCAGCAAAACGTGATTTACGAGTAGGCGGATAGACCCGCCATGCGAAACACCGTGTATTATGGACATGCGAGGAAAATCGAGGCGTATCATTCGCTTGAACTTTACAACAAAACGAGAATAAATTAATGGTGATACGACTAGAGATAGAATACAACGCCCGACAACACAAAAGTGAGGTATGCAATAAAGGTGGGGGTATGATGCAAGAGTGTCGATGATGATCCCAAAGCCCCGTCTGTGGTGTGCAACTCTGGTCACTCTACCGCCTCTTAGCGTGCCATGGGTAAAATCATCCAGGCAGAAACGACGTTCCACCACAACGTGGCATCTTTGTGCGCGCGACCCAACCGGGAGGAACCAAAGATGAAAAAGAGAGAAAACCCAAAGCGGTCGCGTCCGTCCTTGTTACGTCCCACAGGCGAGAATGGCAGCCAAGTCCTTCTCGCCTGCTGCGGATAGCTGCCGCGAGCGAGCCTTGAGCCGCACTGAGAGCGACGACACCACGAGGTCAAACGAATGAAACAAAAAAACGAAACGAGACGACTCACGATTACGGTCAAGACTCAGCAGAACGACCTTGACGGCATTGTTCGTGTCTCGCACGGCTGCACCACACTTGAGAAGTGCCGATCGATCGACCCAGTGCTCGTCTTGCCAGATGGCAGCCTTGAGGATGAGGTCATCCATACATCGGTCCCAGGATGCTTCGTCAGAAAACTCGACTTGCTCGGTTCGGACGTTGAGGGACGTGAGATAGTTGCCCTTGGACGTCTGAACTTTGAGCGACGTGGCGTGCGATCGGATGTGAGAGGTGATATAGGCGACGGCCTCTTGTGCTGCCTCGCCGAGCTTGGATACGTTGGAGCAAAGTCCATCAAGTTCCATTATGACAGGAACAGGGATGACAACGGTCCATCGCAGTGACTCGATGATCGAGACGACGACCGATAACGACGACAAGAGAATGTTGGTGTCAAGTACAAGGGCAGTGTAACCGGGAACGACGTTCAACGTCGGAGTAGATGCGGCAGGTCGGCGCGGAGGCCGTTTTGAGCGCTGTGTTGGGGATGAAGGGGGTAGTCGTTGAGCAGACGCGAGCAAGGATCGCAGATATCGCCGCCGTGCCTGAAAACGTGTAAGCCCACGCCGACGGCGGGTTAGAGAAATTTTCACCTTGAGTGCTTTCACTTCTTCCGAATCCTCTTCGTCATCCGAAGATTCATCTACCTCTGCATCGCCGACGTCGATATCCATCGCGTCGTCGGTCCACCTCCGACCTCTACGTCGAATTTCCTCTTGTTCACGTTCGTGACGATCCTCGTCTCTCCATTTTCGTATTTTCGCCTCCAACACGCCACCTACTTTGAACCCACGCGTCCCTTCTACCCACGTGAAACCGTCGACGATTCCGGCCAAGTTGACTGCACTGCGTGCAATCCTTGTCCACCGCTGCGCGGTCTCGTTCTTCAGACCACTGCCGCGTTCGTCTGCGTCCTCGTCTTGGATGATGCCATCAGTCAGCTGATTCCCTTCCTCGGTGTCCAACACTTCAATCTCCACGCGACGATCTTCCCCACTCTTCCAGTACCCGCGCTCGAACACTTTGCGACCAACCCATTCCATTCCGCGCATACACCAGTCTTCGGGGAGGGGCGGAGCGCAGCCACTCGTGAGCATCACCCAGCGTTCCGTACCGGTGGGCGCGGGAACATGTAGTCCCTGGGAGATGTGTATATCCTTGGGAATCGAAGTAAAGAATGTTGCTAAATCTTCCCACGGAATGAACCGCTCCAGGATCGCGAGGGTCTCGGGGTTTCTGCCAACAGTCGCAAGGAACGTGAGGAGGGCGGCGAGATAGGGATTTAGAGAAGGCTCTGCAAATGGCGAAGCTTTGCGCATCGGGTTGCGGAGCACAAAGGAGAGCATCGAAAATGCGAGCTGCATCGCATATTTAAATGCTTGAGACAGTTCAAGGGGGCTGTCTGACAACACTGGCGAGGCGTGTACTTGAAAAGGCGAGGATTTCAATGCATCATCATCCACATCCATCTGCTTCTCTTCCGAGTCTTCCTCGGGTTGGGCGGGCATATTTCGCTTCGCAAAGACCCGGAAGGGAGCTGACGATGCAGCATCGCGGGCACCTGTACCCGCCCTGCGCAGGACACCACCGGGTCGACCATATTCCATTATGGCACCAATGTTGGTGACGGCCATCATGATCCACTCGCCTCCTTCAGCGCCCTCAATCTCGAGGCGTTCGAGGAAGCGTGAGAGAGTCGGAGCAAAGTCGTCAAGTTGGATGTTGGTGAAGAGCATTCCGTGGAGGAGGACGAACAACTCCGTAACTGTCGCATCCGGCTGAGAGCGACGGGACTGAGCAGTCGATGACCAAATGGGAAGAATGGATTCACGCGATGTCGAGAAAGGATGGAGGGTGGTCATACTGTCGATCGGACGTGGTGAGTAACAGTTGGAGAGACGGAGACGGGAACGAACCTTTTCACGAAATGGTAGACTGCCCGTAGTTCCTCGCCTTCGACCTCGCGACTGAGGAGTCCGAGGTGGTGGTGAAGCTTGCCTGTGCCGGGGGTATCTGCAATGCCGTAAGCGTACCATTCTTTAGCGATACCCCGCCAGCGCTCCTTTTCAGGCTCGACTAGCATCATGCGCGCGGCGACGATGCCGACGCTAGGAGTGGGCGAGTCGTCGATGCGAGCCGCTGGCTGGTCAGAGGAGGACCTGACGCTGATGCCTGAAGTGCTCTTCTGAGGGACGGAGGGCTCGTCGGGAGAGGCAGCGTTCGCCAGAGAGACGGCGTCTGCGGTGAGGGCATGACCGGAAAGCTGGTTACTAGTGACCATAGCGGCGACAGCCATGCGGTAGCGAGCGAGGTCGCCTAGTGCTTCGAGCCAGCCGGCGCGGAAAGACTTGAGGGTAGATTCCTCGAGGAGACCTGTGTAGAAGGTATAAGCAAAGTAGATAAAGTCCTGGAGGTGCTCTAGAGCGAGCGGGGAAGCAAAGGAGGCACGGCGGAGGGCCTCGAGGAGTTTGTGGAAGGCATGGGTCCAGAGTCTGATGATGATATTGTACTTTGTTGGGATGACGCGCAAGGAGGCGGGTACGGAAGGGGCGAGGGAGATTTCCATCAAGTTGTGCATCATGTCGGCGAGTCTGGAGTGGGGTATGAGGAGGGGGAGCAGAAGCGGGAGCGAGGAATGGACGTACCGTTTATGGTCGGATATAAGCTTGAGCCATTTTTGTTGTTCGAGTTCTTCGTCGGAAACATCGCGGGCACGGGGGTGCAAGAGAACGCGGGAGTCGTCGGGGGTGTCGTCGGTGTCCTCTGCGAGGATCTTTGACTCGAGAGCGGATATGCTGCGGTAGAGCTTCTTGAGCTGGAGCGCAAAGGCGTTGTTGCCCGACTCTTCGCGGGGTTTTCCGTCAAAGAGTGCAGACGAGGCGGAAGAGTTGTCGGTTGTGCCGGAGGAGAGGGTGAAGGAAGAGGAGGCAAGGGAATGGGCGTAGGAGGAGGTGGAGGAGGCAGAGAGATGGTCTGGGGAGGGGGTGGGCTTTGAACCGGTGGAGGGCCTGGCGAGGACGGAGAAGCGGACGGGGTCGTCCTTGCGATGGTCAAAGAGGCGGTGGTGGGCGGGTGCGGTGCTGCGTGGGAGGTAGGAGCTGCTGGTTGCGTCTGAGACGGGCTCTGGGTCGTGCGTGCGTCGGAGGGGGGCTGGGTCGGCGTCGGGGTTGAAGAGCTTTGGCTGCTTTGGCTGCTGGGCCCGTGCTGGGGGCGATATTTTGAGACGACGGGAAAAGTCGTCTGGATCTGCGTGGGGGGGCGGCGGGGGACGTCGTGTCGCGCTGTGGGGGGTGAGCGGGGGCGAGATCGGGCGAGGAGGACTCACGTTGCGTTTCTGCGCTGGAATGCGATCATGCGCTCTGCAATGTCTGTTGGCTGCGCGGGCTCACGACGCTTGCTCATGGTCGACTGCAAAGACGGGTCCACTGCGCATTTTCGACCATCCGCAGTCACTCGCTGCGCCGATCGAGATCATCCCATTTACAGTAATATCTCACACACTACTTTACATTCATGCACGTGACACCCTCACCACGCGTGGTGGCCCCCGCTCACCAAAATACTGCACCAGTCCGAGTCAGCATCGCCGCGCAGCACACACAATCAAAACACGCACTCGCTCCCAGTACAGAAGCTAGACGCATCCGACGCCAGCCACGTCACAACCCCCCGCATCTCGTCAGGTCGGCCCAGCCGGCCGAGCGGGTTCAGCTTCGACCACTTGTCGTAAAGGTGCGGCTCTTTGTCCAGGTACGCCGCAGTCATCCTGCGCCAATCACCGTCAAACATCCGCACTGCCACACCACTGCCACCCACTGTGTGTAGACATGTCCCGGCGAGAGCGTGTTCACCCGAATGCGCTGCTCCCCGAGCTCGCATGCCATGCTCCGTGCCATCTGCAGCACCGCAGACTTGGACGTGTTGTACGACACCCACGCGTGGTCCTGCACACATCAGTCCCGCCTTTACACCTCGGTCCCCGCTCACCTTGTTCGTAATACTTCCCGACATGGACGCAATCAGGATAATGCTCCCCCCGCGCCCGAACCGCGCCATCTGTCGTCCAGCTGCTTGCGCCGTGAACAGCACCCCCGTCGTGTTCACATCCACCACCTGCGCCACGGTAAATCGTCATCCAATCCTATCATGTCCACTCACTTCTCTGAACTCTTCCGCAGGGTACTCCAAGCACCCCTTGTGCGGCTTCAAGATCCCCGCCGCTGCAACACAAAAGTCGAATCGCTGCTCCTTGTCCCCAATCTCTCCCGCCTTCTTCCACAGCAGCTCCTGATTCCTTACATCCGCACTAAAGTACTCCAGCCTCGATCCGTTCCCCAACTTGCTCACATACTCCCGAGACGCTTTAAATTCCTCCGACGGTTCCTCGGGCAGATCGACGCAGTAAACAACCCGTGCACCCGCCTCGGCGAATGCGATGGCCATTTCCAGTCCAAGGCCCCTGTTGCCCCCGGACACGAGCCCAACGCGATCAGTAAGCGCAAACTCGTCAAAGATCTTGGGCCTTGGGACGAACGAGGCGTCCTCTTTCGCCTTCAGGGCAGCTTCAATACCTAACGGGGCCAGAGGCGAAACAGATTGTGCTTTGCCACTATCCGCAGCATTAATTCAACTCCACAACGCCGCGTTAGTGTTGCTTACGGGGATGCCATTGAAATGCACGATGGAAAAGATGGCAGCAAGACGGCGTTATCAAGATATCGATGATCACTCGAGTACCCCCTCTTACTCTGGCGGAAACCCCCGTCCAGCTGACCATTCTTCCTAAAACCGTTCAGGCACACAGAAACGTGAGAAGAATGGATGGTACCCCCCCAGATCGGCTCCTTTCGGCAATCCGTCTGGTCCGATCTGTTGTGACCCGCCTGAAGGGTGCCGATCCGGGGGAAGGGACTTGGTAGCAAGTCAAACTACGCGTACGATCGTCGTGCAATTGAACTCAAACTACTCATTCCGGTCAAGTAAGCCACGGGTGATCCGCACGTTTATCCATTGAAGCTACTCTATCCCATAACGACTCCGTAATTCCTCGTCGTCCCATCTATCCACAATGTGATCCTATTTGACCCACCAAGTCCAAGGTCGCCATCCTCTGTCGCAGAGGATGAACAACGTGGGAGTTTCAGGCCGTGTCCAGAATCTCAATATGTGCTCCCGGCCTTGCGTTATGATATACCAGCCAGTCAGGGACACCTCAGGCTGGAGATCGCGGCGGCCTGGAAACAGTCCACGGCTTTGAGGCGCACCCTGCCCGTGCTATTAAATCTACCATCGCAAACCACTAGGGAATTCGTCAGCTATCTACGTGGGGACGGCAGCGTGCAAACCTGAGAGTCGTGCCGCTCAAACCTCGCGCTTTCACCAAGGCGATGACTCTCCCTCACATTCGCTCTTTCTCTAGTGACAACCTACTACATCGTGACCAAGCGTGTCATCACACCACTCCCCGTCTTCAAGGCTTCATCAGAGACAATACTATGTGCAAGTTAAACGGACGCGCACACACTCACTCACTGTCGACGCAAAAGCCACATGTGTCAGATGCCAGCCATGTCATTACGCCTCGCATTTCGCCAGCCTATCTGCAATGGATTCATCGAGGACCACCCGTCCAATAGGTGTGGGTTCTTCTCGATGCTCCTGTTTTTCATCTTAGAATCCCACCAACATTACCACAATCCCCGAATCGCGCCGTTCCTGTTACCTCATCCTGATGTAACCAGGCAAATCGAATTTTCCTCCCTCCCAGCTCACACGCCACACTCCTCACCATTTGTAGCACGGCAGACTCGGACGTGTTGTATGAGATCCAGGCGTGATCCTGCTGGTCCCTAGCTCGCTACGACTAGTGACACTCCCATTCATAGAAGCACTCGAAATGATGCTTCCTGGACTTTCTGTGTAGAATCGAACCATCCGCCTGCTCCTTGCTTGCGCGGCGAATACTACCCCCGTTCCTATTGGCATCCATGACCTTTGAGTCATTCATATTCGCTCAAGGCAGTTCACAACTGACCTTATTGAATTCTTCCTCAGGACCGGACCCGATCAACAAGATCGCATGACGCGATCCATTCTTCACCTGGTTGCGATGGAACGCCCACACAGTAATCTGCACTTCAGCGAGCGCGGTCGCGGTGTGTATGCAAGGTTGAATGCTGCTTCTACATCGAAGGGTCCAAACGGGGAGAAGAATCGATGTTAGGGTCCGTTCGAGTCGTGTGTGGCTCGCCCTGAACGCGTGACGTTGAGCGATGGGGTTGGTCCTCGTGGGCTCGAAGAAGTTCTGATGGCAGTCTTCGCTCCACGTTGTGTAGCCAGGTGTACTGGGGTTAGCACGGGAGACGTTCGATCGAGTCAATGGATCAAGGGTGTGGAATCAATAGCAGACAGAAGCTGGTGGTTTATAACGTTTGTGGTAATAATGGGGCTCCGTCACTCCCATGGCACATGGATGAGAAGAACACTCGTATCCGATCCGCGTTAAAGCTGGAGAAGGCTCCTCATGTTGAACGATCACGACAGAAGCAAGCCTGAAAATTGGCCAGTCCGGTGACAGCGGAGTAAAGGGGAGCCCGGACTACCCGACGAACATCACAGCGTACTGTACCTCGGAGGCTTTGGGAACCTCGACAGCGCTGTTATCTCCGCAGATCTCCTGCCAGTGTCATATTGGGCCGGGTGTCTCGATCGATGCTGGTTCTTGGGATGTAGTATGGAACTGGCCGGCGGGCAGCGCCCGCCTGTCCCGCCCGCCCCCCGCCCTGGGTATCATTACCCCGTTTTCGGTAGAAGCTGCTTCACAGCCAGTACGGTGTGTCTCGACAAGGCAATGCGTGTCTAGAGCAACAAGACACTTGTCGAGCTTTATCACCCAGTCCTGCGAGCCGACAAAAGATCTGCCGCGGGAAGTCCCCTGATCCGTGGCCACCATGTTACCCATCTCCTAACGCATGGTACAGTCGACTCCCCATAACACATACTCCCTGATAACACATATGTACCCCTGGGCCTTTCCCAAGGGGGTGTGGGTTATAAGGGAGCCGGCTGTATCCATTATGAGATTAGTACCCAAACCTACTAATCAAGTTGGCTGGAGTTTCACAGATCACGTATATATCATGTCAATGTTATTGGCGGAGACAACATTACTGGCCCATCGCTACCTAAATAGAGACAAATCTGCCCGCTATACTAAAAAGAAAGGTGATGTTCATCACTTGTCGACATGACCGACTTGATTGGTCTGTCACTGACAAAAGTGTAGGAAAATTACTCAACGCATTATACTGTTTGTGTAACATTGTGAGATAGTCCCCAGCATCTTGGCAGGTGCTGTTGTATATGTATACCGGGTTGCGTGCTGATCCGGTGGGCCGCATACTTAACTAGACTAGCGAACTAGTAAGCGCTGATAGATATGATAAGCGACTCCACGAAACTGAGCCGGTGTCAAAATAATTGTTCCCGCTTCTCGGAGGCCAGTGAAACCCCTGTTTGAACTGGAAGCATGGAAGCTAAACGCTTTTATCTACAAAGACGTTATCGCTTGGCACCGTCACTTACCATTCGAGACACGTCATTGGAGGACAGGTGGGCGGCAGGAAAGGAACTTGTATTAGTATGATGCTCCCCTTTTCGCTGTTGCGATGCTCGCCTACATGTCACATCTAGGGTCCGCAAGGCACGCATACCCAGCGGAAATAACTTGATGTGACATTCCTGATGGGCTGATAAAGCCACTGGAAGAAGTCTCTTGCGGTGATCCGCAGCTGAGGAAGCCAACACACGCCAGAACGAGGTAGTTCGGGCGTGGTGGGTGGCGGTTCCGAACTGGGGTTCAAGACCGGAGCGTTTCTGCATAATGAGTGATCAGATCCTGGGCAGTTGTGGTGCCCGAATCGCACGCCAAGTGTTGGACACATCGAAGTCCGTGGGACCGAGATGGAATCTCAAGTACTTGTGTTCATACACCGCGGTGGATCCTCAGACAAAAATACCATGCTCCCCAGGGAGTTGCCTCATCGAAGTGTGCCAGCTGATATTGAGTGCCCTCTGGATATTACAATCAGTTCATCTACCGGCCATGTCCCCACCGACCAAGCAAAAGCAGTGCGAACGTGTACCGATGCCCACACAATGCCACAACTTTGGGTGCCGCTGTCCCTCTAACCGCCATTGGAATGGCCTTGCCACAAGCCGTAAGTCTTTCCGGGCGTTGTTTGCCAAAGCCGGATCGTACCTGCGTCATGCCAACTGTTCAGCTTTATGGAGGCACGAATAGATGTAGGCTCACCGTCCTCTAAAACGGCAGATAATGATGAATTACATAGGGTTAACGTGATTTGCATCAGATCGTGATGCCACATGCCATGCCAACGGTAACACGCACCACTACCGCTTGCATACACTTCGCCGTCTGGGCTGAACTCGACGCAATGTACAGGACCATGGTGACCTTTCAAAACCTCCCTTTCTTCACCAGTCCATCCCGTGCACTCGAACCCATTCATCCCCGAGGTTTCCCGTGACAAAGCGGTCTTGCAGGATGGGATGGACGGAAGCAGACGATGGTGAATAAGCAAGGTTCAGACTGTGCGTCGGTGCTGTGCTTGGCAAGGCAGGTATAAATGCCACGGTCTCTCCTGACGTGACGACGAGCCGTTTTGTCTGTACGGAGAGTTCCATAGACGTGATGGGGTTCGGGAAAGCAAGTGAGGTCGTGAGTTTCCGGGTCCGTAGATCCCACCATCTGAAGACGTATGAATACAGTGCGCTCAAAGGCCCGAGGAAGAGGCGCACTTTATGATCCCATCTTCACCAGCCGATACACCGGTGTGTTCGCCGACCCAGACGACGCTCTTTACCGTCTTCTCGTGTGGTGTCGTACCAGGGTCTCCGAGGAGATCTGCTTCCGCGTCTGGGCGGGCCAGATCAAAGATGCGGACCTTCTTTTCTTGTCCGCCGGTCAGTATGTGAGAGGAAGTCCTTGAAATTGCAACCGTCCTAACGATGTGGTTATGGGGGAAAGAGTGGAGAGCCTCTCCCGAGAATGTGTCCCAGATCTTTCTATCGGGAGGTGGACAGGTCGACACATGAGGCCGAGGAGGACTGTGTAACATCCAGTACTCACGCTGTAAAATCGGCGCTGCCTGATACAGCTCTTGAGCTGTCTGGTGAGAGTTTGGTGCACCACACAGCGCCTTTGTGACCGAGGAAGGTGCCGATCCAATCTCCGGTCCACTCTCTGAGCATGGGATTGCCATCCTTGCAGCTGGAGACCAGTAAATAGGTGTTGTCATCGAGTATCGGGGAAAAAGAAAGATGGGTAACGGGGCGGGTGTGGCCAGGAGCGACGAGAGGAACTGCCTTGGGCTGAGTGGTCATTAGTCGTTACGAGAGAGAGAGACGAGGTCGGATGTGGTATTGTGGACTCAGCACTGTGCGTACTGGCGTTGAGCAAGCGCCACCGAAAATATTGCCACGTGTTGCCGTCTTTGTTTTCGAGCACGACGCATACTACATTCACCCAGTACATACGGCACACGGGAAAGTGCAGGTTGGCTGCCTCCAGACAGCGGATCCCCGAATTTTCATTTCACTCATTGCCATCAGTACGTGCTCTCCTGCCTGGACGAGCACTTTTACGAGTATAGTGACCAGCGTGGTCTGCAGGGTCTACTCGCCTTCCCCTGCCAAGCTCTAATGAGTGGAGCGATGACGAGTGTGTTTGACAGTTCGACATCCGAGCGATACGTTTCCGGAGAAGGTGTGCGGCTTTGTGTGCCTGGTCTAAGAGTGGCGCAAGACTGACGCTCGCGAGTCTCTGTGAGCGTAAGTTCGGCCAATTGGAATTTTACCAGGTATGGACCACTCGTCAGTGGCAGGGGGGATGGCGTGCTTTCCTCCCATGCTGATAAGTAGCCCGAGCAATCAGATCAGCGGGCTTGCCACCCGTCACAGCATATAAAAAGGTCACCAGCATCCCATCTGCCATTTCCCCTACCCGTCTTGACCTGCCTCGCCATGGCGTCCACCGTGAAGCGGGTCGGCAAGAAGATAATAGCGTATCCCGAAGATGTCGTTCCCGTCATATCCACCTCTACCTACATCAACAACCGGGTCACGAATCCCAAGCAGGGTGTCAGTCCCAAGCGCGCACCGATCTCGCCAGTGCTCACAACCACGACTGTCTAGATAATTGATTACTTCATCAGCCTATTTCCAATCTTTGGGTGGATTACCCGATATAGTATGTCCCTAACGAGCGATTAGCACGTCACTCATTCGTCCAGATTTCGGGTGGTTGACAGGCGATCTCATCGCCGGCATCACAGTCGGTATCGTGCTCGTCCCTCAGAGCATGTCTTACGCCCAGGTGAATATCACTCCTCCTCACTTCTTCATCACTCACAACCTCTCAACTCAGCTTGCAACGCTCCCCGCTCAGTATGGTTTATATTCTTCGTTCGTCGGCGTTTTGATATACTGTGTACGCACTCCATTTCAGAAATGACACAGGAGCTAATGCCATCCCCATCCAGTTCTTTGCCACATCCAAGGATGTATCCATTGGTCCAGTCGCTGTAATGTCTCTCACGGTTGCTGAAATCATTGCTTCAGTCGATTCCAAATTCCCCGGAAGATGGTCGGGACCAGACATAGCGACGACACTTGCATTCACCTGTGGTATCATCGTCCTCGCAATCGGGCTCTTGAGGATCGGTTGGCTGGTCGAATTCATTCCTGCACCCGCCATCAGTGGTTTCATGACAGGCTCTGCCATCACCATCATGACTAGCCAACTGCCTGGGTTGATGGGCATTTCCGGGTTCAAGTCAGTCATCCATCATCAGTCACTAATAATTGTTGACCTCGTCTCCATAGTACGAGAGCTGCCCCGTACGAGGTCATCATCGATACTCTCAAGGGCTTACCGAGAACCACTCTCGATGCTGCGTGGGGTGTAACTGGCCTCGTCGCACTCTATGCTATTCGCATCATTTTCACACAACTCACACGCCGCTTTCCCGGGAGGAGTAAGAGATGATCATCTGAGCTATATCCTCGAGAGCTGACCCAGCTTCTTGTTAGGTCGATTATTCTTCTTCATCATGGTGGCCAGGAACGCGTTTGTCATCTTGGTATTGACCGTAGCAGCCTTTTTATACTGCCGTCATCGCAAAACCGCGTCTGGATATCCAATCAAAATCCTTCGAACAGTCCCCAGGGGTCTCCAGGATGTTGGCCCCATTACCGTCGATCCGGATTTGTTAGGTGCTCTTGCTCCTCAATTACCTGTCGCCACTATCATTCTCTTGTTGGAGCACATTGCCATCGCAAAGTGTATGTCTGAGCGAGTGTATGCGGAGAGATGTGCTGACATACATCCCAAGCGTTTGGCCGATTAAACCATTACAAGATCAACCCTAACCAAGAGTTGATCGCAATAGGTGTTACAAACACTGTTGGAAGCGTGTTCCATGCTTACCCTGCTACTGGATCGTTCTCACGTACGGCGTTGAAATGCAAGTCGGGGGTCCGCACTCCTGCCAGTGGTATTTCAACATCTATGGTGGTTATCGTTGCGTTGTATGGTCTCACTCCAGCATTCTATTGGATCCCTACCGCCGGCCTTTCAGCTGTTATCATACATGCCGTCTCTGATCTTGTGGCGTCACCTGCTCAGGTATATACGTACTGGCGCGTATCACCTTTGGAATTCGTCATCTGGCTTGCGGCGGTTTTGGTCACCGTTTTTTCTACAATAGAGAATGGCATCTATACCTCGATCGCTGCATCGCTGGCCCTTCTGCTCGTCCGGATTGCCCATCCTCGGGGTTACTTCCTCGGGAAAGTCACACTCACTGACTCTCGAAATGACAGAGGAAGTCGTGAAGTTTTTCTCCCTCTTCGCCCTGACGGCGTTACCAACCTCGAGGTCAAGGTCGAACCACCTGCACCTGGCGTTATCATCTACCGCTTTGAGGAAAGCTACCTCTACCCCAACTGCTCAGCCATCAATTCTGTAATTGTAGACTACGTGAAGGAAAACATGCGCCGCGGCATCGACGTTGGTGCGATTCAACTTCGGGATCGTCCCTGGAATGACGCCGGCCCTGTTGTTGGTGGTGCCGAAGCAGCTCAGGCAGCGAACATTGCGAAGCCAAAGCTTCGTGTGATTGTCCTCGATTTCTCTGGAGTGTAAGCACGTTGAACTTCCAACTCAAACATGCCATTTTCATGACACGAATTCTCTCAGGTCCCAGCTTGATACCACAGCTGTACAAGCACTGATTGACACCCGCAGCGAGGTTGAGCGGTGGACCGACGCACCCGTAGAGGTTCGTGCAACTGTCTATTTTGCTGCTCCGCGCTATTCATTGAACGTCATTTAGTTCCATTTCGCCTCGATTCTTTCTCCATGGATACTGCGGGCGCTAATCGCTGGTGGCTTTGGCATTGGCACACCAACTGAAGTACCCAGCGAAGTGGCAGCTGTTGTCACTTATAATGACGAGCAGAGATCTGGCTGGAAGGCACACTTGGAGACTCCACGAACAGATGTCGAAGCACACGAAACATCTCTGCCGCCTCTGTCTCGTGAAAGAGAAGGGGTATTGGAGAGTACGCCTCTTCTGACTGAGGAAACACCGTTCTTCCACTTTGATCTGGTTGCCGCCTTGCGGGCTGTAGAGGCCAACCCGGACAAACAATTTTCCCGGAATGGAATGCTGTCAGTGAAAGAGGTTGACTCTTCGAACTTCTCTTAAATAACATGGTCGGTCTTTAGCATCGAAGTGTAGGATAGTTTTGACTACTTGGTGCACATATTGTTCCATTTTCCACGAAGCAGCCTCCTTTACATAGTTGTTCGGACTGTAAAAGTCAATTCTGACACCATTCTCAATGTTCCTGAGAGTTCTCCGGGCGGGACATGTTCTACCAAAGACTCGAATGCATATTTCATTGTCGCTCAAGACTCGGAGGTCATTCTCAGTAACCCCAACGCGTTTTGCCGGCCATAACAAAGTACTAAGCATTCGTCGCGCTCCGAGTCCGAGTCTTGGCCTGATTGTGTCCCCAGTGGTCGAAAATCAAGCACCGCAAGGGATTAGAGGACGTCAAAAAGTCCAAAATCTATGGCAAGGCAGCTCGTGTAAGCACTGACCACTGGATGTTTTTCTTTTCACGGGGGCTCATCCTTCTTCTGCAGGATATTGTATCTGCAGCCAAAGGTCGGTCCCCGGACGAGGCAATAAACCTGTTCTGTGAGGCTAAAACGTTGTCACAGCGGGTGGCGCCATAAACCCAGAGGAGAACACTCTTTTGGCGGCCGCTATCCGGCGAGCGAAAGATGTTGGCGTTCCCAAAGAAAACATCGAGAGGGCCCTCGAGAGGGTAATTTGCCGCAAGCTGAACACGACGCAACTCTGACGACCGTGCCTTGCAGGCAGAACGAATCAAGGGCCATGGACAGGCGATGTTGTTCGAAGCGATGTACAACGGCACGATCGGGATCATCATGTAAGTGTTCACCCGCGTGCAAGTGGCTCTCGAACCGACCCTGCGGTCACATAGAGAATGTCGGTCGGACAACGTCAATCGCACGGTAAAGCACGTCAAGGATCTTCTGGCCTCGTACAGGTGCGCGTCGTACACTTCGAGCCGGTGGGTCGGCCCCTCCCTTATCATCCACTCAAAAAGGGCGCGTTCGGCTCCTGTCAAATTCATGTTCCAGCAGCGAGGCTACGTAAAAGTGCGCATCGGCGGCGACATGGAAGCGCTTCTGGACCAAGCCATGAATGCGTGTTCGATCGACTTTGCGGAATGGAATGAAGAGTCTGGCCAACGTGGGGTGGAGGTGAGCAGGCGTCGAGCTCGAGCTTGACGTTTTGTCGATTGTGACACGTTCGTCACAGTTGGTCTGTCCTCCAGAAGACCTCGGCAAGCTCATGAAAGCGATCGCTGATTTCGCGTCAACGTCCTCACTTTGTGAGGTACTTACGAGCGAGGTCAACTGGGCACCGCTAGAAGCGCAGGAGGCTAGAGTCGACGCCGAGGAGATGGACCGCTTAGAAAACTTGGTTGAGGCTCTGGAAGAGAATGATGATGTCGAGCGGGTTTATACAACACTGGAACCGAACCAGTTGATTGTGGATATCTCATAGAGCAGACCGGAGAGGGCAAATCATACGACATTGCAAAGCCCTGGATATATATCCTGTGCCTCTGGCTCCTAGTAAATCCCCATCTCGGAGGGCCGATATTTTATCTGCGGAGTACAGCAACATGGTTGATACCCGTAAATGTGGACCGCGTTACGCCCAGGCAGGGCGTTGCACTTGCAGTCACGATAATTGACCTCTACGACATGCACGGCACTGATGCCACGAGTGTGACCTTCCAGGGTGGGTGACTTGGATCGTTTGCCTTCTTAATTCAACGCGACCCTATTCTCCGCCAAGTCCCTGATCAGCCCCGACCCAACTTAGCAAGGGAAAGATCGATTCTTATGATTCATTCATAAATAACTACAGCATGCAGGAAGGCTTTCACTCGTACGTGAACAGGGCCGTAGTACTATATTCGTAATTCTGGATGAAGACGTATCCATGCATGACCCCCAACTCCCCCGAACAGAACAATTTGCGCCTCGGCAGCTTGATGGACGTACTCCTTGAATCCCGGCACCCCTGCTCGAGCATATACGTCTTGACCCAACAGTTGTCCTACGGCGGATCTAAGGGTCGGGTAAGTGCCCTCAGCACGCATCCGGATAAGAATATCTATCAAGGGTTGGAACTGGGCAGGTATGGAAGCCCGGGAAACGCTGTTCTGTCGGTCAGTTGATGAAGTCTGATGCGTCTTGCTGCTTTCGGGCGAGTTGGGTTTCGGCGAAGTAAATGTTGGCGTTTGGAAGATCGCAGTCCGTTCGATTAATGGGGACTTGGAACCCATTAATAACGGACTCTGGATCGCTTTCGGCGGGTCGGGCGTGGGAGGCCGTACTTTATTTGAGAGCGAATGAGTAGATGTCATGTCATCCACCCCGAACCAATTCGGGTGCAACGCGATCCATGCGTCGCCTGCGATGCCACCGAGCTCGACTATACCTGCCTGCTCAGCCAGAGCACTGTAATCCCGGAATTTCGACACTCCAGCACGTTCATAGACTTGCTTGTCTGCGTGTACAAGGCTCACTGCGATTGTCGAACGCGAAGGACGGGTGATACCGCTCTCTCTGGCCGCAAGCAGGAGATGAACGAGTGGTTTGAACCTTGTCCACGCTTGGCACCGTTCACTTTCATCATGTTCATGTGATTCCGTAGTAGTGGACGGGGTTGAGGGAAATGCGCTAGAGGAGAGCACTGACTCGGAGCCCGGAGTATTCGATGCACGCGGAAAAGGGGCGAACTGCGCTGAATAGACATCGCCACCGACCCCTGGAAATGCCGCAGGAGGAGGAACATGCTTGCTCGAAGGGGCACCAATGAAATGTAGCCCCACGCTTCTGCTCTGTGGGGAATACGTTGTGTGTGGCGCAATACCGGAGTGAGGGTTTGGCCTTGGCGTATAAGTAGCATCACGGGCTCCTTCCTTCAAGTGTACTCGATGCGGGACAGACTGTTCGAAATTTGCATCATTGTCCTCGATAGGTAGACTTGTAAGACGTTCAAATTCCTTCGGGACTCCAATGTCGTTTATTCGCGGTGTCTGGCATACGTTGGTGACAGTTTCGGAGAGTTTCTTCATCGGGGTAACGGCCGGAGATGCAGGTCTGACCGTTGTGTGGGTCTGCTTAGTGCAGGGGTTGGGAATTGGTACCAACCCGGTCGGCGCCTTGGGCATTAGGAAAGGCGACGCCAGGCAGTTGAGCCTCTGGTGAGAGGGAGTGCCTGGTCTTCCCGAGACTGGCACGCCGTCTGTCAGTTGACCAGGTTCAAAGGGTGAACGAACGACAATAGATGAAGGTGGCCCATTATCATTCAAAGGTAGCTTAAATGCGTCGAGCGACGGTAAAACAGATGGACTGCGCTTTGCGGGACCGACAACATCTCTGGGATCGGAAGCGCTTGATCGTGTTGCGCTGGATGGTGGCAGGTTCTTCGCAGGACTGCCCTGCTCAACTACCGGAGGAGACTGCGTAACAACGCTCGCGCTGCGTGCCCGGGTGGATCCAGTGGATCCAGAGGCGTCTCGAGAACGCGAAGGCGTTTTCGGGATAGGCAGTTCCCCAGGTGCTAGGTCGCTTCCTGTGCTCGTGGGTTTCCTTGGTGATGCTGGCGTATGGGTAGGTTTCTCCGTGAAATCGAGGCTCCCTGTGTTCGAGTGGCCCGACGGCTCAAGAAGATCGCGAGCAGTTATGCGTCGTAGCTTCGAGGCGCTTTCGGGAGTAGTAGAGTAGGGATGTAGAGTAGTATCTGGGTCGTCGGGGGGGAGTGCCTGCAGCTCTTTCAAGAGCTTGGTTACGAGGTTGGGATCAATATCGAGATAAGGCTGTCTGACAGCCTGAATAGAGTCCATTGCTTCTGTACGGGTTCTTAGCACAGCTGCACCCCAATCAATGACGAGTGAAGCTTGACTCTCGAGGCTGGGTGAAGTATTGGGGGAGGGAACGACCAAGATGATCTGGTACTTGCGAAGCTTCAGGGTCGATATGGCGTACGCGTAATCGCGATCACCGGCAATAAGGACGATTGTGGCGGGGGAGGGATGATCGACGGCAAACGCGAGCATATCCACTTAGGAGCGAGACCCTATCTCAACAACGAGGGAAAGGGAGACAGGTTGCATACACACCTAAAATCATCTTGTCTACGACGTCCTTTTTGTCATTGTGGGGACAGTCTATCATAGATAGACCAGATGACTGGAGCTCAGAACGGAGGCCTACGGACTTGGATGACTGAGCAGAAATATCGAGATAAGCTCTGAACGTCGTGACGGAGCCGAATAGACGGGCTATACGACTAATGTTGTTCACGATATCATGACCTAGACCACATGAATTGGAGGGAGGGCCACAATTTTCTGGAACGGTGAGCTGGTGAGCCGCGGTCATCGAATTAATGGTGAAAACTGACCGTAGTCCCAGAAGATGGCGACCTTGGTGTGATCCGACATGAGAAAGGGAATGGATAGTCCGAGTCACACAGCACAGGACGACGGGGAATTTGTACTCGGTGGCCAGTGCCGTTACGTGGAATACACATGCAGAGAAGGTGCTCCGTTCAGGCACTGCTCATGTGCATCCTGCCCGGAAGCATGCACAGCAGGGTTGCAGTAGGTGCGCCACTGGACGCCCATGCGAGTACAGCATGTTCCTGCGATGGAAATATCCACTTCCCTTTGAGGAACCCTGCGCAGCACAAGGGTGATGTCAAATGGCCGGGGGGAGTTACCGGGGAAATCGTCCTTGTAGGCGGCAGCGAGAGCGAAACGATCGAATTTAAAGAGGGTAACGGCGCGGTTCCCTGTTTCAAGTTTACATTACATCGCGTGGCATTCGCACAGGATATCAATACGGATATATATCTAAAACAATGAGGTAGAGTCTACTTGACTTTTCGTTGTAGTTTACTGAGATGATAGTTGATGGACGGTCTTTGGGGTTTGGGGTGGACGGGCTGTGGCGCAAGGCGGTGTGAGCGGGGTAGGTACACAACTGAGTGGGCGACCAACCGTCGTGCGCATGCAGTTGAACAGCGCGTCTGCCACTTCCTTGCACTTGACAGCATCTGCAGAGAGAACGTCGCCGGTGGCAGCCCAGCAGCCGAGCATGGCGACAAACTCGGCCTTGCACGGCGAAGGCCGATACACTGAAAACAAGGGTCGTCGAGGTTGGACAAGGCTGGGCACGATGGAGACGCACATTTGGATGGTCTGACCTTGACGTGGGCAATGTGCACCATCGCTCAAATAAAACCAACACGACGGAGGACGACTCTGTACGATCCTGCAAGTCCGCGAACCAAGCTCGGCAATTCCCGACCTGCGCTGTCACCGACCACGTATGAGATTCTTGTCAAGTACTGCAACCCGCCCTTGAAGCTTGAAGCCGCGGGCTCGCTGAACCACACAGCAACCAGACTCGTAATACCTTTGTCTGCCATCCATGCCATCCCTGAACAAGAACAACGCCGGTACGCCACTCCAGAATCACATCGGACCGTGGATTACTCACTTGTCGCCTCCAGCCGTGAAACGGATCATGCAAGAGGCAAGGGAGCTGGCAACCGACCCTTGCACCGATTATCACGCCGCACCTCTCGAGGTATTCTTCGTCCAATACCTCTCCGTCCTCCTACTCACTATTCCGAACAGGATGACATCTTCGTATGCCGCCAGTAGCCATCCCCTGTGCCCTCTTAATTTTTTCGCCTAGGAATGGCATTGCACCATCAGGGGACCATCGGGGACAGAATTCGAGGGCGGCCTGTATCATTTCCGCATATTGCTACCTGCAGAATACCCTTTCCGACCACCCTCGCTGATGATGCTTACCCCAAATGGCCGTTTCGAACTCAACACCAAGGTATTCATCTCTGCCAGCCGACACGTTTAATTCCCATGTTGAATTATCGTTTTGACAGATTTGCATAAGCTTTACAAATTGTTTGTCTTTTCCACTATTTCACACACGGTCTAGGCTAATCCATTGGAAAGATCATGAGGAAGAGTGGCAGCCTGCCTGGGGTGTGCGAACGGGTGTGTACCTGCTCGGATCTAATTGAAAGTTGGCTGATTTCTGCGCGTAGCTATTCTTGGCCTTCAGGGATTTCTCCCTCTCAAGGGCTCGGCAGCCAATGGTGTTGGATCGGTCGAGTACCCTGTCTCGGAACGGAAACGTTTAGCACTCTTGCAAGTGTTCATATTAACGACCGCGCGCGAGACTTTCTGACAACTTGCCACGTTTAAGATCGCGGGAGTGGGTTTGCCCCAAGTGCCAACAAACTAACTTGGAATGCCTTCCAGACCCGCCACACCACGCCACCCCGACCCTGAATGGGGCCGCAGGGCTCCGAGGACTCTCACGCGCTCAAGATCAATTCGAGTCTCCAATTCTTCGACCATCACCCACACCGCTGCCAACCCCCCCAGAACGTTCCTTTGGCCCGGAGACGACGATATCTGATCCCGATCCAACCGTCATCTCAACGCTTGTTACTGAATCTGGGCCGTCAGTTGTTGAAGAGCGAGACAGAATTCCCAGTCACACAGAGGCCGTCCGCGGATCATCGCTGGTTATACACCATCGCTCTCACCGGCCACCATTAGTATTGGACACTGCGATCTGTGTATTACTCCTTCTGGTCGTAGCGTTGTTGTGTAGGCGGGTTCTGTGAGTCGCATGCCTGTTCTATAGAGTGATGATCTGTGATTTTTTGGACGGCCATTGGTTGTGTTTTTTTACCCCAGATGTGGACTGGATCTTACACAGCTCGGAAAGTTTCTAGACCGAGCTTACTGTGCAATTGAATACCTTGATCGAGCCCGTCGCCAGATTGGGTGAACTGTAATCTCGTTATGTCAGCCCGGTTGATTCAGGGATTTGTCAACTGAACACTCACAGCTTGGATTTATACCGAGCCCCGTCCTTTGGATGCTCCTCAGCTTTCCGCCTCCTCTACCTTTACTACCATGTCGCTCTCCATCGTCATCCACGACACAGTTTCTCTCAACCGAACCAAAAAGCGGTCGTCCTTCCTCACTTGTTCCAGGCGCCGCGATACCCCTCCTATACCACCCACACTCGTTAATTCTCCCTATCTTTCTTCGCCAGACAGTGTCTTCCGGCGAAAGACCTCTGTGCTCAAATGGCCTTCCCAGGCGAAGGACGAGTGGCTCCGGGACATGGTCCCTATAGACAGATCTTCGCCGTCGGATGCCGACACAAAATCAGAGGGATCAAACGACTCGACCCCTTCACCGACCTCTTCCGAGAGCTCCTATGGCTGTTCGCTCTTCCCCCCGTCACCAATATTGCGACCACGTTCCACAAGCCCTGATGTTGCCACACCCGCCAAACGTGCGTCGTGTGGCTCAGGCTCTGGTCCATCGCTCCACCGTTAACCGTGTTCGCCTGTTGCTTTACGTTGCAAATGACTGTGAAGAAACGTTTTGTAACACGAGGGACGCTATAGGGCGTCCAATCTCCTCGCCTTGCTATTCATTTTGGGTTTTACTGGGTTTAAGTGGGTATAGGGACCCTTGGTTTTTGGGCACTTGTGTCTTTGACGTTAACATCGTCCTCGGGTATCATGATATTTTAGTGTTTTGATTCGTTTCACGGACAGTTATCTATCATCCATCAATCACATTTGCATATTGTATTTACTCACTTTATCAGGTATACTTGGGGCCTCTCACGCAGTGGACACGATACATGGTCATGTAATCGAACTACATAAAACAGTACACGAGGGGACGAAGCGCAAGATGGTGTAGATTCGCTGAATTACTTTTTCTTCCCGGCACTGACACTGAGGACCACGATATCTTCGTCCTCCAAGTTATAACTCGCGATCGTGCTAGAATTCGTAAGCATTTTACCCATGTAAGATATTCGCATTTTCGAAGCGGGTAAAGTGCTCCCTGTAGCCTGGATAAATCGCTCGCGGAGCGTCGAAACAAGTAATGTGAGCGGTAGATCGGAAATGGTCACCATCTTCCCGTCGAGCTTCCACTCCAGTTTCGATGGCTCACTTGGAAGTTGAACGTTAAGGGAGATCGTGTAAGGGTGCATGTTAATCCAATCTGTCTCGGGATACAAGGCACCACCGGGAAGCTTGGCAATTTTTTGCCTCTTGATCTGGGGTTGTTCCTCGAGGCCGTCCATTTCATCCGCGCTCCGCACCATGCCGGTCTGCGGGCCGGTCATACCAGGCATGCGAGTAGGGTGCATACCAGGAGGGGGCGGTTGAAATCCGAAGGGTTGCACAGCATCTGGACCCTGATAGTGAAGTGGTGGCAACATGACCGGCGGTGGTTGGTTGGAATATACGGAAGCTGGCTGGGGTCCTGATGACACGGTTGCAGCAGAATACCCCGGATGAGACACAGACCCTGGAGCCTGGATAGGTGGTGCCGGTAACGACGCAGGGGCTGGTGGAAGCGTTGTCATCGGCGGAGGTGGAGCAGCAGCAGGGCCAATGCCAGGCCCGATCGCGTTGGCTTCTTGTGGTCCAAGACCCTTGGCACGGTGGATGGCAGCGATTTGTTCGTCGAAGTTGACATTAAGGGAATATTTGTCCATTGTGCTGACTTTGGTTGCGGTATGCCCATCCCAAACAACTTTCTCTCTCTCCTTCCGACGTTCTCGTTCCTCTTCTTCCTCTTTCTTTCGACGCTCCTCGTCCGCCTCAGCACCAAAGATATCAACACGTGTACGAGCGAGGTCCTTGAGTGACGACACAACATCGGCGCCCCGTAAGAGCTCCGAGGCCTGAACCTTGCGGGCTTCCAAAGCATCTCGTTGGGACTTCCACTTGGGATCCAGCAGTTCAATGCGCATGTGCTCGTCAAGCTCGTCCACGGGAATCTGTTGGCCACAGATAGCGCAAGTAGTGAGCGCAGATGCTTTCTTCCCACCGACTAGCATAGATCATTAGAAGAATACGACCACTGATAACGAAAGGAAGAACACTCACGCTTGGGCACATAGTCAGACTTGATCTTCATTGGACCAGCAGCGTTAGCATTGGCCTGAATGGCCCTTGCACGCTCCAACTCTCTCATCCTTTCTTCATCTTCACGTTGCTTCCGCTGTTGTGCCTCGTCGTCCTCATCGTCACTTTGTTCCATTGCGGCATCCTCGCCTTCTGCTATGGAAATACCTGCACCACCAACAGCGGCAGCAGCCTCTGCCTCCGCTGCTGCCTGTCTTGCGCGGTGAGCCTCGATCTCGTCTGCAGTAGTCTCCATGATCATTGCAGCCATACGCTTCTGCGCCAGGGTCATATTTTCTACCTCCTGCACGTTCATCGGTGGCGGTAATTCCGAGTTTGCATCAGCGACAGTAAATTCGATGGTTTGGACGATGGCATAATCATGCCAATCGATTTCAGCAAAGGCCACTATGAGTGAAAAAGTCAGTGTCTCCAACACAATATTGGGCTAATTAAAACGTGCATTTCTCTGCTTCCTGGTCGTCTTGGCGCTTCTTATCCTTTTCTCTTTTCAGTCGTTCCCATCGTGCATATCTTTTTGACCGTTCAAGAGCTTTCCACTGTGACCCGTCCTGCGCGCGCTCGTGAACATACGACAACAACTCCTTGCTCGGGTACAAGACTTTTAGATATTGTTCGACCAGGCGATTGAAGTAGCCGAAGAGGGAATGATTGGGTCGCAAGAAATCGAACTGATAATTACGCCCTTCTCTTTGGGAAAGGGCGGCAAGGAAGGTGCGTCCACGGCGAGCAGTGAAAAGGGCGGTCAGTTTCATGGTGTCTCTGCGTGAAAAGGGAGGTGTAAGTGAGTGGCAATCGATGGCATGCCACTTACAGGTCAATGGGACTGATACTCGGCAAATCCATGACAAAGTGGGGCTGAGGCGGTTCGGCTCCAAGGTCTTCCTGGACCACAGGCGCCGTTTCACCCTCCCCCGCCTTTGCCTTGTCCTGGGGTACCTCCTCGACTTCCTCTCCAGCAGATATTCGGTCCATGCGATGCCTATAGTAAGCATGATAAGGGTCCGCAGGGTTGAGGAACGAGAACTTGGGATCCTGACGCTGATTCTCGCGAATCTTGTCCTCGAACTGCGGGGGGTTGGCTGAACGCGCGACAAAGAGAGCGGTTCTGTCAATGACGGCTGAAAAAGTGCATCAGCATCAACATGGAGGACGGTTCAGGACTGTCATGACTCGCATTTGATTTCTGGGGGAGGGAGAATGAGTCCGCTGGCGAACCTGGGCTCCTTGGCCATGTCAGCATCGCCGTTGAAGGCATGTGCGGGCATTGTCTGAGTCTCGACTGCCATCGTGTCGGAATGTCGTCGTCGTCGTCAAAGACGATGCGGGCGAGCGTGCTGTCGGAGGTTGAAAAAAGGACCGGCATGTCTCGGCACTCTCTTTCCCCTCGTCGTCGACATGTTCGGCGCGTTCCGTCCGACGTCTGTTGCATTCGGCGGTCTCTTATGGTCAGTCTCCGTCTCTTGGCTCGTCAGAAATACTGAGCAAGGACAGGAAAACCCCCTGGAAGTTGTCCGTGACGCGCAAGGCGAATGCGCGTGCCCGCCTCAAAAAGGTGGACGCGGTCATCGAAGCCGTCCATGCAAGCGGCGTTCAGTGCAAAGCCTTGGTGAGCACGGCAGGTCCGGTGGCACACACTCTCTTAATCCAACCCAGGACCGCGCTATGCTCTTGCCCAAGGAACACGAAATGGTTCCAAAAGATAAATACACTGTCTTCAGCTCAACGGCCCGCGGGTATCGAAAGGGTATCCACAAGGTACCCAAATGGACAAGGGTATGCCCCCTTCTACGCTGGTGCAATACTTTTCTCACAATCGCCTTGTAAAGCTGACCCTCAGGACCAACCCGAAAGGTTTTTAGTCTTGAATTCACAAGGCACTATGCTACTTTTATCTACCCCGCGTGCCACATTCGAGTACAGCCAGCAGTGCATGCTCATTAAAACAGCACCACATGTATTTTCCCCTGCCTAATTCCCTCTAGCACCTTGGGCGCCCCAAGCACCGTTCTGAAAACCTCGTCCCGGGTCTCCGGTATATCGAGCAGGTTACGGTTCTTCGCATCCCGAAATGAGACGTCAAGAATAATGTGTGTGAGCTGGGAGACGGAGAGTGCGTCTGGTAATAGTTACTAAACAAAGCCGGGCTTCGCGACTATGTACTCACCTGTTTCGCAAAGGAGTTTCCCAACTCTGCCTGGCGTACCAGCAGCAGAACCGATCTTTGACCGTTTGAGATATGCAACATGCTCTTCCAACTTGAAATGTTTTGCAAAAAGTTTAGCCACATCTCCACCCTTATCACCACGCAGTCTCCCATTCTTGAGCACTCTAGTCACATCAGCTACCCGGAGGGCCGCTCCGGCAATATATAGCAAAGTCGGTGCACCTGGTGACTTGGACCTCTGGGAGAGCCTCTTGTGCAACACGGGAAGCACTGGTGGAAAATATGATCGGCGGCCACGGGGGAAAAGACAGAACAAACGTACCCTTGATAATAAAATCAGCCAGATGGTTCAACGATCTCGACTCCGTCCATTGTGTCGTGTCCGCGATTGCTGTTTCTATCTGCAGTTCAATCAAGACCACGGGAAGCGGAATGTGCCGGAGACACTCACCAGGGATACACATATCATTGCGCTCGAGTCCGGTCAGCTTCGGAAATGCTTTGGCTTGCAAGGCAGACATGTAGTCCGCAAGCTTGTGGGCGGGTTGCGTGGCTATCGAGAGGGGTTCGAGGACCTCTGCTGTTTCTGCGAGTTTCCGTTTCTGTATGATCGACTGTCTGTCACAATGCGGGTCGGTCTCGGGACGGTGCAAGTGACCTTTGCCTGCCTCTCCTTGTCCTTTTCCCTGCGTTTGCGTTTTGCTGAGGTTGCCTGAGCGGGTTCGTTTTGCTCCGCCTCTTCGTCCGCACTGAGCAGACTATCGATGTTGTCGCCCGCACCTTGGGGCGGGTCAAAGGCTGCGTCTTCCTCGCCAGACAAGGCAACGAGGTCATCCAGGACGAAATCGTCCTCCAGGTCGTCGCCACGCTGGACACTCATCTAGCCCGCAGGAAGCAGTGGGAAAGTGGTAAGGGTAAGGGTAAGGGCGGCTTCACTGGTTTCCGGTGGTTGCCGTAAGGGAAAGAAATACCTCAATTGGCCCCCGGAGCAGCAGCAGTGACAGCAAACATGAGCAGAACACGCTCCCACCCTTGCACACCACGCTGGCCAACCAATTCATGTCCCCTGTAGCCAGCTTCCTTGTCTCTTGCACGCTCACCCTTGCCCGCACCGTCCTCATATCCCCCACCTTATTCCTCTCTGCGCTTCCTCTTGCGATACTGATCTTTGCTTTCAGATCCTCCAAGACACAGAGCCGAGTCCCAGAACAAGATCGTTCGAAATTTGACCCGGAACCGCCTTCCAACTCACCCCAGGAGTCTACTCCTATGCCCTCGATATCCTATCAACCACCGGAGGAGCTAAACCACACAGCACCCTCCCGTGTCACAAAGGAACAATTTCCAACGAACTCGCAGGCAGAGGCCGTTACTGTGAAGCAGCCCTATGATGCCTTCCTTGTCCTCGATGTAGAGGCAACGTGTTTCCGAGGAACAGGTTTCGACTGGTCGAATGAAATCATCGTACGCTGGACTTCTACTCGCTCACACCGCCGATCCCTGATCATATAGCAACCAAAGGAGTGGCCAGTGTGTCTCTTACGCTGGAAAGATAAATCTTTAAAGGGAAGAGCCAGTCGATTGGAGATTGTCGATGAATTTCGCAGCTTCGTCAAGCCTACTTGGAGACCTCAGCTATCGCAGTTCTGTACTGATCTAACTGGAATCACTCAAGTCCGTTTTCTTCTTCTTCAACTCTCTCGGTCCCATCATCGTTCATGTGTAGGCGCAAGTCGAATACGCTCCAACGTTTCCCAAGGTCCTCAAGATGTTTGCAAGATTCTTGGCCCAACATGGGCTGATTGATCCCAAGAATGGCAAACCCTTGCAACGGTTCTGCTGGTGCAGTGATGGCCCATTTGATGTAAGGGATTTCGTAGTAAAGCAATGCTTTATATCAAATGTCGGTATCCTGAAAACAATCGCTGAATTCTACCTAATTCCAAATCCGATAATGTCATGCCCTTGCTTGACAGGTACCAATGCCGTCGTGGTTGAGGGGCGATGTTCTCGATGTACGAAAAGTCGTCTCTGTTTGGGCAGCAATGAATAGAACATCCGATAGCCAGCAAATTCACTCAAAGGTGTGCTTCCGACTGCTTCCTTTAACGATTGCCTATCATGTAACTCCTATTGGCAGTTTCCGCCTAGTCACCACTTTCGGTCGTTGAACATAACACAGCAGTTACGCGCGCTCAGACTTGATCCGTTTCAAGGGAGATTACACTGTGGGATTGATGTCAGTATAGACCATGCAGCGAGTCTTGTCCGATCATCGTGTTGACAGCTATTTCACTCCCGCACATAAATCAGGACACTCGGAATATCGCGCGTATCGTCATCGAGCTCGCCAGGCGCGGAATTCGTTTGGAGCCTAATACCCCGATAAATCCCAACAGGCGATGGCAATGGATGGGAAGGCCTGGCGAAGTCTTGGAATATTGTCTCACTTAGTCCCATATTGACAGCCTCGTGAACACATGGGTGAGGTAATTGCGACGAATATTTATGTACCTTCGACATTTTATTGTTGTCGCTCGCGTTCTCGTTGATCACATTTCAATATGATCCGTCCGTAATTTAAATGTGGGAGGTGGCATTGAACAAGGTTATGTAGTGGGGAGCAAAAATTCTACTCCAGTAGGTGTGGAGATAAACAATGTTCGGGGGAAGTTGCTAACATGAATTATACTGCTACATGGCTTTCTTGATATAAATGACGACCTCGGCACGGTGGATACCATTATTCCCGAGAAAAAACGTTGTAATTCTATCCTGGGCTCGGAGGGTTCACAATGTGAAATAGGAGATCGAGGGACTCAGAGCCATCTTATGCAACGTTCGATGTGAGAACTGATGGTCCTGATTATAAGCACTACCCCCTTGGAAACATAATACAGGAGAAATCACTAAGAAAGCGTAAATATAGTTGCGGATAATTCGATTGATCCGCAGGACTTACGAAATCCCAGAGAGTACCGAAGGCAGGAATCCCAAGAGCCTTGCAACCGTGTTGTATCTCAAAGTTTCCGACATAGTTTGAAGTGATGAATACAACTGGTGTTAACGTCAGAATTTTTGTTTCGGAAGAAAATCGAGAGGAGTGTGTACCTTCGGCTTTCCAATAGTCATAGACTTCTTTCAATATCTTCATCGTATCTGGACGGCCGCCGCGCTGCTTGCTGTCCCACAGGAGATGACGCTCTGGTCCGATGTGTCGATGGATGAGACCACTGATGGTAGGGCCAAAGGTCCTCTCCTGGTCGGAGCCTAACGGCGGGGGTCAGCCTCGCACAGTGGCATATCACGGAGGTGATTTACCTATCCAGATAAGATACCTGCAACGAAAAATAGATATCAACCATTATGATTCATCGGGACAAATGTTTTCTCACCAGTAGGGTGATTGGATACATGTTGAAAGGGCGGCACCAAGACCCGTTCCCGTGCAGATACGGATGCCACGCTTATACAACGTCGAAGTGTTGGAGACACCAGCAAACTGTCTGACCGTGAGGATTCAGGCTGGTACAAGGAACAATATCCGACCCACCTTGAGCTGACGAGTCCAGATCTTCGGAGGAGGATCGTTGACAAGACTTTTGGTGAAGTCACCTGAAAAAGCAGTAAACGAGAATTCGCAGGACCCGTAACCGTGAGCAAACTTACCCTGCACACCACAAATCAAATAATGGTACTTGGCGTGCGTTCCCTCACTGTAAGGCAGTCAGAAAGTAGAAAGGTCGTTGCAACGTGAGATTACGCACGAGACGATACCGAAAGCATGGTACTCCATGACCATGGAACGGCTGATACGGGCAAGCAAACCCTGTTGCATGCCACGCTCGAAGCGGAGGACCGCGACTTTCGGAGATGGCTGGTAGTAGAGATAGTCAACCCAGGAATACATCTTTTATAGTGTTCCACTCACAAGTTCTACGTCAACTGGAACTTTTCGGGTACAGATCCAAGGAAGGACAATGCTATCGAGGCGTTGTCAGAGCAGGTGAACGCATTATCAGTGAGAATGATACGGACAAGAGAGTCATGCCCATAGTGTACCAAAACGCTTGCTGGCGGACAACGTAGACACCGCTGCGATCCCAATTTCCACTCGTGGCATCGTAGATATTGGTTAGGATCGTGTACACCCAAGCCATCACGAGAGACGCCCAACCGAAAAATCGGTGGTTCCTCTCGAAGACGCTATATGGTTGATTGTCAGCCATCGTCAGGAAGTATCTCCAAGGGCACATACTTGTGGTGAGTATTACGAACCCAAGGCAGACCAGCAATCATGGTGATAAGTAACACGGTGAGGGTAACGATACCGAAAGCCAGGAGCGAGTTGTTGTAAAGATATTTGGCTTTGAACTGGTTGACGACCATCAAGACGAGCCAGGCGATACCTGAGATTGCGCAAGAACTGTGAATGCCGCCAAGATGCTGGTGACGATACATGAATTTATACCCACAAGCCTTCAATTATCCCACATACCTGGAGGGTAGACGTGCAACCAAGACGGAACCAGAGAGGAGTCCACTTGGCAAAGCAAGTGTTGACAAACAAGTATAAAAGCCGACCGAAGACCTCGTTGCGCATGAGCACAGCGAAATTCAAATTGCCCGCAGCTAGAGCACCCGGATACTTAAGAGCGTATGGCCATAGACCAGCCACAGCGAAGCCCAAGGCGATAAAGTTGAGTATAAGTATAACTGTGAAAAACCGCCTTCATAATAATGTGAATGAGCGAGTGGAATGTTTATGTGATGGGACCAACTTGTATGAATTGTACCAGATGATGAAGCGGACATATCTGGATATCTTCATCTTCTGGGGTTTCGGTGGTTGATTTCCGACATTGGAAGGCGATAAGAATGCATCCTTCTTGAGAGATTGCAAGAGGAACGCGTCAAGATTGATGGGTTTTTTCTCACTCTTGGTGAGGTCAGGGTTGGCAACGAGCTGAAGAGAGCGGACCTCCAGCGTTTCCTTCTCAGCATCGCTGTGAGCAAACCGCGACATGGGAACTTGACAAGGGTCGCGGTGAGGAAACTACCCGCTGGGCGTCGAGAAGATCAGGCAAACCGCAAAATTGGGATTTCTGTCTGCCCTAGCCCCAGTCACCTTTTATGCATTACTCAGTGTTCGCCGAGACCATACGTGGAAGGGGGGTAGATCTCGGGAACAATCCAAGCCAGTGCTCGCAGGGGAGCACACAACCATCACCGGGACCATATGTGGAAGGGGGGTAGATCTCGGGAACAATCCAAGCCAGTACTTGACACAGGGGAGCACACCACTATTCCGGAATCCGAGTGACCGGCGTTCGAGGACGGAAAGTAAGCAACTACGCTGCACGCATCTCGATGAGCATGGCATAGCACTCGTCAATCCATCGGGGGCCGGTCTCCATTACGCTCTTTTGTCAGGGTACCCTGTTGTTCGCACGTAAACGGGGAGAGGCGCAGATCAGTTTTGAGGTGACATGCAAGCTCAATCCACACAGGAATACGATAGAACCATTTGGGCATACCAGCTTCGATAGCGTTCTAGATAATCCGATGTTCTGGGCAGGGGCGTGGATCGGAAATAACCCTGATGAAGGTAAACAGAAACCGTCATGCACATGGATGCTAGTAAAGCAAGGTGACGTCGCGGATCGGCCGACACCGTACAACCCGCGGGGCAGCTTCGTCATGCGAATGGGTGCATCGCCACCCGCAAACGACCGAAGGACTGAATTTGGTCTCACGTGACTATTTTCACACCAAGATCAAACTCCGATCGCCTTTCTCGAGCACGCAAGGTGAACCGAGTGCGGCAACCCCTTGGTCTCTTCCAGATCGGGAAAGCCACCCCTTGGGGCTTCTCGGCAAGCCGGAGGTTTGCCGACCCCTTGCTGTGACCAATTTTCCACCCGCGGTGGTGAGGGAAATGATTACCCACGGTGCGGAAATACCTTCGGACTGATCTACTTGGAACATTCTACGAATATTAAATTAAATCAAGGCTGCATCAGATGACATCGTAAACATCACTCGAGCGTTGGCAAAGCAGACCACAAGTTTCTGAAAACTGTGCGCAGTTCAAAGTGAAACGAAGCATCGACATTGGGAAAATATATGTTCCACTGCTGTCGACTCATCACTGAGCAATCAAATGTTGAGCCTGGGTGTATGACGATAAGTGGTAGTGCTAGGGCAAGTCAATCGCTTACAAGGAACACTGAGAATCGGGATGGTCCAATTGAGAACAACCTGTCAAGGTCTGGACGGATTGGACGGATTGGACGATCCTGAACCTTTAGTCACAGGACCAGATAGAGCTGACAATGATCTTAGCGTTCCTCAAAGGTGGAATGACGAGTCATCTTGACAGCAGCCATGACGGTGCAAATGCATGTTGATATCGTCCAGCGCCCCAGTGAAGGGGATGAGCTCGTCGACTGCGACAAAGTGTTCCATGTGTTGGATTAGTTTAAAGTCTGCGACGTCTGCTCCAGTCACTGGCTCCGGACAGATCTGGCTATGAAAAAAAATTGAAGGATGATATTATCGATGCGCAGAGGATGATCCACGAAAAATGCCGGAGCACAGCCACGCATCCCCTGAGCGTTTGCCCACCGTGCTATACCTATGGATGCTGATGGGCCCGTACCGCAGGAGTTGAAGCGTGGATTCTGCACCACGGTGACAGGATAGTTTGGAACCTGCAAGTGAAAGCACCATTGGTAGTGAAAATCTGACCTTACAGTTCTGTCCGACAACCACTAGGATGCTCGCACTTTTTGCCTTCAACAGCGACCACTGGCACCTCTAACGGAGCTCCGATCCGAAATTTGGAAGACCTACAGCGAGCAAGAAAAATCTACTATCTCCTTCAGTCGTTGAGCACTCTATACCCCCTGACCTGGGCCTCCCATGAACCACTCTCACGCCGTCAACAGCCGGACACGCACCGACGTAGAGCAGCATCACATATTACCCGTATGGAAGCGCAGTACGTGGAATAACATATGTACCTGGAAGAAATCACTGGGCAGACCTTTCACTGCCCACAACTCCGCCTCACATCTGGACACGATAAGCGCTGCGGCCGCAGCCATATTAAACGATATCAGCGGTAGTCTTCCTTCAAGTTCTATCAGAAGTGGGAGAAGCGACCAAGATGCTCTCCAAAGAAGTCGCAGTCCATATGACAGCTGCGATCTCTTCGAACATCGCATGGCCCCATCAGCAAATTCCCGGACGGCAGACGGAGGCGACAAGGGTTTGCAGAGGAAGACCGCAGGCATGGGACATGTGTATCGACGCTCTGAGCTGTTATTTACATGCCGGGGATGTGACGGGACCGCCCCGACGTGTTCGTGATCGCTCACAAGGCGAGTAGTTGTGAGGGAGCGAGGGCGCTGCTCGCCGTGGCGAGTCACCTCTGCGTGTGGATTTTTGATCTGCCAAGCGAGAAGCGGGCGGACATAAGCCCCAAGTATCATGCCCCATGACTGGATTTTCTCCTGAAGCACAAGATGGAAGATCCTACCAGCAAAATCATTTTTCCCCATTGCAGACGGGAGGTGCACATTCGCGGAGGCCTTCGCTGGACGAAATTAGATGAAAACGAAATGGAGGCTTATGCGATATCGTGCGATTACTGTCTATTTCACACGACTTGGCCAATGAGGAAAATGTAGTCAGTTCGCGCTCAGCCTCGGCCACCCTTTGTCTCCTTGACCAGTAATGGTAGCCGAGCCGGAATTGTACCATCTGACTCGTATTGACCCCCTGCATGTATCCCGAACCTACCGATAATTTTTTAAAATTTTTGTATTTTCTGAAAATTTGAAAACTAAATTTTTTTGTAACTCGGTCAATATGGGTTCAAATTGAATTGATTCCCCGCATTCATTCCGTGTAATTTCAAAAATGATTTCTTCTTACTCGGTCAATGCGGGATACACGGCCAGTTGTTGTAAAGGTTCCACTGAGGCTAAGCGAATATTAGGTTTCCAACGGGGCCAAGCCAGGTTCGTCGGCGGATTTCCGGCATATACCCTACTGTCCATGGGAAATATATTAGCGTTATGTTAGTTTACGGGTTTCTTCTAAGCGTTTGCCTGCACCGCAACCCCCGGCCCTCGGTGGTGTCCGCCCAGCATTAGATTTAAACATCCGGTTGCCGTCATCACTCCCGGTCCATAGAAAGGTTTGTAGTTAATGTTTCCAGACGGTGGGCCTACATAATTAGATAACCTCACGTTACTGGTTTCGTTGCCATTTTGTCTGAGGTCTGCTGAAGGTCAGGCCAAATATAACTAACCACAGTGTAGTCTATGTACCACAAGTGTTGGAAGCAACACTGAACAAACCGAGCGGTCAACATACATGGGTCGCCCGGATTCACCCCATACAGACGAAGACCTGACACGCAGATCACGTTGACCAGATGCTTGGGCAACACTACAGTGAGCTGCGCTCATCAGCATCCGAGTCCACACATTAGTAATACGAAACCAATGTCATTAAGTGTAGCTAGGTACAGTGGTCGTGTATCGGCCATGTAGCCATTACGATGAAACGACAGGTGGTAGAAAGAATATCCACAGCTATGACGGATTACGACGAAACGATGGGGTGGGTGTAAAAAAAGTAGGAAGGGCCGATTAGGGATTGGTCCAGATCAGGTTGTTGTTGATGTCGCGCAGCCATGGAAGAGTAACCTTCTCCGAAGAAGGGGTAGAAGATTGAGATGGACTGGGGGGAAATGACTTCATGTCTGCCTGGAGACACTGCGTGAGCATTCTGTAAGCGTCATTGGAGGGTGAGCAGGAGTGATCACGCCGATGCATCAAAACTACAACGCACGTCTCCAAAAACTTCTGTTGGCCCCTGACAGTACTGTCATGTGCCACTGCCGACGCTCGAGTTTGACTGAGAAGAGTGTCGACGAACTCCCAGAATTCATTGGACGTCCATATCTTCTCTTTGCCATTGGTGCTGGTCTGGGTGGAGACTTCGTCGGCCGTTGCGGTCCCACCAGCTGCCGCTGCCTCTTCTGTTCCAGGTTCATTCGCGCCATTGCTATTGGTGTTCGTATTGCGTGAAGGTTGGTCGCGGTTTACTGTAGCTAACCTGCCTTCGTGCACCAAATGGTTGAACGTGACCATGGAAGAACGCTGTTATTGTTTGGGCGGGAGAGGCACAGCAGAGGGGCGGGAATAAGTAGTCGTCGAGCTGCTTTACACGAATACACACCAGAAATGCAAACCGCGCCCAGTGATTGAGCGTGATCTCGAAGTGATTACCCGGTGCCAACGTCCTCGCAAGGAGCGAGATGTGACTCTTTGACTTCATGCTGTTTGCGAGCTTTGCATGACGTCTATCAATAAGTAATTCACAACCAGAACGTTGACAACGCACCTTCTGCTTGATATTGGAACGCTGTGATGTCAATAATTCCTTCACCATTGTCGCAATGTCGTCTAACATCTCGGGGTCTTGAGTGGCCTTTTCTGGTATCTTGAACGTTGCAATATTCTTCTTCGCGTATTCCTAGTGTCATTGATATACGGTTTCTGAGGACATTCAAGTTTGCATGCAGTGGGACTTACCAAGATATTAGAGGCCGTTCCGATGACATACCCAGTCAGGTTTGGTGACAGCAAGCAGCACCGAAGTCGTTCCTTCAAGACGTCCTTGAATTCGTCCGATGCGATGTACTTCCGTGTTTCATCCTTCTGACTCTCTTGTTTAAGAGACATGATGGATGCTCGAAGTTCAATAATCATGTCAGCATGTCGCATCTGTTCCATGTCAGTATGCAGCCTGGCCACAACATTGAGAAAGGGAACGAACCTGTGAAAATTCAGCAAGCGCATCAGGAGCAAGGCCCAGCTGCGTGCATGCCTTTTCCGCAAACTCTCTGCATCGTTTCAGCTCGCGTTCGGGAACCTGGTCCTCGTCTGACAGCGTACGCGCACGACAGTTGAGCTGGCGTAAATGGAAACGTATCTTCGAGTTCGCTGTCAGTACTTGGTGCTCGCTCTGGGAACCCATGTTGTACCCTTTCGTCGGAGCTCGCCCAACTCCGTCCAGAACCGGCATCAAGCTCACTATCGGAGTCACCGGACTGTCTGGACAGCCCCATGTCCAGTTGGAAGCGAGAGAGGATGCTGCCCTCCATCGTAACCCACAGCAGGACAGAGTTGGGTGAGCAAGGGAGGCGACGGGGAAACCACAGCACTGAACGTGTCAAGGTGTGTTTGTATTTATGCTTAATTTACGCAATAAGTGTGACACATCACAAAGTCCCCGTTCACTTGGCGAAACCGTTGACTGAACATTCCAAGAAAGCATGAACGTGTCTACAATGTAGATCTACAGTGTAGCTACATCTGAAATAAGCTCGGAATTGTCATAACACGCTCCCCCATTGGTGATATGAAAGATCTTGAGAGACATTGCTCTCGGGTTGTGGAACGACAGTGGGGACGCCTGGAGCCGGTGCATAAACGGGTTGGTGCAAGCTAGCGGGTCTAACCCAGTAATAACCTCCTTGACCAGGGAGCGCCTGTAGAGATCCGGGAGTGTATGGATCTAGAGTTGTATAGTAACTTGGTGCCAACGGGTGTGGGGGAATTGAATAATACTGAGCGGGAGGTGGAACTACGGGATTGGCAGGGAGTGTGGGTGGAGTGCGATAAGCGGTTGACGCCGCGGAGGTATGATTGGCTGAGGTCGATGCTGCAGCATTATCTGGAGCAACTTCGGGGGGGTTTCCCTTTCCCTTTCCTTTCGCTTTCGTTGTTCTGGATGCCTTTCTATTCCCATTCACCGCGGCTTTGACAAATGCTGGTGCTGGCTGTTCAGGAGTGTCCACTGCAGAACCCGTTGGAGCAGATTCTCCTCCACTTACTTTTGCAGCACGCAACAACGTTGCAGCATGCAATCGTAGGCTATCGTGGTCAGTGACAATCGCTGCTGTGAGTTGTTTGCGAAGGTCAGGGGAAAGGACGGATAGAATTCGACGATAGTTATGGAGCGCGTGAGTATTGAGGAGGTACTGCGCCAGTTGGAGAATGTTCGATGACCTTCTTTGTCCGTGTTGAAGCCAAACGTTCTTGGTACACGTGGACATCACAAAAGGAATTGCAGCAAGCGGTTTCGCAATCGTGCTGGACGTTTACTGCGCAATACAATTCCTTGTGATCTCGTTAGTCAATCAGGAAGGTGGACCAAAGGCCGATTTGACCTACACTTGGTGTGATAATGACTCTTTGCTCGGGTACAGCTTCTCTGAGGCACGGAACCTGCAGGCGAGGATGGAGGTTGGGGAGGATTTCGAACCGACTGACTACAATGTGAGACGCAGTGTACGGCGAGTCGCGATGACTGAGGATCTCGATTACTCGTCCAACCCACTGTTCGGATGTGGTTGAGTGTTGCAAAATAGTATAGCCTCCTGCGTGAACGTTGTCACCGTCCACGGTCGTGACGGAATCAACACGGTAGAATGGCTCGGTTGCCTGGATTTGATGTACATCCAATCGAGAAAGTTTTCCTGCCTCGGTCGTCTGCCATTCAACTGGAGGAACGATTTCCCTCTTCTCATTCACAACCCGGGCTGGCAAATGGGTTGCGCCGGGTTGTTTGGAAGGAAGATCAGGTATCCCCATCAACCTCCGCTGCTCTGGGTGGTCGTTCACGTAGGTCCGGACGTGTATGCCTGCTTGGACCCAGCGTTGGGTATTTGGATCGAGCCAGTAACCGCCAGTAGCGATATGTTTCACTGTCGTCTTGTCGAGCAAATATATGGCATGTATCACGACTTGGAGCCTGGCGATTGCTGAAGATTGCTGACAGCCGGAAAACGTGATTGAACGACTCGAAGCGCTCGGTGGAGAAAAGTATTGCAGGGCCGAACCGACGAATATACATGGGGAGATGAAGAAGGAAATGGAATTTCGCCTTTGAGATGAGGATGCTGGGTGCGCACTGTGCCGAGATTGTTAGGAAGTCCTCAATGACACGTGATAGATCTGCCTGCAATGACGTCAAGTCAGCAGTGTCCATATTGGCATGATATTGTTAGTACGAACCAGATATGTCTCTGTGTCCTCGATTTCTGTGTGCCAGAGAAGTACAACAAGCCGCCCAATAATAGTCCACCCATCCAGGACCGTACGTGGTACGAGATCGTAGATTAGATATGGCATAACTTGCGCGAGGCTCTTGAAGTGTCGCCCAATAAGGCTCCCTTTGTATCGGACGATATAATCTGCACCAAGCGTTACATCTCCTAATCCATCCTTCGCGAGGGAATCCAGACGAACTTGGAAAGTCCCGAGCGAATGAGATTTGTCTAAGATAAATGCCGTTTGGCCCCAATAATACTTGACAATC
Organism: Boletus coccyginus; assembly: GCA_025782845.1. NCBI lineage: Eukaryota > Fungi > Basidiomycota > Agaricomycetes > Boletales > Boletaceae > Boletus > Boletus coccyginus. The sequence continues at coordinate 220,240 of JAHZSR010000039.1, read as the reverse complement.
CCGAGAAGGATTGTATGGAGAATCTCAGTCGGGGTGTCCTTGTGAATGTCAAGACCAGGTATCCCAAGCAGTGGATTGATATAGTCGTCAATTGTTTTGTCCCTCAATAGCTCTTCTAAATCCTTCTCCAGGGCAGCACGAACGTCGCCTTCAGCTAAGCTGGGCTTTCCGGCAGTGCGTTTTCGCAGACGCTTCCCGAGCTCCAGGAGATGCTGGATGATAGTGGCGCTTGCTGCGTCATGCGTGCCGGTCGTACTGACTTTGTTCTTGACTTTTTCAGTTCCGCCGGACAGCTTAGCCAAGTTTATTTGTTCCTTAATATTTGCAAGCGTGTTATCCACCGTCCGTAGCTCGCCGCACTAGGAAAATGAGTATTACGATAGCGTGATAAGAACGGCTGATACACACCTTGAAAATCGATGTATACCCATCATCCGTTTTCTTGGCCGCCATCGTTCCGCCAACCTTGCAGGTACGACAGAAGAAGTTGCATTTCAGGCCCCCGTGACTGCATTCCTCGGCTTGCATTGGGTTGTCGCCCGCATGAAAGAGGTCGTAGGGAATCAACATAATTTCTTCTTGATATTTCGAGTCCCATGCGAGAACTCCAGTCTCAGCAGCTTTCCTTTGAGTGTCAGACGTCAGTACAGTTGCCAGTCCTAGTGGGGGAGCATCGCACCTTAAAGAATCCCGAAATCCCTGCATTAACTCGAGAGGGGCCGCATGTGGCGACGAGGAGACAAACCGCACGCAGAACTCCTTTTCCAGCATCTCGCGTGGCATGGAAGCATTGGACATGTAGATCACATGGTGTTTGTTCCACTGCTTTGAAACGTTCGCCGATACATCATCCATAAAGATGATAAGGGGCACGGTGAGAACCAACCGGCCGCCTGACTTTGTGCGGAGTGGATTGGGCATGCGCTTTAGGAAAGGAGTAGATGACTCTGATATTCTCATCTGCTCAACCCCTGTTTCAGTAAATAGAGTAGATATGAAACGAACCTGTGAACGTAACTTGCGACGCGTTGGAACAACTTGAAAGTTCCTCGAACGTGCGAGAAAAGGTTGAGACAGGGGACGATGACTTGCTCTGGATCAACCGCAAACCCTTTCTGCACAAGGTCAGGTGAAATTGAGAGAAGTGACAGGTTTCACTACTTACGTCGGTCTGAAAAACCCTATGCCCCAAGGAGAGGACTTCAGTCTCTGGTGTTGGGCCGACTCGTGCCTGAAACAGTTTCGTCGGGATAAAGTACCCCTTGGCGCTCTGTTGCAGCAGCTCGTAGACGAAAAAAATCTTGCCATCGACCCGAACGGAAGGTGGAGCTAAATCATCCGGGAGACCCATAAGCATCTTACTGCCATGCTGCACCTGCGACATCCGTCCCTGTCCGTCTTCGGGATAGTCTTGCATGGTTAATCGAGTCAACGGGTTGGCAAAATCCTGTGAAAACGTCAACAAGCTTTGTCTAAGACCGGAGCGGTTGGTCCACATACGAGAGCAATAGCCTTGCTGATTGAGTTCAAGTAGAACGTGTTCCCAGAAGAAGACATCACCTTTTCAGTCGGACTTCGAAGGAGCTCGGAGATACGGTCTTGTGTCGACTTCACAGCAAAAAGACTGGGGACATTTGGAGCGCCGAGCGCTGTGGCCCACTCTAGTATGGCCTTCTTCTGTTGATCCGAAAAGTGGACCCGAGGTGAAGAAAACAGTAAATGAGTGATAAATTCCTATCAAAACGTCAGGAAATATGCGAGGGTGAGTAGATGCGACGTACTGCCTTTGAGCACCAAGGATAGTATGGGGAGTCAGAAGAGACTACGGCGTCCCTCAAACGTGTCCGCGTCCTGGAACGATGGTTCATTCCAAAAAATGGGCCTGATCAGTTGTCAGCATGGACCTTACACGAAAATATTCACACTTATACCTTCAATCTCTGACGCAAGAACATCGAACAGTCCATTTTCATCGTCACTTGGGTCCGTGGTATCACATTCTGTCTTGAGACCAAGCTCGTCATCTGGACGCAGCAAGCACGTTATGAGGGATTCCCCCTCCTCCATTTGACTTTGCATTTCTTCAAAGTAGTCCGTGAACGTGTACGTGCGGTCCCAATCGCCCCAGAGATCTGCGAGTGGATAATCCGCATCACCGGGGGATTCTTCAGCTTGGGGAAACGTCGAATGGGGTAATGGCAGGCAGGGATCGTCAGGGGGCATGGTATCGATGGAGATCGAAAATTCGGGTCGCTTCTTGACAGGAGTTGCGAGGGTAATCGCGGGAACGTTGCGGACAAAAGTCTGGAAAGCTTGAAGGGAGCGCTTGTGCTTTTTTGTCCCAAGGTGTTCCGAAACATGGCTGCGACGCATCGAACATACGACACCGGTAAACGTTTCGCAGACTTTGCATTTGACTAGCCCCGGGATCGACACATCAAATACTGGACAAAAAAAGGTTTCATCCTCCATGGAGCAGCAAAAAAAACGTTTACATACCATTTGGATCAAGGGAATCGTGGTTCCTGCTGTTGAACGACTTGGGCATCGGACCGTAGCAGCGATAGGCTGAATACCCCAAATATAGGCCGGGAAGAGGAAGAAGACGCTATCCAGCGTATAGTCGACGAGAAATCTGCGCCATCGTCTTGCTGCCTGCACGAGGTTTGGGACGTAAAATGTTCTGATCCCTTCCGGGCAAACAGGGGATGGAGATGAGGCATACCGGGTCAGGGTTCCCACGGAACGTTCTGCATGCACGCGATCCAGCCAAAGAAAGCCCCTTTATCGAAATCGCCCTGGGCTGGACAGAAACGTTTCAGACTATAAAAACCAGCGTGCATCCTGCCCGGGTCTTCACTGAGTACACTTCTTACTGCTTGTATATTCTCTTATTTCAATCTCACGTTCTCCATGGCTGCTATCCTCGCTCCTCTCTGGGTATCATCTCTCCTCCCTACTCGTGAGAAGGTGCAGTGTGTCCAACCTTCTTGCGTCGTGTCTCACCTCTTTCAGGCCGCAGAGGCAATCGCTGCCTTCTCATTATACTCCCTTCTAAGCCACCCTCTCCGAAGGAGCCTTTGCTCGATGACAAGAAGCGCTCCATCTCTCCTGATTCCTTGGTTGACGATCCCGGCTCGGAAGAAGACGAATTCGAGGTGCTTCGTGCAAAGTTCGTTGGTGAAGTAGATCTTCCCGAATGTAAGTACTCTCCCCCATGTCATACTCATTTATTCTTTGTATAGGTGAAGTGCCGCTCTTGAAAGTGTCCAGGCGCCGGTTTGTTCTTTTCCCTATACAGTACCACGAGGTCAGTATCCCCCTCGGTATCTTTCGTCGACACAAATTTATATGCCATCAGATATGGCAAATGTACAAGAAAGCGGAAGCGTCCTTCTGGACCGTAGAGGAGATGGACCTCTCAAAGGACCTTCACCATAGGAATACTCGTTTGAACGATAACGAACGACAATTCATCTCTCACGTACTCGCGTTCTTTGCTGCTTCAGACGGCATTGTCAATGAGAACCTCGTCGGGCGATTCTCGAATGAGGTCCAAGCTGCCGAGGCCCGTTGCTTTTATGGTTTCCAGATTATGATGGAGAACATTCATTCGGAGACATACTCTCTTCTGATCGATAGCTACATCAAGGACCCCGCGCAGCGCGAATACCTCTTCGACGCGATGGACGCCATTCCTTGCATCAAGCGCAAAGCTGACTGGGCTCTCAAACGGATTTCGGATCAACAGTTCAACCTTTGCCGCACAGTTTGGTTGCTTTCGCCGCAGTTGAAGGCATTCCTTTTCCGGTTCCTTCGCTTCCATATTCTGGTTGAAGAAACGTGGCCTAATGCCTGGCCTCACATCTTCAAATGAACTTATTAGCCGTGATTAGGGGATCCACACCGACTTCGCGTGCTTACTCTTCAGCCACCTCAAGCGGCGCCCCCATCCAGGCGGATTATTACTGGGGCCGTCAAGATTGAGCAGGGGTTCTTGGCTGGTAAGATATTTGAAAACACGAAATGCTATATTGAGCTTTATTCTTAGGTGCATTGCCTGTGGCCTTGATCAGAATGAATGCCAAGCTCACGCGCCAATACATTGAGTTTGTCGCTGATCGCCTATTGATTTCATTGGGAAATGAGAAAGTGTACAACGTAACCAGCCCGTTCGACATTCATGGATATGATTTCCTTGCAAGGTAAGACTAACTTCTTCGAGAAGCGAGTATTTGATTACTCAAAAGTTGAACTACGACAATCAGAAGAGCGAGATAGTCGCTACCAAGGCCTTGTGAGTATCTTGATATCGATGTTCTTATTCCCTCAAACTGACCATGGCGGTGAATAGCTCATTAGACGAAGCTTACCTTTTCGTTGCCCATTGGTATATCGTTTGAGTATAGCGTTACCCCATTCCATGACATTCCGCCTGTATGACCATGACGATGAACAGCTCATTGGACGATGATTCTTGTTCTTGTACGATATATGTACACACCGTCTCATTCCTGTAGACTTATCACATTTGTACCGTCATTACGTGCTATATTGATTACATGCAACACCACCTCCAGCGACCCGGAAGATTGATGATATTCAAGCTCAAGTCACATGATCCAGTCGTCACTTCTGCCACGTTGTTCCAGTCAACCGTGTCATCAACAGAACGTCGTCCCTCTTCAGCCATGTCACCAATTACAGTCTTCGCTGAAACTGTTCGCTCCGATGACGGATGCATCGTTGAACCCATTTTTTTGAATATCCACTTCTCTGGCGTTGTCACACTCCTTCCCTCCCGTGTTGTATGTTTCCGTGTTGACTTTGACTTTCTCCAACTAACGAACATCCCAGCCAATTCAAGTAATCGTCAAACTTCCTGAGGAGTTCGCCGGGCAGCTCTATCCTGTCATTGGAGGAGAAAGCCCTCTTCCAAGGGATAAATTACAACGCAAATACGCCGGATTACGCCCACCAACAGTAAGTTAAACCGGGATCCACGAATACACTGATTTGAAGAAACCCGTGTCGCAGAATATGTTCCCCTTTTTTCCCCTGAGAAGATGCTTCGACCATCAGAATGAACAACACTGGCACTGCCTCTTGGACGAGGTCCAGCGCACTCTCCTGGGATTTGCCAAGGACATCGACAGGAACCACTCAGATCTTATGCAGGACTTTTTCTGGATGGTGTTTGTTGCGACGTATCCATCTTTTCCGGGCGGAGAATGGGATACATGGGATGCACGCATCAACATGGATGGTACCTTCATTACAACATGGCTCAGAGATCCCGGACTGCAGCAGCTGAGGGACTCCCAGACGCCCGACGCAGTTCGTCAGTTTATTTTTGACGAACTAAAGGAAATTGTGGAACTTTTTTTTTCTATTGCAATCCGCTCCGGTCTGTAGTGTTGTAGCTTTTAATGTACTGCATGTGTCAATCATAACATGTTTCGCCCTATCTCTTGCACGTCGCACTCCGGCCATTTATTCTGCAGCTGCCACACAGCAGCTTGTATCTCATCTTTTGTACCAGCACATCAGTACATACGTCCGACGGACATAGCAATGGTGTTTGCGAAACAAATGGCGTGGTGTTACCATGACATTTCTGCCGTCTGCTGACCAGACCTTTGCGTATGACATGTTGCGGAGATGGGTACCGCTGCAGGCCGAATGTCACATCATGGCTGATTGGTGCTATGAGTGACCTCAGACGAACCTCAGACATTCCAGGTTAACGAGATATACAATTAATGGTGCCTGACCAACGATCACTCAAACGGGTGTACCATGCTCTGTTGAGACATGTTTGGCATCGTATATGGGACACACAAGGAATTTCCGGCATATGTGTGGTAAATGCCTCGTTAAAATGGCCGTGTACATGCGGGGGGTCAATACAAGTCAGATGGTACAATTCCGGCTCGGCTACCATTACTGGTCAAGGAGACAGAGGGTGCCGAGGCTGAGCGCGAACTGACAACATTTTCCTCATTGGCCAAGTCGTGTGAAATAGACAGTAACATCGGACCCGGGAAACCTCATGGCCCAACAACGTGCCTCCCAAACCTCGGACGGATATCCATGGTGAGAATCTTGCTCCGCGGACGAATCGGACGAGTTTCGAGGATCCATTGGATACGAAGGTCGAGGCAGCTGTCCCAGTGACGAGGTGAGGACGAAAGGACCTACTCGAGATCAATGTGTCGAGGTCGACGCTCACCCGAGTTTCCTTTTTCGGTGGCGTTGGTAGGAGTAGTGTCCCCATAAGCAAAGGGGCGCTATGGCCCGTTCCTGTATCAAAATGCGCTGTAACCGCGACGGCGCACAATGGAAGTGTGTTGGCGCCGTGATTGATACGTTTTAGTGTTTGAACAGCCACGAAATGGCGCTTCCATACCTACATGGCGGATGCACGTTTTTCCCTGCGCCCCAGGGGGTCTTTGAAGTGGCGATGACTCGCGATAACTGCTCGCTGAGGCCAGATAACGTGTGAATGCCACAGCCATGAACCTCATGTGACCCCTTCAAACACTCCATCGCGATGTCGACGAAACTGCGATAATGGTGAACGCTTGTGATAATTATTACTCTCAACATCCGTATTCTATACATCACGCGGTATGGTCTCCATGAGCGCGACAATCATAAATAATGCCTGTGCGGGGTAACAAGGTACCGCGACCCCCTCCCAGTGCATTTTGTAGAACTTCGTGCTCCGAAGTCATCTCCGCTGGTGTGAAAACCTCCTTATCTTGTGACGATGCTGCGCGATCACTGGCACCGATCTAGCCACGCTGGATAATCAAGGAAACAAGTACAACAGTACGGTACAAAGAACATCATCTTCCTTCCTCTACAAAGTCCCTTAGATGTCTGAGCTGTGCAGAAACCTCTTCCTTGAACAGCCCAATCTCGTTGCTGTTCTTTGCGATGGCGCGAATTGTCTCATCTTTAAGACGTGCCACTTTAGCAAGTTGCTCTCGGTAGCTGCGGGTTATAGCATGAGCGACCCTGAGAGAAAATGACATGGGTAGGTGCTCACTCGAATTGCAGGGCCTGAAGTCGCGACTTTACGCCCATCCCACTTGACAATGCTGCCGTGCGTGCGTGCGCGAGTTCCCTCTCTAGTCGTGTGGCTTCGGCGTTGCTTACCATAGATTCTTGTTGGGCCGCCTGCCGCGATGTTGGTCAAGCACGGGGAAATGATGGAGAAAGTTACTCACATCTCGAAGGTCGTCTGCTTGTTCGTTCAATGCCACCACCTTCTTTTCGATCTCTTGGACTTCCTCATCCACATTTTCGCACTCCAATGTCAATTGATCAAGCTCGTTGTCCACCTTGATCCGTTCACTTTCCACGTCGGCACGCTCTGTCCGTTTGGTCTCTGCTACCGTATTGAGAGTCGGCTTGATCACCTTCCGAACGTCAGAGCCTGTGAGGATCTGCTGGGGATTAGATATCGCGATGTTGAGTTGTAGCGTAAGATCGATGTCTTGGAAAGGTGGAGAAATCGGCGGAAATAATCCGAGGGAGGAAAGGAGATTGGTATACAAGTCGAGAGCCTCTTCCGCAGCCGCTCCTCGATTCGTCATTACCACCTCAAACGACATGACAGCTTTTTGGGCTTCGGCGATTCTATGCTTGAGATCCTCGAGATTCCGGGCCAATGTTTCGTGATCGGTACTCATGCGGACAACTTCTTCGGGTGTCAAGTTCTGTACCTTCACTACATCGGCTAGTTTCGCATGTTCACTCTTAAGCTGCTCCAAATTTGAAGCTGGAGAAATGTCAGTAAAAGAGCTGAGGGGTTTATGTATGGCTTACTTCGGATGGTGAGTTCAGCTTTCTCATGCGCAATGGTATCAATTAAATGCTTCTTCCGCGATTCGAATCGTTGCAGAACATCATGGAACTTCGCTCTGTCACTGACAAGAAACCCGTGGTTTTTTTGCAGTTTCTCAAGAGGAGCCTTGGGAGGATTGAAGTCGGAGCTCGTAGAAAAGGCATGATACCCACAGCAGATGAGTGAAGTTGTTCAAACTCGATTTTGACTCTGGAGAGCCGTTCTTTCTGCTCTTCTAAATCGTTCACCACTCTTTCATTTTTCTTTGCTTGAAGGAAGATCAGGTCTGATCGGCAGATGGGAAATATAAACCCACCGTAGCGTGCCTCCAGAGCCTTGTCTTGCTCATCGAAGATATCAGCACCGTGAAAAAATGCGATGTATGCCTCCGCAAAATAGTCGAAAGCCAGCGCTTGGTGATGTACCGGATCATGAAATTCTTCTGGTATCCTATCCACTACTTGTAAGGTTGGGTCGTCGGTTTCCAGGTAATGTACTCGGGCCTAAAACGTGGTTAAAGGCGCGCATTTTCACGGTTGAATATCGCTGACCTTTCCCATCTCTACCAACCAATGCAATACAGCAAGTAGTGCTGGCCATGAATGCATACTTCCAGGAGCGGCTAACCACTTATTGTCAATCTGAGACGCGAAAGGGTATCGGAGGGCTTTCAAAGCTGGCTGAAACTCGTCCTCGAAGCGCATCTTGGGATCGAATGGGTATGATGAATCAACTATACTAACGAGATGCTGGAAGATTGCGCGAAAATCCTTTCCGGTTATACTTGTTAGAGTCTGCATAGAAATCTCGTATTCGGTGCCCTGGAGCCAAGAAAATATTTCCTGGCGCATTTTAGCTTGGTATGAGCGCTCGCGAATGGGCCGAGGGTCCTTGAGCACCTGACTCCCCGAGGGTGCAGGAAGAGCGCCACCGCCTCCCCATATTGACCCACGACGCGCGGAACTTGATGAGTAGTGCGATCTTGGTTAAAAAGCCATGGCTCCGTAGAGGAAGATATAGGCTCACGCGTTGAGGGGAGTCCGCCCGTAGTTTGATTTGGTCGTGCTCTGCAGGAGCGGGTTGACATTCTGGGATCTATATGTGGATTGTCGGGGATTGGATCCTGGGCCACCACTAGAAGGAGGTAGATATGGTGCACGCCCAGGTGGGCCCCCGAAACTCATCCTCACAGATGATGACGCAGTAGTTTTTTTGATGGTAGATGGGACAGGTAGACCGGAACGAGCATTTCCGTAGAGGTCGACTGCAGGTTGCGCTGTAGACCGTCGTAGTGCCTCTGACATGATATTGCATATGTTGCTGGGAGAGATATAAACGCGTCGCAACGTTTGCGTGTAGTAGAGTCACGTGGTGCGTGCTACTACGGCAACACCGTGACAAGCCTGAGATACCCTTTCACATCACCTTCAAAGTGATCATAAGAGGAATGGTTCTTAAAGAACTATTCGGCGGTGCCATTGTCGCTGAGCTTTCATCCACTCTCGTAGACGTATCGTACGTCTTGGACGTTCCATGGTGGTACTTGGTTTCCTAATCTTTGACAGGGTCCTTCGACAAGTTCCAGATAATCAGGAGGTCTTCCTGTATCCTGATTCCGACGTTTCCATCGTCATTGAAGTATTACAACGTATACCAGAGTCGATTGATGAGAAAGCAGTAAAGTGATCTCGTTGTCTTCTTGTCATATCCCAGATTCAGTGACCGTCCATCTGGAAGATTCCACTTTGAAGCATTGGCTCATGACAACGATGCCATCTCGAGTGCGATGCAACTCCCCTTTGTTATGCATAATGATCAAGGAGGTCAGACACCTTCCCCTATCATCCTGCATGGATCTCAACGCATCCATAAATTCAACGCAAGAACTGCGGACGATGTGGACGTATTAGTCGCTCTGTTTCGTGTTCACTCTGAGGGGAAGAGTGCTGACCTAGTGGTATCGGTGAACATACCCAGGAGTTCAGACGGCAGCGTCGAAGAACGTCATGCAACTATCACATCAGACTTCAATTCATTAGTCTCTTCTCTCCGTATCATCGATTACAACCTCTTTCGCTGACCCATTCCAGACGGAGCGCTCATAAATCCGTCACTTCTTTTCAGAAATTTTCTACATACCTAAGTATGTGGATCTTCTTTCTTGATCTTTTGAGCGACTCAAGCCATGATCCACAAGGCGTGCCCAAGGACGTGGCAATGTCGCGGTCTGGAGCGTGGAATGAAGTCTCACGAATGACCCCTTGTAGATACACAGAAATTTGTGCTGGAGCCCACTCCGCATTCTCATGGATGTGTACACTAATCAACTACGAGTTATCGTTACAACGCAATGATTGGCCGAATTGTGCGATCCTCGGTCGCAAGGACAGCCTCCCAAGGCGTGGTGCAGAAATACATGTGACTTGTTGTTCCTCGACGAGCGTGTATGTCGGGCGTAGCGATTTACTGAAAGCGAGCTTAGCGGATGATTATTTCACGCCTGTTCTGGTCCTCGAGTGTGAGATATTCGGTGGTCGGTATACACAGCTAGTTATGATACAATGTCAATATAGCCCAAACAGCAATAAAGAAAGCATTGGTCCCAGAAAGCTACATAAATGGATTCTTTAGTAGGCGTGACCTCCCTCATCCAACTCTTGCTCAGCTTCAGGTTCTTCCTCGATGCGCTCACGGACGCCATCCTTCATGGCCTCTGCAGCAGCCTTGGCATCTTTCTTTCGTTTTGCAGACTCTTTCAGTTTCTCCCACCGTTCACGGAATCGTGCAATCATGACTTTCTGTGTGGCACTCGGATGTTAGACAACGAAAATATTGGTCGTAATCGTAACCAACCTGTTTGTCATTTTCTCCACGGGTGACGCGAAGCTCTTCTTCAAGATCCCTTATCCGACGTAAGAGCTGTGCCTCGCGGTCACGACCTGCGTTGAGTGCTGCCATTGGAGTAGGAGCGGATGGTAAATTGATATTAAGGGCGCCGAGATCCACCGCCGGCTGCTGCCCGCCTGGTCGCTGTAAGACAAGGGAAGCTCCCATAGCCCTCTGTGCCTACGGTGCAGGATTCACAGCATGAATAAGAAGCAACAAGTGATGCGAAAACATAGGTCCCACCTGATGCCGCGCCATCACTATACTATCTCGTAACAATTGATCCTGTTCCTTGCGTAATTGTAGTACGCGCTCTGCTTCAGAAAGTCGCCTTTGCATCTCCTCTATCTCTAGTTTAAGTGTAAGGTTTTCTTTCTTTAGTACCGACGTTGCCGAATCCGACTCCAATGGGACCAGGCAGAATGATTCCGACAGGTCATCGCCTATCGTCCAACAAGTTATTATCGAGCTCATTTCCCTCGTGGCAATGCCTACCTTCGTCTGCCAGTACTTCTTCATCAGTTTCTTCAAGAACTGCATCTTGTTCTATACCAAGAGCATAAGTAGGATTACTGATATTGATATTACCAGGATACCAGCGTACTCGATTTTGGTTTGCCATCAGGCCTGAGTTTCCGGGAGAACCTGGACACAAACGGTTCTTCACGCTCAATCTCGCTTCCTGGGCTACCATCTCGTTGCAACCCCCGTTTGACCGAAAGGCTAGGTTCTGTTCCGAGGGGGGCTGTGGTGAAGGCGACAGGCTGAGAAAGTTTATCTAGCATTCCTTCCATGATTCGCCAGAAGTGGTTGAAAGCATCCCCTGGATCAGACTTTTTCGACATGGACATGAAAGGTTAATGGTGCGTTCAGAGCTGGATGGAATTACGTACCCGCTGCCCAAGCACCATAAAGGATTCATCCACGTTGTTCTGTGAATCCATCAGGCGCAGGGAAGCGTGTGAAGGCAGTGGAGGTGATGGAACTGAATGGGAGGGGTGGGGTCCAGCACCTGAGGCTGAGGAGCTGTGTTCGACACGCATTTGAGCCAGAGACAGCTTCTGCGGAAGAGTCGGATCTTTGTTCTCTTCGCGTAGCTTAGCGATCCTCCGCTCAAGGTCTCTTCCTGCTTTGATGTGTTCGTTGTAAAGCATACGAAGTGTACGTCTCGTCTGCGATCAAGGGCTCAACATGCAGAAACACAGGGACGTGCAATAGCGCGGAGAAAAGTACATTGCCGTCATTTGATTTCTCTTCGCACTGCAAGAAGGCCTTGGCAGCTTTTGCATGCTCTTCTGCGGCAGGAATGAGCAATCCATCACTCAGGAAATCCTCGGCATTTGCTGCATGTTGGTGTGCCTGCAACTACCACTTGAATGTGCATACGCTTCCGATCGCGAGACACTCACAATGTGCAGGGGTGAATCTGTCGTTGACATGTTGAACGAGCACTATTTTCATTGAGCGGGTGTAGGAATTCGGTTATGACCAGACTACACAAAGTAACCTAATAAAGCGCCCTCGGCCAGCCGTGGACGAGTGTGTGCCCCCTGAGTGCTTGGTGCCGACTGTGCCGAGCACGGCGGTGTCTGAATCTGAAAACGGCAGATTCGGCGCCCGGCTCGGTTTATCGTCGCCGTCGTCCTTGCCAACGCCCAGCAGCCAGTCGGCATTCCAGAAACTGCGGCCAGCCATTTGACCTCGCGCTCTTCTCTTCCTCTCCCCGATGTCGTCCTCTGCACATCTGTCAGTATCTCCCACCTGCCTTTTCACCGCAGCACTCACACCCAAATAGCAGGAAGAAAATCAGAATAACGGGTCCGTCTTCTCACTGTGCCACCCTGATCCCCGTAGAAACTGACGGCGCACAGTTGTCGCCGCAGACGGTTTATCGAAGCGGGACGTCTTTCGTCTCCCTGATCCCTTTGCCGTCATCACCGTCGACGCTGAGCAGACACATACGACAAGCGTCATAAAGAAGACTCTAAACCCATACTGGAATGAGAGCTTCGACATGTGGGTGATCCCCGACCGCGAGAAAAGTTTACTTTTCTCATCTCATTTCCACAGCACCGTCAAGGATTCGTCCGTCGTCGCTGTCCAGATATTTGATCAACGCAAATTCAAGAGACGCGACCAGGGTTTTCTTGGGGTAGTCAATGTCAGAGTCAGCGACGTTCTTGACCTTGAACTGGGTGGGCATGGTAAGCGCCCAGTAGTTGCGCACTATTCTGCTTGTCCACTAAACTCATTTTCCCCAGAAATGCTGACGCTGGATCTGAAAAAGTCCAATGATAACCTCGTGGTGCACGGCAAGCTCATCATATACTTGTCCACCAATGTCAATCAACCCATCGCCAACCCTGGACCCTCTCAGGTACAGGGCGTCACCACTGCACTAGCTGACATGGGCATGAACGAGTCCAGCATATCTCTTTCGCCTAACCCTGGCGGTGCTTTGTCCAGAACCTCAAGCGCGCACGCCGCCGAGGCGTCGGCGATAACACTAATGCCAACCCCCCATGTACCATCTTCATCTGGTCTCGCAGATCAGGATCAGTCGCCCTCCCAATCCAATCGTCCTGTTGGCTCCGGTGGTGCAGGGATACTCGCGGCTGCTCACCAGGTCAATGCTACTGCACTAGTTCCTGGGGCAACTAATCAACAACGAAATTTCAACCCCAACGTGGACCAGTTTGGAGCACTGCCTCCTGGGTGGGAACGCCGTATCGATCCTCTCGGCCGAACTTACTACGTAGATCACAACACGCGAACCACAACTTGGAACCGGCCATCCCAAGACCAGTCGGTAAATACCAACAACCAGGACACCGAGACGAATGCAGCCAGAGACCAACATTCCCGTCGTGTTCTGGCAGATGACATGGTTGATCTCGGTCGTACTAACACACAACCAAACGTCCACCGTACTGGTTCCACCACACCTCAACCCACTTCAAACAACACTGCGTCAGCTGCCCTAGCTGCAAGCAATAACATCACTACTGCGGGCACTGGCAGTCTTCCGGCTGGATGGGAAGAAAGGTACACCCCCGAAGGACGCCCGTATTATGTTGACCACAACACTCGCACAACTACCTGGGTCGACCCTCGTCGCCAGACAATCATACGTGTCATGGGACCCAATGGCCAAAACGCCGCCCTCCAACCACAGGCTATCTCTCAGCTTGGACCTTTACCCTCTGGATGGGAGATGCGTCTCACTTCAACTGCACGTGTATATTTTGTCGATCACAACACCAAAACCACGACATGGGACGATCCCCGTCTTCCATCTTCGCTGGACGCAAACGTGCCACAATACAAACGTGATTTCCGGAGGAAGCTTATTTATTTCCGCAGCCAGCCCGCTATGCGTGCGCAACCAGGTAATTGCCAGATTAAAGTCAGGCGAAACCACATCTTCGAGGACAGTTACACGGAGATTATGAGGCAAACACCTAACGATCTGAAGAAGCGTTTGATGATCAAATTCGATGGCGAGGATGGTCTGGACTATGGTGGCCTTTCGAGGTGCGTTGATGAGCACTGAGAGTTGATGGCAAACTGACCTTTTATCAGAGAGTTCTTCTTCCTTCTCTCGCATGAGATGTTCAACCCATTCTATTGCCTGTTTGAATACTCCGCACACGATAACTACACCCTCCAGATCAACCCTGCGTCAGGTGTAAACCCTGAACACTTGAATTACTTCAAGTTCATCGGACGTTGTCTTGGGCTTGGTATCTTCCATCGACGCTTCCTCGACGCGTACTTCATCGTCAGCTTCTACAAGATGATTCTGAGGAAGAAGGTCACACTATCGGACCTGGAATCCGTTGATGCAGAACTCCACCGTGGTCTTACATGGATGCTGTAAGCTACCCATGTACCTCGTGTTCCTGGATGCTCATTCCACACCCAGCGAAAATGACATTACGGATGTTATTGACGAGACTTTCACCACGTCCGAAGATCGATTTGGGGAGCTCGTGACGATTGAGCTGAAGCCCGGGGGTGCCGACATTGCCGTGACCGAGGAGAACAAAAAAGATTATCTCGATGCTGTGGTCGAGTATCGTATCTCGAAGCGTATCAAAGATCAATTCGAAGCTTTCATGTCGGGCTTCAGCGAGCTGATCCCACAAGAACTAATCACTGTCTTTGATGAACGGGAGCTCGAGTTGCTTATTGGTGGGATGTCGGAGATTGATGTGTACGTGTCTCTGTTCGCGTTGCGGTGCTGCTATGATACTCAGCTTTTTACAGTGATGATTGGACCAAACACACCGATTACCGAGGCTACGAGATGAACGATGAAGTAATCCAATGGTTCTGGAAGTGTATTCGCAGTTGGCCACCCGAACGCAAATCTCGACTGCTGCAATTTGCAACGGGCACATCACGAATTCCTGTCAACGGCTTCAAGGACCTTCAAGGCTCAGATGGCCCGAGGCGTTTCACTATCGAGAAATCTGGCGATCCATCACAATTACCGAAGAGTCATACTTGTTTCAACCGTATCGATTTGCCACCGTATAAGGACTACGCGAGCTTGGAGCAAAAGCTCACGTTGGCTGTAGAGTAAGCCCATTGTTCGTTGTAGACTTGATTAGGTCGTTGACTTGGTTATTTTTACAGGGAGACCGTTGGATTTGGTCAGGAGTAAGCTTTACAGACGAAGAACAAGACACCCTATTTACCCTCGCCCTTTCGTATTTTTCTATTTTCACAACTTAACGACATCCTATCTCAGATGTAATCTTACTCGGACGTATTATTGTTTGTATGAGGAGTCACCCTGGCCCGAGTGGTTGAGTCTGTCGCAAGTTCTATCATATCTCATGTTACACGTTAAGCAATTATATAAAACCAGAAAACCGTCGCATGCATGTCAACAAGACTGTCCACAACAGTGACCTCACCGCTTCTCAAGCGCAAATCCAATATAAATGTCTGACACCTCGATGAGTAACTGATTCGTCGCGAGATGCACGAGTGAAACGGCTCACTAGCGGCTTCCCACTGATCCTCGTTCATCGAACTCTCGCCATTAGCATCGACGACCTTCATTCGTACCATAAGGTCCTTGAACTCTTTTTGTTCGGAGTGCTCTGCAAATATTTGGTGGAATTCTTCTTTGTAAATCGGGTAGAGGGAATACTCTGCGGCCAAACTGTGATGCGGAAAATCAGCCATCTCAAGGGATCAGATATTTGGAATGGAGGACCGAAATCCCTCGGTCTCCAGTGATCTGAAGCGAAGATCATCACAACACTGGAACCACTCGCGCAAGCATGGCGCGATCACGTAGGTGTCTTCGACGCAAGAAACCCACCCAACGAAATTATCCCAGTCTACAATGTATTCCGGTACATCCTCGACGGCATCTTTGAGGAAGAAGTAATACCGATGCCCAAATAGCGGGCGAGATTGTCGATCTTCAAAACGAATCCTATATACTGCATTACCAAAAGAAAGGTTAGTCGCAGAAGGTGGCAGTGCGTCTAGCCGTTCTCTGAGACTGGTGTTATCCTTTCGGCAGGAAGTTGAGCAAAAGAAAGTGCATACAGTAATTGATCGGCATTGGGAATGGTACCGAGAAATACCCCACCCTTGCGAAGGTATTGGCTCACATTACGGAGCATACATCGCGCCTTCTGTGACGTCTCAAACGCGTAGTGCATACAGAATTGCATCGAGACAACATCGAAAGGCTGCGCGAGTCGTTCCAGCGGGAAAGCTTTGGAGAGGGGTTCGGTGTAACAGTCGATTGCTGCGAATGCAGCGTCAAATTTGGGGAACGGCATCCCCTGCCATCTCTCACGGGCCTGAGTGACGGAAACATCAGCGATATCTACAGAGATTGGCGTGTCATCAGCGAGATGAACGGTCAGCGGGGAGGAGACTAGTAACCACTCACCGGCGCAGACCAGCTCTCTAACCTGAGCTTTCGCCCATTTAGTGAGGTCACCACCCTTGCCACAACCGAGATCGAGGACTTTGCCACGTCCTCTGCCCGGTCCGGAGGATTGCGTTACGGGGGCAGAGGTGAGCGCCGGGTGGGCAAAACGCGTGATCAACACCGATTTCACCCAATTATTAAAATATTTGAGGCCGATGATGGGAGATTCCATGCGTTGCTTGACGCCCACTTCAGGGCGCATGTTATCTGCGCACAGAAAGAGGAGAGACGAGTCAAAGGTATATCGGGCGAGCTGCACAAGAGGCTCACAATGATCAATCACTTTCCCCACATCGCCTGCAAACCGTTTTACAGGCGGAGCATTGTCTGGAGACCTAGTGCGTTCTCGTTTACGCTTGGAGAGGAGAAGCCGTGTGCCAACGCCGCGGTAGTGTCGACACGACTCCATTTCGTGTGGTGTCATCGGGACAAGAACGGAGCCTGCAGGCGTCCTGCGATTGCGCGGGTTGTACGGGATGGTGGATAGTGGTGGTTGTGGTGTCATTGTTGGGACAGTGGGAGTATCTGAGGAAGAAGAGGGGCGGAACGGTGCCCTAACGGGAGAGCGGGTGAGGGGGGAGGGGGGGAGGACACGCGAGGCAGAGGAGGCAGATTCGACCTGCTGCTTGCCGTGGAACGGCGCACGAGATGACGGAGGTGGGGGATGGCGTGAGAAATACTGCGACTGTCCATCCTCTGGCATTGTGTCCGTCCGCGAGACGTCGAGGACCGGGAGATTGCTGCGACGCCGCAGCGATGGCGCACCAACCAATCTATCCACCTCCCCGTTCGATGCCGTCGTCGTCGGCAACAACGACACGGGAGATTGGGTGTCGGTCCCCAGTAAGAGATGCGACAAGCTCGATGGGCGGGCAGAACTTGGTGTGCGTGGCTCCTGGGGCTCCGAGTTGAGCAGGACTGCGAGATCGGTGGCTCGACGAGCTACAGTCGGGCTGTTGGTTGCTCGCGAGGAGGAGGGGCGTGAGGAGGAGGGAGAAGGGACATCGAAGGGGTGTCGTTCATGTCTGTCCAGGTCGGCGTCGTGGGCATGGGCTGGAAGGGGCTTTGGCTGGGACACGGGAGAGTTGAGGGCCGCGTCTCGGACTGGATCAAAGGCGGGCATTTGATCCTTGCGACAGAGATATCGGTCGACAAGAACGAGAATGTGTTCGTCGTCGTTCGAACTCGACCTCGAGATTATCAAACACGGCCTATTGTACAAACAACTGTAAATACCTGGTTGAAGAAAACAGCCGTGTAATACTCGTCCTTCAACCGCATCGTATCTATAGCTTCCTATCGCCCGTCCCAAGCCACTCGGAGATATCCGTCGTCGAACGCTAATGCACAATTCAGTCTAGGCCACCTTCTACCATGAAAACCTACCTCAAGCCAAGCAGCGGATGCTCGCAATGAGTCGAGTGTCTGCGCAAGCGCGAGGTGGTATCGCGAAGTATCTCTGTGCTGTGTCTTCCTTCAGCACCGAGGCGAATGCCAGTGGAGTGGTGTGACAAACAGACCTCGAAAAATTTCTTAATCCCATCGATATCGCCTTCGCTGCTCAGGTTGCCAAGCGCGGCCTGCCAGCACACAGATCACGACGCGAGCATATCCGCAGACAAATCGACGCACCGAGATAACGTCCTTGAAGGAAAAGTTCCCCTTGTATCGCTCCTCGAGCTGTGCCACACTATCTCAACCACGTTCCCGACCAATTAAAAATACGGACGTACAACTTCAAAGTTGTCCATGAAAAATTTGGCCGAGCTTCGTCTCGTGTCATAGTTCATCTGTTGACCGTTGAAAAAGTATATGACGTCCTGAGTTCTGGCCTTGTTGAGGATGAAATGTTCAGTGTCCCTGTTACACGCTTCGTCTTTACTTGCACACATCGCATACCTGGTCAAGATCGATGAAATGAAATATCGGATAGCGACCGGTCAGACGTACATCGCAGATATACCAACCGAGGGTAGCGTACTTCGGTCTTCGTAGAGACCTTTGACGAAACTATATTCATCCGAGCCTCCGTATTTCACAGCCTAGCAACCTTTAGTTCGAACTCGTCAACGAGCATATTATGGAACGGTTGGCCCACGTTTATGGCTGCTGTCCTGAATAGGTCCACAGGGATTTGTGATGCATCCTTAGTTGCCATGTATACTTTGAACATTTCCCTAAGGGTGTCAACCACACTGCCCCGATGTTAACACATGGCGCACTCGCGGCGCACATCAATCATGACATACGCTTGTTCGCCAGCTGCAGCTGCCTGTCCGATGGCTTTCGTTCGGAGCTGTGAAATGCCTACAGGCTCAGATGGCAAATAAACATAGCCAAGCCTATCCACGATTGGTTTGAAGAGATTCTGTATGAAATGACAATCTGATGATAGGCTGCGGTAGAATCTGGGCACTCGCCTTTCTGAACTCATTCAAACCTCGGACAATCTCCTCGTTTTCCCACCATGTCGACACTAACAAAGCCAAGTTTTCCGCGATACTGTCCCAAACCAAGACTGCAGTTCACCAGCCAAATCAGTAAAATAACATGTCTCGAAAGTAGAAACACCGACACTCGGTCTCATTCCTGAATATATCTACCACTGTGAGTGCACTACTAACAGTGGCATATCCAGACTTGGCGAGTGCCATAGCGTCATGAACTAGCCCTATGCGGTCATTGAGGGAGAAGATAGCATCACCCCGAGCCGCTTCACGTGCAATGCGAGAGAGCCGCTCTTCAGGGTAAAGGACTCTATCTATCCACTTGTTAGAAGCACGGCCGAAGGAGAAAAGAGCAACCATGCATACAAACACCATATGTCCCCGCGTTCAGCTTGTATGGTTTACTCGTGTCAATCGGAAGGGTAGTCTCACGGGCGGTAAGCACTGCAGTCTTGTCAATCGACTGTCTCCCTGTTTCATCCACAGTTAAGATGGCGAGGGGGATGGTCCTACGCGTCTCAGTAAACAGCGCCAGATGTGGAGGCGACATAGGAGTCATACCAGGTAGTTTGGTTATCTTTCTCTTCGGCAGGACCAGTTTCAAGGTAGCGATCTTGACGTACTTTGATTCCATCTTTTGTCTCGGTGACAGTGAGCACCGGAAATCCAATCTATAAAATCCAACCACTGTATGAGCAGAAATTAGAGACATCAAAGTTTTGGACATATACTTTCACAATCCAATTCTCCATCATTCCCGGAATGTCGAGGGCTACCCCGTCCAGGACGTGCGTGGCTTTGTTAATCCCATCCCACAGATCTTTTGTGGTCGTATTCCCATAAAGGTGGTCCTTGAGGTACATCGAAACACCTTTGAGGAAAATGTCCTGTCCAACGAAGTTGCAAAGCATGCGAAGGACTGGAAATAGTTAGTCATCACGTTAGATCCGCCCACAACAACCCTACCGGAGGCTGCTTTGGCATATGATAGCGAGTCAAATATCTACAGGTCGTTGTCTATTCTGTTGTTAAACCATACACATTTGAAGACTTACTTGGTTAATTTGGTTAGCGTCTGGACATTGCACCTCGATGGGGTGGGAAGACAACTTTGCATCGAGGTCAAGGGCGTCGTTTAGATGTTCAGTAATGAACTTGGAGTCGACCTTCCACTCGGGGTAGAGACTAAGCAATGATCAAATGAAAGACTACATGTAGCTGAAGCGATCTTACCGGTCTAAATTTACACAGTCAACAAAGCACAAAATGAAAGGACTGAGACGTACCGACGACGATGACTTCACCCATCTTGATGGTGTGAGGATAATCACTCAACTATGAAAGTGAATACATACCAAGGTGGCAAAGCCTTCGTTCAAATACAAGTAGTCCCACCACTCCATCGTGGCGATGTCCCCAAACCTCGAGGGAAGTTTGAACACTACAATCTTGTGACGAACAAATTTACTGACCACATATGGGCCACCTCGTGAGATTGGAAGACGGTGATACGTTGCTTCGTCGCCATATCGGGGCGATCCGAATCCATAAGAAATGCGCTCGTCCGTCCAGTGATAAGTCCCTAAAAATCTCGTAAGAGGTTAGAGTGATGAACATTACTTGAGTTGTTACCCAATTCTCCATTGCGCCGGCGTCGAAGTCATGGGCCTTTAAAACATTCATTCATGATGACCCGGATACAAACGTGTGTCTTACCACCAGGGTATCCAGTTTCGGAAGCGGATACTCGATGTCGAAAATTTGCTCGTAGACGGGAAGTACTTTAGTCTTTACATCGAGTGCATACTGAGCCCCAGCGATGACATCCGGAGTCCCTGACAAGACTCGACAATCAACATCACCTGCGATAACGAGAATACCTACCATATATACGGAGCGGTCGAACTTTCCCGGTCAACGGACTCTTGTACGAGCTCTCCAGATGACCGAATTGCCCATTGGCATAGGCTACAAGGTAGGTTGACATCTAGCGCAGTTTATCAGCACCTGAGAATGTGGATACTTCCAGATCACCTCACGAGAGGAGATGTATTGAACTTTGTGATCTTCCATTCATCTTCGCTCTGCTCCTCGGTGTTGAGCGTAGCAAACATCTTTGCTAGAGCTGCATCATCATAGTTGCCTGTTTCTGGCTTGTGAGCCTCCTCAGAAACAACGGACATATTGCTTAGATTGGTGGTATTCATGCGGGATATCATTGTGATCGTAAATTTGGCCTTGAGTGAGGGCTCATCCCAGCAAGGGAACGCGCGTCGAGCAGCGGTAGGCTTATGCGTTGGATGCATTCGGATCAAACGCTTCCTGGATGCAAGGAGCGATAGATCAACATACCTCAAACTGCGTGAGACTGTACACCTTCTTTGTGCCACCATCCTCGTATGTGGACTTGTAATATCCCATCATCGCACCAGTCAGTTTTCCCGAAAACGCGATAGTTAAAGTAGCAGCGGAGTCGGCGGGAAGCGCTGTAGGGAAGTCGAGAGTACCTCGCTCTGTTTTAGGATCAAGTGACCTAGATATGTTGGTCTGTTTCGTCCTGAGATCATGAGAGAACAACGATATGTCGGACAACTCTAGTTCTGCCACATTGAAGGTGAGAGCAGAAGTCTTTTCCTTGACCTCCAATCTATAGTATTTTGTTGTGAGAATGAGCGCGCTAGGAAAAGAAAGAGTCCACTTGCCTGATCTTTACCAGGCCCTCGAAGGTCTCTTTCTTAAGGTCTGTCTTTATGGTAAGGTCATAATCAGTCGGCAGGACATTTGATGGCAAACGGAAATCACTGCCGGACATGATGGAGAGGGTCCTGGCAGCGGTGGGTCTTCTGGGGAGTCGTTGCAATATGAATGTTGTCCGTCGGCAGAAGGTACTTCCAGCAAAGGTCGCATGACCCAACGCGCGTAACATGTGGCTCCCAAAGAGTGATGCCATTGGTCACGTCTACTATTCGGTAACTTGAATATTGCCTTTCCTGTGGCGAGCTGAGCGCTGAAGCTTGAAGAGCCAGACTCAGTCTCGAAGCTCGGATCGCAAGGCAACTTTGTCAATTCTCCCGCACTACGGTAATGTGCTAGCCGAGTCATACACTAACGTAATAATTCCGAATCCAATCCGTCCGTTCTGCGGGCTCGATTGCTAGCTATGAAGGCTAAGCATTCACGCGGCGGCGGGGGAAGGCCGGTTGCAGGGGTAGAAGAGACTTCGGAAATGTCCTCGCGGATATGTTCTGATCGTGTTCCTTCAAAGCATTTTGGAGCTGTACTGCAGTAGCGTCGTTACAATCGATGAGCTCTTCCCAGCAGCGAATGATAGCTTTGCCGTTCTTGTAAAAGTCTTCCTCGAGGCGCAGTAGCTCATTGAAATACTTTGCACTAAGAAGGATGGTTGTCGAGGTGTCAGTTGAAAAGGACGAAGACTTTACTTCTCGACGACCATGCCCCGTAGCTCGCCGAGCACTTGCTGGATAAGTTCATCTCGACCATGTCGGACATCTTTTTTGACGTTCCTGAGTTTATCAGAGATTCCTTTGATGATCACCTGATGATTAATCAGTCAGGTCAAAGTACAACCCAAATGACCGGCCAGGTACAGCTTGGATTTCATTGAGTACCTGTGAGATGTAGGTTCAAGCAGGTGAATAAGAGAGTACAGGGGCACCCACTTCCACGATATCTTGAATTCCAGCCTCGTCAGCAGTTTGATCGTGTACTGAGGCTTTGATATAGTTATGGGTCGGATGACTGGCGCAGCATACTATAGGAAAAACGATTACCTTGCAATAACTTCGAATTTTGTAACGTGGCCAGTGGTATGATTCGATCTGGTGATTCGCATCTCATGTTCACAGTTCCTGTCGGTATCCTGAGGGGAGAAAGGGTATAGCTCTCGGAGGGTGATGAGGGTCGACGACTGCGTGTGGCGTTACTAGTGTGTGTGTGTGTGTGGAGGGGGGGGTTCTGTGTTCGTCTCCCGTTCCTCCTAAGAAAAAACACGGGACTAACCTTGATAAGCTAGATTGCTTCTTGGACCTCACTTTTTTGTTCATCACATACTCGATAGGAGATGCAAAGGTAACGCTTCGACGTCTGTATGGGGGTGGGGCAAAGGCAGGTTCTTCTATAGCGATGCAGTCGGGAGTCCTGTGTTTCGAACGCGCAAGGTCAACGGACGCCTTATGTAGTTCATTCCTACTTCGAGCCGGTGAATCGTCGATAGTGAGATCAATAGTGGCAGTTTCCATTCGGGATCTCGATTCCCCGATCGGTCGGGATGGCTGGTTAATTATAAGTATGCAGTCTGTTCCAGTAAAGTCAGGCTAATTACCTCCACGGGGTCCTCGTTCTCTTCCAAGGAGACCGAGTATTCAACGACTTCCTGAACCCGGCCAACCTCGTTGCCTGCGGTACGAAGGTCAACGAGTTGTTGATCATCTCTGATCTCTTCGGTCCTGGTATGGAATTGCCCCTGTACAAGCTGCATCCCATCTGAAGCAGCCTGTTGAACGAAGTCAAGGTCCTCCCTGGGCTCTTCGGCTGGTATGAGACTTGGTTGGTTCAGTTCGCAGATAAGGATGCTGCTAGCCTACAGACAACAATTTAATAACGTCAAATGTGAACCAAAAGGGCGGACCTTCGGCGTTTCTCGAGGGAAACACGTCTCTGGAGTGATATTTTTGGCAACACTCAGCCCCACCGAAGGCTATGGAGTAGTGAATGTCCAGTGCAATATCATGCAAGATTGCGAACTCACTATCTGATCATCGATCTTCGGGAAAGGGGACCCCCTAATCACAGGGGGTACAGGGCGTGGACTGGAGATTGGTGTGTCGTGACTGATCTTGCCACCCGTGTCTTGCGGAGAATGGGTGGCTGATTTTTTGCGTTCCACGTCACAAGCTGCCTGACCGACTACTTGTTTCCCTTTCTGGGTCTTTACACGCGTAGCGTTGGCCCGGCTTCTACTCGTTGCGGCCGTCTGCCTCTTTTTGATCCTCGACGATCTGCGAGTCCCTTGGCAGGTTGGTCTGAATTCTGGGAGTTCGTTAAAGTCGACATCCGTCGGATCAATACCAGGAGAGGAGCGTTTAACCGCCTTTGTGTATCTCTTCACCCTAGAAGTAGGAATACTGTCTAGCGAAGTCTCGTTAGATTTGGCCTTATCCTCCACAATCCCATGTCTATCATTACGGCTCTTCTTGGGGGGAGGCATGGGCTCATCGTCAGCTTCAAGGATGACCTTGCTTGAAGACTTGATGGACTCTCTTTTTCGGCGGCTTCCAGCAACCTTGGGCAGAACCCTCGTATCGTTCGTGATCTCGATACGGGAATGTACTTTCTCCTTAGTACCAGAGGGTAGAATAAAGCGACTGGCGTGCTGTCCGAGTTCGTCTTCTGCAAAACTGAACCCTATCTGGGGTTTCCCTGCTGAGGCGATGGTAAGATTCGTGTCAGAGGGGCCACATTCATTAATACCCGTTTTTTAGCCTGTCAGCGCCAACGAAATCCTGAGGAGCGACAGACACACCGTCAATGATTTCAGTGCCAACCGTGGTAAGAAGAGTATCAACGTTCGACGATAGCTTTGGGGAAATATCGATCTGGGTGCTGGATGACGAGCAAAATATCGGGGAGTCCGGGGCCAACAGTGGTTTCCCAGTTTCAGGTGACCTTTGAGCCATTCCTTCTGGACGATCTGCGGTTTTCGAGGCGGGCTCGGAGAATTTCTTAATGCCCTTAGAGGTAGCATCGGAACATCCGTTCATTCGCACAGGATCTATCTTGTGTTGGGTCTGATTCAATTCGTGATCGCAAGATATGGATACTCCGGTCGCCGCTCGCTCGCTGGTGGCATTGTTATCGGGTTCAAATTGAGAAATTTCTGAGAGTTCATCGACATATAATTGTATTGTTCTGGTCGAATTTCCAGGAGAGAAGGGCAATGCAAAATTCTGGATGGGCTTCGGCGTTTCATTGACAGGTGGAATCAATCTAGCGCGGTTCGGAGTGGCGGGAACGTCTTCGGCTACTGCAGAGTCAAGAACCTCTGGAACTGGATTTTCATACTTGAATGAAGGCTGCGGATCGGACGTGGGCGCAGGACCCGCATCTCCACTCTGGGGCACCGGGACGGCCTCAGACGTGGTTGGCTCTTCAACATCTGTCTTATACACTGGAGAGAGATAGTGTCGTCAACGAGAAAGATACAATCGAGGGCTGGGTTTAACCTTGGTTGACATGTTGGACTTTACCCTCGAAACTCGTAGTTGGTGGAATTGGTGAACTGTCGTTCGTGAATTTAAATCCAGAACCGATCGAGATGCTCTTAGGCTTTCTCTCCACTCTCGTCATCGGATTGAGAAAGCTCAATTTTCCCTGTGACCAATGAATAGGAAACTTTTCTTGCAACTGATATTCTTACCACACCACGTCGACGTAGCGCCTCCATAAATCTACTCACATCGTCGTTTCGCAACAGAAATTTTGCGTGAAGGAAACTTGCACCAGGAGATTTCATTGGGACATTGGCAACTAACGGCGGGGACGTCAGATAGACCATGATCAGTACTTCTCCTTTGGAAGCATTTTTCTCCGAGTTATCAAGCGTGATTGTGCGGATGTGGGAGTATGGGACTTGCAAGCTCTCACACATGTCATCCTATCCGGAAGTTTGAGAGATAAACAATGATCAGAGGCAACACAGCGTACATTTTCACCGACGATATTCGCAAGGAAAGCTTTTTTATCCATGATCAGCCTGTCGGTCGCATGTGGCTGGGGGAAGACACGTCCACAGACGTCTATCTCGTCGATGGAAAAGGGTTGTGGACTGAAAATAGATGTATTAGTGGCGGGGCCCTGCTGAATCATCCACTGACTAAGTAATATCAGTCCTTGCAAGAACATCAATGATCTGAGCAGCAACATCATCCCAATGTGTGCCAGACGTCTTTTGCATAATATCGAGGAGTTCTGCACTGTGTTTGAACAACTTCTGGGAACCTATAACTTCTTTCACGAACTTGGCCCTGGCGAACTTTCCTTGGGAAGTGTTGTGGGTAGGGGGAAGAAGTCGAGCGAATAACATCAAGAGGGCCTCGAGGAGCAGGTAATCTGGTGCGGAATGCGATGAACACCGACTTACATCTGAGAAAGTGGGCAACTGTTACCTCTCGTTCCAGATATAGCAGCCCCAAGTCGTTCACTGTTGAGTTGTCATTCGGATTTAAGCATACAAAGAGAGAGGAGCTAGACATTACCCGCCCAATACAGTCCTTTGACGAAACGCGTTCCGTATAGTGACCTGCCTGACGGCAATTTCTGTCAACGTATTATACGCCTGAGAACAACCCTTTAGATCAAGAATCTAACGCATATATGCAACTTTTTAGAGAAATAATCCGCTCACAGATAAGCAAAGAGGCGTGCTAAACACTGGCAGTCCTCGACCTGAATCAAGGAAGAAGAAGTCGCAAATAATGCGATACAAAACCTCCCAGACCGCATCATCCGATTCAACATTGTCTGATTGCTCTGAGCGACTTTGGTCTCGAAATACTAAAGATACACGCACCACCATCTTTCTGGTCCAGAAAATCCTGTGGTGTGCGTGAGTCGCTCGTGTTTGTGGCCAATCTGCGGCGATCTCACCAGGATGCCAGACAAGATGCCCTCTGCAGTTGCATCCCATGCCGCACGTGAACTCTCATCTTCAATTTCGTGTGCATCGTAAAGTTTTCCTAACACGGCGGAGAGGACAGAGGAAGAAAACTGTACTGCTGGCCGGAGGCAGGCATTATATAATGGAAGAAGCGGTTGGCGGGTCACAGTGCAAAGTTTTCGCATCATCTGTACCGAAGGGGACGAAGAATTCTACACGGTGGAGCTAGTCAGACATGGGTCAGGAGAATTCGCGCACGCATACCAAAAGCACCAGACAGGATGCAAGGTTATTGAACGCATCCTGTACATGGCTTTCGACACCTCTCTTGTGTAAGGCCGCTCTGAGTGTTTCAATAGCTTCTTGTACGCCTGGCATGTCTTAAGAGCTGCATGCATGTAGTCACGGTTGCAAGAACGAATGCTTTGGGACGCGATGATAATCAAGTGGCATCCGAGTCACGTTGTCTGATCATCTCTCCACGTGATCAGTGATTTTAGTCATGTGAGCACTACGCGGAGTTCCAAAGGATGCGACGCGCATAATGAAGCTGCATCAACTGTGAACCGGAGCAATCATTCCAACGTTCACCTCCCCGTTGCGCTACATTTTTACAGATGGAATCCCCTGAGGTGGACGTAAAGCCAATCATTCCAGCGGACGACATCCTAGATAAGCGTCCGCTTACAGTCCCGGGTGTTGGCAAGTTCAAGCAGTCAAGATACGAGGATGTATGGCCCGAGGACGTGCACGCCGCGTTCATGGAAGGTCAGTTCGTTTTTCCTTAGTGATCTGCCATCCTGCGATATCGACTAGCCGTCGCTCTGTACCCACCGATGGGTAAACGGCGTCTCAAATACTACCGGGTATCTACGCACGAAAATGAACACTTCTCCGACGCCAACCGGGCCAAGTCGTTTGGGCGGTGCCAGCTTATTCAATCTTATATTCTAGAGAAAACCGGCAAAAATCGTTCCAGGAAGCAGGTCTCTAGTCACCTCCAGAGACTAAAAAAAATCCATAAGGACAACCCTGCCAGTTTGTCTTGCATTGTAATCGTCGCAAGATGCCTCCTTATTTCTCTCTTAGTGAGCCCCCTCTTCTCGGAACGCTCCCAGCCTCCCCCGGAGCAATGCTCCGCACCACAAGCCATAGCTATGGCCTCTCAAGATGTCTTCACGAACATTTCTGTCAGCACGCGTCACCTCGAAAGCGATCTCGATCTTGCCGTCAATCTCCGGAATATGGATACCGATAACTCCTCTATGTTCTCCTATGCCTCAG
This sequence comes from Boletus coccyginus, assembly GCA_025782845.1. NCBI lineage: Eukaryota > Fungi > Basidiomycota > Agaricomycetes > Boletales > Boletaceae > Boletus > Boletus coccyginus. The sequence continues at coordinate 192,128 of JAHZSR010000039.1, read as the reverse complement.
AAGCATCACCCTTTAATGACAGTTCAAGCAACCGTGATGCGCCCAATTTGTCGACAAATTTCCACGATCAACCTTCTTTCTTTCCCCAGGAGTTTTTTTCCCCAGTTCCACAGGGTACCTTTCATCCTTCTGATAACGACTACCTTTCCGAGCTCCAAGATGCGCTACTCTTTAAAGACGCGATAAATGAAGGATTCCGAGCTGGCTCAGCCTTCAACACATCCGCGTTCTCGATATCGATGCGTCGTCTTGCTTCAAAACTTCCTATACAGGGTCGACTAGTGGACTCGGGTCCAGCGACCTACTTCTCTCGTGCACTCCACTCTCCTGGATTCCAGCCGACACATCAGTGGATTTCCCACGACAGCTTGTTGGATGGTGTTTCCTGCAATTCTCTGCTCGCTCCAGCCCACGAAGCTTTTCATACGCCATTCCTTCATCTCCAATCGATCCCACCGGAAAAACAACTTAACCCTGGACTCACATCTGAATGGATGTCGCCGCAAAATCCTGATATACCTCTTGGCCCCCGAGAAGGCGCTTATGGCGACATCCACCTTCGGTACCATCCCACATGTCCGGAGATGAGGGTCAACGCCCCTGAATCCGACGGTTCTCTCTCTGAAAGCCAAGTATCGCGACTCCCTAGAGGAATTTCCTACTCGTATGCGATTACAAGTCCCGTGACAGTGTCTGAGAGCGTTTCAAACGGGTGTCCAACTGAACAGTCCCCAGAATCATCCCAAAATCTTGCGTCACCTCTCGTGATCAGACCTACACCCGTATACCCAGTTTCGTATATTCACCCCAACATTCATTCTGATGGCCACATGTCAACTCCGCGTCTTTAGAGTATCGGTCGACAGTCGCTCACGATCTCGGCCCAGACGTCTCAACAAGAACAGATTGTTTTTCAGTGTTTTAAGGTCCTCACCCCATCTCCACATGTCCTGTTTAGAGTATACTGTAGCTTTAGCCCCGGCTCGCACGAAAGACCTGGTGATTGTATGTTTTGTATATGTTGAACCTAATTTGGTATTCGTGGCGTCACCTGTCGTCATAATTTACAGTGTTGTTGTTTTGACTACATAGACTCCACTCCATTGAAACAGTTTCAGTTCAGGTCAGCCTTGCAAAACTCTAGTCTTCTTCTATTCTCTGGATCTTTCAAGCAACGATGGAACCACGCGGAAATACGAGACTTGCTCTAGCCTCGCTGAAGGTACGGCATCCAATCACTGAGAGCCTAGTGGCTCTAACCTTGACTACAATGATCCTTTGATGGTGGCAGCCGCCAAGAATCAAAAGGCAGCTGCTGCGAAAGGTCAGTTTGTTATCTTGCTTGGCCACGTTCTTGGGTCGTCGGTATTCAATACCCTGAATGATCATTCTAGTATTCCTGGCTACCGGACGTTCTGCGGATGAAAGGCAGCGTGCGTTAAGTAGCTCATAATGTTGGCATGTTCATACGCTCAGCGTTGGTGGTATAGATAATACCACGTATTATTGGTCCCGTCTTCACGGTGACGATTTTCTCTGTGATTGTCGCGTATGCACGGTCGCAGGGCAAGAAAGTCGATCTCTCGAATTCAGTGGTTCCTTTACTCTCCGTCGTGGTGAGCAGGCTCTTTGTGACCAGATATCGTTTTCTTAGACTGAATTTCACGAAGGTTGGCCTCATTCTGGTATTTAGGTGAGTACAGCATTTCTCGCGCAACTTGTCATGGAACGTTCATGAACGCGTCTTGCACCAGAAATGGGTATGTCTAATAGTTGGGGGCGCGTTGACCGACATGGGGAAAGCACTAACCACTTGTAGTACTTCTTACGATCGTTATTGGGAAGGCAGGAAATGTTTTTCGACTCTTACCGCCAACGTACGAGCGCACGTCCCATATCCATCCTTTGGATCACACCAACCCACTCTTAGGTTCGCAATCTGTCTCGCATGCTCTGGGTCTACGTCGCCCTTCCTCCCGAGAACGGCATGGCCAACACTCAAGCCAGAATTCCAACCTCACAACTCACTCACGCTGAACTTAAAAGTCAGAAGATCGAGGCGTTACGGTATTGTCTTGGCTTTGTCTATGCAGTCAAGCACTACCTTCGTGGAGAGGATGGAGCCAATTACGGTGACCTGGCCGGGGTTTTACCGCCTCATTTTTCTTTACACGATGATTTAGGCTATACCACAAATCACCGCGACCCTTCCATACTGTCTTATGCAGCGATGCAGGGTTCCCCTACAGATGCTAGTATTTGTGACAGGCATTCTGTGAATGCCACAAAGAGGATTAAACGAAAGCGCAGCAAGAAGAATAGATGTACTCCTGGTTCCACCACACCTCTTCTCAGTGATTCCCACCAAACTGTCGAGTTCCACTCGTCCGCTGATCGCATATCGATGCCACTTCCTTTAATGTTGGTAATTTAAAAAGCTCTCGCCCTCCGTGCCACGCCCTAGATCACATATTTTCTTCTAGTATTGCCCACCAAATCACGAGTGCTATATTCAGGTTTAAACGGGAAGGTTTGCTGGAGACAGTTGGTCCTGCAGGTAAGACCAGTGCTCGACGCTGCATACACTGAGCTTAAGAATACTACTATGGGAAAGGTACTAATGCAATGAGCGCATTGTGAGTTATTGTCCTCCGTTGACTTGTTGCATGCTGAAGACACCTTGGCAGGGTTCAGTCCATGGTCGATCAGATGACGTCCATGGAGCGGATTGCCAACTCGCCCATTCCTTCTTTCTGTTGGTTTCTTGCATCATGTCTTGCTATTTTCCACTTAACCACACATCGGTAGATGCAATTCACCTCAAACAAAGTGTGACGTTGTACCTTTTCGCTCTACCTTTCACTCTCTTGAACGATTTGGGCTGGGGGACAATCCCAATCGTTACTGTAGTTGCCTTTACATTGATGGGCATTGAAGGAATCGCGGACCAAATTGAAGTGCCCTTCGGTGAGCAAACCCCCAGATAACGTCTTGTACCTTATCGACAAGCGCGGGCCAATAGGTTACGACCCGCAGGATCTACCCCTTGGTGAGTGTGTCTTGGGGTGGACAAGCTGTCTTACTTAACATGGGCAGACACCTACTGCGACGATTTGAAAGAAGAGGTGGAGTAAGTGCATGACGGTGGTGTGTGCGCACCAGTGACTTATGTTTCCCGTTACAGATATATAATGGAGAGACTGGCGGAAGGCGGCTATGGTTCAAACGAATTTGATGACGGGGAGGGAGACGATTGATTTGCTTGTTGTTTGGCTTCCGCTTAACATCCCACTAGGGAATATACATTATTCTAAAATTTCAGTGGACTGCATCCATTACCCCAAGGGGGCATAGTGCAAATTCAGAGTGTCTAACTGAACTCAGGGGTACAGAACTCTCCGGGACCATAAGACTGCGAACGACAGATGAGCAAATTTAGATCTGCACCGATACTTTGACAAACCTTGGTTGTCAATGCAGTCAAACCAGCAGAGTTTTCACTGGTGAGCCGGCCACTCTGTGGCCCAGGCTTGGGTTTTTCACCCTTTGCAAATGCGTCAAGAACTCTCTTCGTAGTTATTGGGGTGAGATCCTCCTAGTTTGTCATCAGTACCTAGTCCAATATCCAACTCCTGTGACGTACATAGAAGTCGTCGTTGACAACCATCATCGGTGCATTGCTGCAAGCACCCTGACACTCGACTTCAATGACGGTAAACTTGCCATCCCCCGTTGTTGCCCCAGGTTTAATGCCACCGAGATGAGAGCAAACAGTATTAAGGATTTCTGTTGACCCACGCAACATGCACGGCGTGGTGGTGCAAACCTGGACGAAGTTCTCGCCGATCGGCTCCCTAGATATATGCTCAATATGACAATGCAAATTCGGGCTAGACCATCATCAATCGACGCACCGGTTGAACATGGTGTAGAAGGTAGCAACTTCATAGACACGCATTGGTGGCATTTCAAGGAGCTTCGCGACGTAGTTCATGACGCTGATACTTGTCCATCCTTTGTTCTGTCGCTGGCCGAGATCGAGGAGAGGAATGACAGCAGCTTTCTTGTACTGTGGGGGATACCGGGATATGATTTCTTCCGCCCTCTTCAAGTTATCTGGGGTAAGCGCGAACGGTATCTAGGGTCAAAGAAGTTTGCACGTGTATCTTGGGGCGCAACGCAAACAGTGCACACCTTTGGGTTGTTATACTTGGTGTCCCGATGCTAATACAAAGGATTGAGCCGAGAGCCACACGCGTTGCGAAAGGCACTGACCACAAAAAGCGCATCTGAGCGCTTTGAAAGTGATGTGGAGATGCACCTTCGAGCGACTGAGGGCCACAAAGTAGCGGACGTCAAAAGTTTGGCGGGGAACATGAGTATGGTCACCGAAAGACTGGTTCGGCTGAAGGAGTAGTACTTCGTGGTTATATAATACATTTGCATTAACACTACATATTCCCATGTACATATGTGTTCACTGAGATTTCTACAATATATACTTACTGAGGCAGTTTCTCAGACTGCCAATGGTTTGCATAAATAGGTGGCAAGGTCAAGCGCGAATGAGAGGGTGCAGTGACACTAAGTATAGTACTCAATTCGTCCCATAACTTACATTCACCATTGAGCGGCGCCATTTCGAGGTAATTTGGTCGACCTTGAGAAGCACACCGGCAGTAGCCCTTCGTAGCTCGACCTCGTGTATCCCACCTATCCCCGTCACCTGAATACCTCTCTCAAGCAGATTGAATACCTGGCCGGCCCACTCTCCCGCGCCAATTAATAGCGCGGTGTGCTCCAGGCCGAGCGAATGGCCACCGTCTAGCTCGATGCAGCCATCCAGAATGATCAGTACCAGGTTGAGAGCTGACGTGAGGACAGATGCCTCCTTCCTTTCGCTGCCTTTCGGCGAACCATCTTCGTCGTCCGAATCCTCACTCACGGGCCTAGTAATTTGCCTGGACCCGACGGTGACCGCAAGCTCCAGAGTGTTTGGTGCAATAACGGCAAGCCATTGCGGTGCGTTCTGGGATGCGTGCACGAGAATCGCCATAGTGTTCAGAAACGCTGACAGGATAAGAGAGTTTAGAATGAGACCTGTCCCGGCACCGCGATATTGATATAGGACGTCACGCTGCGCAGTCCGCTCTTCTCGTGTTTGTTCGTCCCGAAGGAAGACCCAGAACCGGTTGACGAAGGGCATAATGAACCATTCAGCGGCGATGCTCGTGAAAGATATTGTGCTTGGTGGACGCTGGACCGAAGGATCCGAGGTTCTGTGACTAGCTGAAACTACCTCGGTAATCTTAGACGGTTTTCTAATCCGCAGTTGTCTTTCCCGGACGACTTCAGGCACCTTGTCAACCGTCACTTCTTGACTCCTGTCAACGGCTGCTTTGGTGATGTCCTCCAGAAGTGGCTGGAGAGCATTATTGGAGCTTGTAGCCAAGTATTTCCGATGCAATACAGACGGCAGCATTTTACTTGGAAAAGTGGTTCGTTGAGTCGCAAGCGGTTGTGAAGCTTGAGAATTGATGGGAAGTGATGCCAGTTCTCTGGCTCCAAGTGCCAGAGCATTCAGCATCACAGAACGTTGGGTAGATGAATACTGGTTTTTGAAAAACTCCTCGATCATGCACCTTCAGCTCCTCAGAAAAGGAACTATATAGAGCGAATAAAGAACGCACTGGGCAGAGATTTTGGGACAACATGTGACTAGCGCTATCGCGATGCCTTGTCTCTTGTCGTCAAAATCGTCAAGATCAAATTTATTGTTCAAGGAAATGAAACCATAAACAAGATTAGCAGCATTTTCTGCTGCACAGGAGGTAAGAAGGTCAGTGTTACGACAAGTCAGGCTAGACTTACGCAGCTCTGTCCCATAATCACGTTTCCTGCGGATCAGCTCTTCACCGATATTCATGGCTATTTCAATCTTATCCGCCTCCTGGTCTTCCTCGGAGGACGCAACTCCGCTGTTCCGGACGAGCTCACCTAGCTGAGCTAGGTACACGGGACGAGGTATCTTCTTTCGACCAGTATGAAGCGTGGGATCCTTCTCGATCTCCTGGAGTTCTGACGGTGTGGGCGACGGAGTGCGTGAGTGCGATGGAGAAGCATAACCAGTCAAAGAATCATCTGAATCGTAGTCAACAATGCCCCGGGCTGGTATGCCAGTTCCCGCGACGGATCCTTGACGGGTGGCTGTCATCAACGTTGCTTCCGTGGTCAGATCACCTGGTTCTCCATCATTTCCCCGAACAGTGTCATCCTCATGGAAAGGCTCGAAGTCGATATCTCTCTGGGAGCAGAGTTGCCTGGCACGTCTAGCCCAAACCCTACCGTCATCATCTCCTTCCCAATCATCGAAATTCAGGTTTTTGCCGGCCCTGCTGGCGACAACTTCGGCGACCAACATGCCACATCGGCGTACACTGGCGTCCGGGTGAGTGATGTAGGCGCCAACTGCAGAGACCAAGGAAGGGGAGAGTGCAACTGATGTCACTTCATTCGAATATTGTGGAAAATGTGATACAACCAGGAGGAGCAATATGGAGATAACTGAAAACATGTTGTCGATTGATAAGCCACACGTTCCACGAGTAAAGGCATACATTGATGTCGAGAGAGCAAAGAATGTTTGATATGTTCTGAAACACTCCATATGCCAACGAGGCGAGAAAGAAACGCCTCTTGTGCTAATTCGTGGGAGCGGTCAAAATTCGCGGCAAATGTGTCAGAAGGCTGCAGAAATTACCTTGTGAAGATTGCGTGCCGCTTGCGAGCCAGCATACGAACACTCGAGAATGATTTTCACCCCAAGTTCGAGTTAAGATTACAGAGACCAGACTATTCCAGAGATCGTCGTGAACGCCAATGTCGCCAACTATGTCGTACAGAAGAGCTGCTTCACGACGCACGATGCCCCTGTCACGAGTAGATACGCCCAACGTTGATTCTAAGGTGAGCGATGAAAACAAGGACGCGAAGATGGCTTGCTGTGTCAGAACAGAAGGTAGCGATGCTATCGTGCGATTCCAGAGATTCTGGTATGATTTGCTCTCCTTATCTCGGAGCCTACCTCGGAGGGACGGCAATGCAGAGTGAAAGAACGAGGACTGCGAAGGGGATGGGTGAGCTGAGCTTGGGAATGCCCCGACGTGAACAAGTTTTGAGAAGAGCTGAGTCACGAGGGACAGATCCAGATCTGCAGATTCGGAACATGTCAGAATCAAAGAGTCAGATGTATCGTAACAAAATACTGGCCTGCAACAGCATGCTTGGATAAAGCATGGATAAGAAATTCAGTTCGTATACATAGGTTGTTGTAATAATCAGGCAGGCAGAGGTCAGTTGCAATACCCTGCCCTTTGAAAGCGTTGGCTATCTTGACGGGTACCGCGAAGATATCCCGAAGGCAATCATCCCAGCTAACAGACCTCCTCGCTGGATCATGGATTGTAGACACTGCATAGAAGAGTCTATCGATGGGATATTCCTTCGCGAGTCGCGATAAAAAGTCCACACTTCGATTGCGTAACGGAAGGGAAAGTATCGTCGAGTATGCGCATAGAGCCACATTGCCGGCAGGAGGAGAAGCGTCAGAGAATGCATCTGGACAAAAGTACTGCAGTATTAGAGCGGAGCAGCCCTCTTCCTCCAAAATCGTCTCCCATGTTGGCAGTATCGACTCCAGCAAAACGCGTTGGATTGGTGGAAATACCCTGGCGACGTCAACCACCACATCTTTGCTGGGCAATGAGTTGAATCTTCTGAATTGTGGAGGCAACAAGTTTACTCTGGCGAGCGGCAAACACAGCAGTGGGAGCAGTGTCTGGAATTCGGTAATCTGTGCCTGAAGCTGAGAGAGAAGCTCTTGCAAGACTGGTTGTCGCGGGTGACTGGGAGACATGGTCAAGGTGTACGTCGAGAACAAGACACTAATCTTGCACAAGCATGCGTGTACATACATACTCGATAAATAGCCACACCTACTGAGGCCACGAGATTTACACAACAGCGCAGAACAAGAGCACAACAGTTTAATGGGATTTCTTTCCAACCACCTTGAAGGCCCCATTGGTCATCACTTGGGCAATCTCCCCCGTCTGGACCCACCCTTGGTCCTCTGTCTCTGTGCTGTTTGCATCGCCAGATAAAGGTGTCCCAACTGGCGGTCCGCGCACGAGGAGTTCCCCTTTGGGGTCGTTGCCCCTTGCAATCGTCGCATCGTCCACGCCAACGAGTTTGACTTCAACGTTCACACTTGGAGCGCCAACGTGAGCCCGTTCGCCCTCTGCTGAAGGCAGAGACTGGAAATCAAAGGCATGCGTAGCAAACATGGGGCCGCTTGTCGATGCATGAATATGCGCATTGATGAATGGAACCGAGAGTGAAATCCTCCCTGGCGTTAATGCATCGTTCGGTAACGGACCTGGAAAACGAAATTGTCAGCCTCTGCATCGAGAGGATGGCGAGGAAGCAGTCACCCCCGCTGACGACAACAGCCTTTAATGTACTTGCCATACGTCCCATAACGTATTCGCGAGCACCATCAAATGCTACGCGGTCCCATAAACTCTCCTTGCTTAAGAAGCCCTCAGCCAGTGCCGCCAGTTTGTGCCTCCACACAACGGGGTAAGTGAACGACGACTTCGCACGGGAGAGCACTGCAGTTGATAGACCCTGCAAGTGGTCAGGATGAGCGAACAGTACCGTAGGAGACGGTATGGTGAGTTTTGTCGCAGAAAGTATGTCATCGACGTTACGCGGCAAACCACTGGAGTTGACATTGGAATTGGAATATATGCGGGTCGAGTCACACGTTGCGAAACACGCGCACTCATACAATGCGGTGTATGCAACTGCCCGCCCGAACGGAGTGCTGAGAGAATGTGCGGAGATGAGAGTGTCGAGGGTGGACAGCGCTATGGAGGGCGGAAACAATGCTCTGATCGCTGTGACACCAGACGTGAAATTTAAGTGGGTAAAGCGCACTCCTTGTAGATCACCGGTAGATGTTTCGAAGAACGCGAGGGTAAACAGATCGCTGGGGCCTGAAATAAAGGTGCGTGAACTGCAAAACTAATTCAAAGAAACAACTTACGGGCTGAAGAGGGAACTACCGCATTGACTACCTGAGCACCGTCGGCCTCGACTTGGGCCCAGTTCAGGATTTGAGCCTCACGCACCGCCTTAGGCCGGGAGACGGTGTCTAGTTGACCCACTACGATAATATTGTAGTCATCTTCTCTTGCGTCAGAGAAAAGTTCGAGGAGGTGGGGCAAGAAATCCGCATCGACGATGATGGCAGACGGGGTGTGGGTCTCTAAAACACGCGAGAGAAGCTTCCGTGAGCTCAAGGTGATAGAGATTATGGAGTGCTTCGCGAGTGCAAGATCGGCGATGACAAACTCTGCACAACTTCGCGTTAAGCTGACGTGAATGGGGATAGAAATGAAACACACCGAGGCTATCATTCAAAAGAAGCAGGACACTGGACTCTCCAGGAAGAAGCCGGGAGATACCAGCACCGAAGGCAGCAACGCGTTCGTTTAGTCGGGCATTGGTAATCTACATGGCACGGGTGGGCGCATGCTCCAGAGATGTACATGCGGGTCACTCACTTTGGTCGACCAAAGCGTCCTTGGTGACTCGAATTGGGACTTGACAAAGTCGTTGACTAAGTCCACATCCTTGTCAGGTTTGACAGGAAACTGCAGGATTGCATGACAGGACTGTCCCGGTAGGTCCATGAAAGGGGTGACATACCCTACCCATCAGCCCAGTGCCATAATTCCTATAGATGGCGCTTTCGGCGGGACGTCTTACGCGGCCAACGTCGCTCTGTCTTCCAAGAAGGATGGGGTGCACGAGAGGTTGGGGCCTGCAAAAATTCTGCAGAAGAAATACGGATACACCTATAAACCCTAGGAGCACCGTCAAGTCGTTGGTGACAAGGTAGTCACTGAATGATGACATGTTTCCTGAGAAAGATCGATTCTGGTGGTGAAGTGGGTGAAAGTCTGGGAAGAACCACGGTTCTTGCCGCAGGCGTTTCTCATCACCGCTAGCCATGGACACCAGTCGCGGACATTCCACCACACAACACCGTACGTTCACGGGTATGTACCCCATCGTCTGAACTTTGAGGCAGAGCCGAACCATTCAGTCGTTTTTTCCTTGGTCTTTAGTATTTAGCTCGCAGCGACCAAAGTTCCGCTGTTGAATTACCACGCCGCCAACAATGTGATTGTGCGGCCTCGGTCGTACCGGCCACAATATTAATGTTGTGGAGTGAGTCTACAGCACATACCACTGCGTCCTCCAAAGGAGATCCGTGCACGATATGATGCAAGTCGCGTGACAAATGCTGACACCCCTAACTTTCTCATACACTCCCATGGTTGCCTCTGCTGTAAAGAAAAAGTCTATCAAACCCATGCCGCCCAAGTCCCATTCTTCCACACATCCGCCCTGGACCGATATGATCACGGTGTGTGTGCCACGTCCACGGCGGAATACGAGCGTCTGAGGTTGCTCTGTCAGGAATGCATAGCGACGACTCCAGATGGGACCAGACATGGTGTCTCTCGACTCGCAATTAAAAAGGTCTGTTTCTTCTGATCTGCGATTCTCCCTATTGGCTGACGAACTACAGTTTGTCGACTCAAAGTACCATTTCCCCATGAATGCTGCTGCTACAAGTCAACTCAATCGTGCTATCACGCACGGCACACACAGCGGTAATTTTGTGCTTCCCAAGGGTTGGTTTTCTGTACTTCGGTCCCGCAGAACTCCCATCATTTTGTATGTAGGTCCGTCGGGCAAGGTAAAGTTAGCCCCTAAAAAGGTTGGTGGGATTGCCAAGGAGGTGAATATGCATCTTCTGCGATTCCTTCTTCTGGTTAATCGATGCCCCAGAATAAGAAACCTCCCTCGAAGCGTCTCGGAGTAACGAAACCTAGGGTGCCTCCTGTTTCCACCACCAAGACCGAACTACCATCGTTCACGAACGAGCAGCCTTCGAAAACCATGCCCAGGAGCAGAAAATACACTTCAATGGCAAAGAAGGCACGCGTGACTCCTATTCCGGGAAGGAAACTACCACCAAGGAAACCCACCACGAAGCGGGGTGGCGCTGAAAGGGTGGGTCGCCTCTCATATCTCAAACAACGACATGTGGGTATACATCTCTTCTAGGTGTCGACCCGTTCGAGTGCTACTGCCACCGCAAGGACCAGGAGTGCAACAAGAGGAGCAGCGAAGGCAAAGAAACGTACGATCAAATAATTGTGGAATAGTAAACGAGTTTCGAAGACGGCTTCATCGTTTTATTCTGCTTCAAGTTGGCATCAGTTCCTTGGTTCCCACACATTTTTGTCTACGTTCTTTTAGCCCGGCGGTTCGATATTGTTGACCGATTGGAGAACGACAACAATAGCCTATAAATAATGTTTCACACGGGCAGGTTCGGAAGCGCTGAGAGTTTGGGGCAGAAGTACTTCAAGTTCACGTCGGAACGCAAAAATCAAATAGTGTACACTTGCCGGAATCCAAATTTTTTTAACGCAACCCATATTATAAACACATTCATACCGTATGCATGCAATAAAATAAGAATTTGTTCAACGGAGACGCCAAGCGTGACATCCGGCAGAGATATCTCACCTATTACGGGAAGGATACTTAGCATATAGCACACTGGTATGGAGTTGGTGTGCCTGCATTAATTGCCAGGGACCATGTGTACATGTTTGTTACAATTATATGACAGATAATTTGGATAATTGACACCAAAAATTATAGAGTACACATTGCCTGAATGTACAATGTACATATATACCAGACACTTGGATACTTCGAGTGGCGAGCGCAAGTCGGGCACGGGTCATGGGGTACGAAAACTCACACGGTTTTCAAGACTTGGTGCTCGCCTCTCCTTTGTTTCGCTCACCTCTCCTTGCCTCTTGCCTTGCCTCAACGTGTCGCTCACACGGGCTCGACTTTGCTTCACCCTCACCCAAGGCTCGTCACTGATCACCCTGCCCTCCCCTTGTCCTCAAATTCATTCTCCTGCCCTCATCTCGCGCCGCAACCCATGAGCATGAGCATGCATGCTCACTCGCACCATTGCCTCCACTTGCCGTGCCCTACCGCGCACCGCGCGTGCGCACACACTCCGCTCCTGCCAGTTGCCGATAATGCCCACGACGTTGCAAGAAGTCGCCATGGTGGGGAGAATGGAAAAGGAGCGCGAGAGAGAGGAACTCAACGAAAAAGAGGTACGATCGATCGGATGACGCAGCCACATCGACGCACTCCATTTGCTGTGCCCGGCATCTCCACCGCACCTGCGACATGTGCTCAAGCACACGCTCCGCTCCCGCCAGTCACGGGTAGAAATAACATAGCATACATGTTGTAATCTAAAAACATTGTATGATCCGAGTCTATGTGTGATGTATATCTACAAAATACTGGATCCATGGGTAACAGAAGATGTAGCCCGTATAGTACGACGCACATGCGCTGACAGGTTCCACTGTATGTACATGGTATAGTAGCTGTATGTACATTGTATAATAGCTGTATACACACTATAGAAAGAGGGTCCAATCAACTCATGAGATTATTTTAAATTATGTCCTGCAATAATGCCGGAATCCAAGACATGTACATAATCTACATATTGGCTCCATAATCGCCAAAAAAAATGTTGATTGTACAATTTTTACAAACCGACGTGTTGTTGCACAAAAGGAGTGGAGGTCCGCCGATATCGACACTCAAGACGCGGCCCTGGACACGGTGTATCGGCATGCTGTGACAGGGGGAGGAAGCGAGGAAAAGATCCGAATCTACTGCGCCGCCATCTGCGTGATGACATCGTTGTGACCATGCCATTCGTAGTCAGGATACCCAAAAAGAAAGTATAGCGAGCTGTTCGTGCGCGAGTGCCCGAATGTTCCAGGAGGGGCAATGATAAGGGTAATAACGAGTGATTGGAGAGGTGCGTAATTACGTGATACAATTACGTGACTTACCTACGCAGCAACTGTTTTTGAATTTTTGATGGATTCATGTAATTTTGGGTGTCACGTCGGGGGCTCGTTACCCTTCCTTTGTCTTTCACCATCACCATCCCGCCATCCACCGACTCTGCCTTACCCTCCTCCTTATAATCCTCGTAAAAGCCTTATATCTCTCCCTACTATCGTGGTTCGGACTCATACAGATCTCCGCTAGTAATGACAAGCCAGTCCCTCTGATACATATCTTCAACGCCCCATGCATTCACCCCACCACCCCTCTCGACACAATTATGGCACCCGTATCCGCAAGAATTCCGTCCTCAAACCAAGCGCACGTTTAAGACAGTGTTCTTCCCCGCATCCTGCGCCACGCAGGATCAAGCCTGTCCCTATCCCCGAGGTTCACCTACCCGTCCCTCTCACCCCAGATCCGGGCTTCCCCGTCTTTCCCCTCCCCGGTGTCATGCTCCACCCGGAAGATGCATCCAACAAGGTCTTCCACGCAATTGGTCGGTCCTTCCTTTCAGTCGTAAGTTCTTCCCACCTCTTTGACTATCTACCTCCCACGATACATCACACGTGCTGTCTCTCACACTGATACCCTGTAGGAGAATCGTGCGATGACGATTAAAGACCTCGCGGAAATGACCCTCAATTATGGTCTCATGTGCCAGAAGTACGTGCCTCCTGCCGTCCCTCGCCCATTTAGTTTTCACGCCATTGATTTCCGCCTTGTTGCTTATTTTACACCCATCGCTTCGCATTTATCTCGTTGCTAATCGGTGTTCCCCCTCTCGATCACAGTGTTTCCGCTGCATCTCAGGCCATTACCACCTACATTCGAAATCATATGGCGCGATGCGAGGCACAGCAAGACCACCCTCTTCTTCTTCGGCATGTTCTATCTGGAACTCTTGCAGATGATGACCTCGTACCTGCACTATACAGTAGAAGGGGTGGGGCAACCAACCCGAAGTCCAGTTTGAAAGACCCTGCGTTCGACGACAGGAACGCTGCCCGGGTTGCCCAAAGTGCACTAGAAGGAAAGCGGTTAACTAACTTCCGACGGGGCACGATGGTGTGGTACCTTTCCAAGGCGGCAGGTGTCTCGTGCCCGTTTGCACGTGCCGGAATCCGTCTCTGCGAGTATGGGAAGGAAGGAAGGAAAGTCGCGGCAAAACACGGCGACGAGTTACAACCAGAGCCGAAGAAGTACACCAACCATGACGAAGCGCAGTGTGGAGAGAAGAGAAAGAGAGTGAGGAGGGGATGTCGACAGGATTCTGAAGGGTCTCGGGAAAGTTCATGTACTGAACGGGACAGCCAGAGTCCTGCGACTGATAGCGGGTATGGTGAACTCAGCGCCGATTCCAGCGACGACGAGCGGCCGCCTAAAGTGAAGCTCACCTTCCGACTCCGGCCGTCTCTGACATGCGCGCTCATGCCCGCCGCTGCATCCCGGCCGAGAGAGGTCATTGACCTGTCGAGTGACGTGACTGGCTCCTCGTCCGAAGACGATGTTGGTGCCGATGATAGTGACGACGCCTACATGCATCCAGACCCGCCCGAGGCGCCCTGGAGTCTGCCGCCGTATCCGCGGCGGTCCATCTCCGTGCCATGCTACACACCAATTTGTGATGAACGCGCTCACTCGCCATCGTTCTCGGTCCAGCGACGTGCAGTAACGGACGAGAGGAGGCGGTCGCCATCCGTTCCCTGGAGCGCGTCCCCACCTCCTGACTCAGACCACGACGATTTCGAGCTCGACTTCGACTCGGACGTCGATTGGGACTCCTCCCTATCTGTCCCCTCCCCAACACCAGCTCTTCGAGTCAAGGTTGAGACCACCGATGACCTCCATCCGTTCAAGCGCGAGCCCGCCGACATCCGTGACATGCTAGATGCTTGGGAAGATCTTGATTGCGCACCGACATCCACCGTGTCATCAGCCACTGTCAAACTACCTCCCACGGATGACCTCAGATTTGACGCTCTGGAGCTTTGGGAATGGGAATTCGAGTGTGGCTGGACTGGTATTGCAGAAGATCAACAGGATTTGCCCATTGTAAAAATGGAACCAGACGAGCGGGAATGTCTTGCCTCATTTCGAGCGTTTGCACCGGGTTTTCCAGTCTCACCACCCTCCCCATTTACACCCTCATCCCATCACTCATCATCCTCTCCTATTTCTGAATCGGGCGTGTGTTCTTTCACTTTCCAGTCTCCTCTTTCACCGTTCGCATTGCCCCCACCACCCTCTCCGTCCTCGGTTCCGACTGGAATCAATAGGGGAGGCTGCGCACTGACTTGGCAAGATGCTGAGTTGCTTGGCCCGGATAGTGTGCATCCACATGAATTTGAGGACGGATGGGCTAGTGGGTTAAGAATGCACGCAGATTGTAGCCCGGCCCCACAACCTTCCTCCGATGAAGTTGCCTCTTCGCAGTCCGTTGAACCTAAACAAGACAAAGTAGACGTTGCGTGCACAGTGGTCAAAGAGATGGGAAGTTGTCATACCGATTCAAGAATCTGCTTATCGCAATTTCCATCTGCGGTGGCTCCAGACGTTGTGGTCGTCCACACGTGTCGTCCGTGCACGCCCGATATTTGTGCAACCCAAATTGGAGGTATGTAGTGTATATACCGGATTTGACCATGGAAATGCTGACTCTGGTTTGTTCTTAGGCATATCTGTATACCAGATTATGCTCGGTTCGACCCTTCTCCTGAGACGCATCGACACGGATTTTGTGAATCTCAGTACGATTCTAGCTCACCTGTCTCTGTCCCCTCCATCGCCCCTCCCAACAGCGTGTGTTAACGTGTCTCATCCTTCCCTGTCGATCGATGGGATCTGGGCCCCTCTCAGTGTTGCTCGCGTGTATGCCCATGATTTACCAAAGGAAATAGAGAGTATTTTTCTCTCTGATGACCTCGTCATGCGCTTTCCTACCGCTCTACAGGATTTCTACCAGAGGAGCACATCAGGGAGGTTATTAAATCAGTTTGGGCCACACTTCAATGCCTCGCTCTCTTCGCCCGGAGCCGGAAACCCATTGCATATACCACAGCTCGACCACACCAAGTCCGCGAGAGAAGATGCATGGGAAGGTTCTATCGAGGCTGGGCTTGTTGAAGAACCATTACTAGCCATCCCACCCTCCGTTAATCTTGCGCTAGCCGCTCTGCACCCATCGACGTTGACCGAAGGGGCTGCTGCCTTGCCAGAAATGCCACTTAGCCCAACAGAGCAAGAGATGTTTCGTAGTCTCTGTGTTCATCCCGACTGGGAAACGGAGGAGGCTGGAACGACCAATAATGGGGAGAACGCTGACACTGCACCCAAACATAGTCCTGCAAGAGAAAGACCGCTGCGGCGGTCGAGGAGGGTTGCCAATGCAGTTGCTGCACGATCCCGTGTTGCTCCCCCAAGAATGAAGGGTCCTCGACACTCGTGATTCGCCGATTACTGTCCAGCTGAGGCTCCGCCCGTACCTACTTGGAATGTTTTCTTCATCGTTGCTGAGTTTCGTTCTACTCCTCGCTCACATTATACACTTGCTAGAAATTGTATCAGGTATTTTCCGACGTGATGTCCTATGATATATACCTCCAGTATTCTATGATCCCACTCGGCTTTGAGCAGTGCACTCCTTTGCATTTCGCCCTTTTTCTTGGCCATTGGTCAGCTCGCCCGGGCCCATTTAATGGCCGTTTGTGCACAACATGTGCGTATGGTACATGCCCTATATTACAAAGCATTCTGGTGCCTGGTGAGGTTGGTTCTCGCACGGGCTTGTCCCAACGACAGGCTGCGGATGTGAACGAGTGTCTTGGCCGAGGAGGTAAGACAGTTGTTCTTGGGAAAGGAAGTCAACCAGTCGAAGAAGGTCACTAGCGGAGTGTGAAAAGCTCGCTTGGGATTTCTTGCCCGTGGTTTGCTCCCAACCACGAAATTTCTATCATCTTACTTAGTACTCCATATTTCTCTGGTCCAAGTACACCAGGTCTTTTAAAGTACTTCTCGGTGGACATTCTCCATCCAATATCCTTTGCTTTACTACCTTTTTTCGCATTTTTTAGTTCATTCCCGGCCAAGCGCAAGCTAATTCCGACACTTGTCCCGTCGATTTCCGCATCGCAGACACGACCCTCCAAAATCCGTCCGTCTGGCCCTTAGCTTGGGTTTTGCTTTATTCCACCCACTGCATGAAAAAGCCGACGGGGGTCCGTTAATCTTTGTCCACAACCCAACAGTAATCTCTAATTGCACACGAAAACAAGTCCTATAATGTCTTTATCTGCCTCCGACAACAATGGCTCCTATTCAAGAGTTTCTTCGGGTAAAACGCCACCGCCAGCACCTTCTGCAGCCTTTGCAAAAAGGTAGGCGGCATTCTTTGGCATTCTCGGCGTCGTTAAATGATGACACCACAGAGCGCGGGAAATCCAAGCGGAAGAACGCTTAGGAAGATACAGGCCACCTGCGCTGCGCGCCCTTGCGCCTTCTGGGTCTCCGCCGAATGACTTAGCACCCAATATTCCATCCCAGGGCGATAGTGACATTACTCCAGCATCGGCTTATCCCCCCGGTTTTAGGAGAGCTAGGGCTGGTACTCTCCCTTCTGATGTCCACCTCGCGGCTCAAAGATTTGCCGCTGCTTCCAGTACCTTGGGCAGTACGACACCTTCTACCGAGTCCTTCGCAGAACAAACCCCGCAGCGGCAAAATGCCGACACCCCTCCAAGCCTTGTCGTGCCTCCGCGTCCTGGTCTCCGTCATTCGGCTACCTCTGTTGCTCCTGCCGCTACAACCAGTGCGTCTGTGGGCGTCGTCGAGCGTAACAGCCGCCTTAGGTCTGGTTCACTGACCTTGCCATCCTCCGGCCTAACGAACCCATTCGGACCCTCCATCTTTTCGTCGTCTTGGTTATCATCCACAAATCCTTCTGGCTCGTTTCCCGTTCTGGATGAGTTGCGCTCTGTGACTTCCGCTGATTCGGCTGATGATTTCGATGTCCACACTCTTGATTACCTTGGTTTGGACGACAGTCATCGTCCCCCACCAGCAGCCACAATTTCCGAGTTACGTACACAGGCGCAAGCGGCGATCGCCGGTAACCTGGCTAACCCACCTCGCTTGCGCGCAAGTACAGTGTCTAACCCATATCGCGCACGTTCTTCTGGCGCCACTTCGTTGTTAGCCACGCCAAGCGGTGAAGACGAAGAAGAGTTCTTTGAAAATTACGAGACTCAGCAGTTGTACGGACGCCAGCGCCTCAGTTCATATGATGGATCTCTCTCTGATGCAAACCTTTTGCACTCGTCTTACGTTGCCAAGGGATTCAAGCTGACTGAGCACCTCTCCTCTAGTAGTGCACTAGCCTCACGGCCGCGTGCCATATCCGTTGGGACCCTCGATGATCCCACCCGTTCCTTTCAACGCCGTGCTACGACGAGCGAGGTTCAGACCCCATACTTGAACGACCTTGGCCCTGCTACAGGCAATTTTACCAGCCCTGCCGGTATTCTCAAGTCGGATGCCAAGCTAGCGTCCCGCAACGCGTCTTCGTCTACTGTCCATTTTCCTAATGGTGAGGTTAGCCGTGCGTCGGCTTACCTCGTTGCCCCCAATTCTCAAGGAAGGGCTGTCTCACCGAAATCCGAGGCCAATAATAATTCACAGATACAGACACCCACTCGATCACTGTGGATTGGTAACCTTGATAGTGCTGTGACCAGCGAACAGCTCATCCACGTTTTTGCTCCCTATGGTGCCATCGAGAGTTTGAGGTTGTTACCTGAGAAGGTTTGTTTAGTCTGTCTCTTGAGAATAACACTCAACGCTGGACATAGGAGTGTGGCTTTGTCAATTTTGTTGATCAAGCGGATGCTATCCGTGCAAAGGATGATGTTTTGAACCGTCTTGGAGGTCACATTGGCATGCCCAATGGACAGACGGTACGAATCGGGTTTGGAAAGGCCGACAGTGCTCCAGTTGCACCCGCGAAGGGCACTACTATCACGAATTCTGGCGCAACCTCCCCCAACGGTATGGGTAAGAGTGCCAGCCCCGGCCTTGGAGGCTTGGATGCTCAGCTGCAGTCCACTCCTACTCGTGCGTTGTGGATCGGTTCTATTCCCAGCACCACAACTCCCGCCACGATTCTCAATGTCTTTAGCCCCTACGGGCCTATCGAGTCTGCTCGTGTTTTGACACACAAGAATTGTGGATTCAGTGAGTTCTCCTTCCTGTTGAACGTAAATAAATACGTCATTGACATTTTTTGTAGTCAATTTTGAACGCCTCGATGATGCTGTTCGTGCGAGGAAGGCATTGAACGGACGCGATGTGCTGGGCAGTGACGTTGGGGCCATCCGTATTGGATTTGCCAAGGTGCCAGTGAAAAATGGCCAAGAAGGCAATGGCACACAAGATGACAGCCCCAGTGTCGCGGTACAAGGTATTGGTGATCTGAGCGTCGGTGCAACTATCCATGCGTTGCGGAGCGTCAAGGGTGCTTCAACGATCCCCGCTGACCAACAGGTTCTTGGAGGAACAGTCGAAAACTATCGTTCAAACTTGCTTCTCAGCATGATCGGCTCAGGCATGCATAACATTGCATCTGTTTCTGACGGACTTTCCAAGCCTGCTGGGTGGACCCCGTCCGTGACAGAACAACAAATGATCATGCGAGAGCTCAGCAAGGGAAGTACTGATGCAGAGGCAGACATCCAGGCTCTTTCTGGTCAGTCGTTTAGGCACCTTGTGCAACTTCTTCCTCATCCTTTTATCAGAATTCAGGCCTCCTACAATGTACTACACCACGATACCACTCGTTTCTGAGAGACCAAACAACAGGCGATGGGATGCTTCTAAACTTCGTGAGCTCCGCAAGCGACTTGATTCTGGCACAATGTCTGTCGAGGAAACCGATCAGGTTGCAGGGGATTTCTTGGATGGGGAGATTGTCGACTTAGCTTCTGACTGGCTTGGAAACACGGTTGGTATTCACTATTATTGGACAGTTCCATGCATTTCTGAAAATGACACAGGTTGTTCAAAAGCTATTTGAGAAATGCTCCGCAGGTCCAAGGTTTGCGATGTTGGATCGAATCACGCCCCACCTAGCTATGATTGGGATTCACAAGAACGGAACGTGGGCTGCACAGAAGATCATCGAGTGCGTGCAGGCTCCCGAAGAGGTTGCACTTATTGTGCAAAACCTGAGGGCTTACGCGCCTCCTCTGCTCCTCGATCAGTTCGGGAATTATGTTGTGCAGTATGTCACCTGTCAGTATTCCATTTCCTCCATCCTTGACCAATCCATCAGATGCTGCTTGCGCTTCGGTGCACCCGCAAACGATTTCATCTTCGATGCAATGGTGGATCGTATGTGGGAAATCGCGCAAGGCCGTTTCGGAGCAAGGAGCATGAGGGCATGTCTCGAGAGCCCTCACGTCACTATCAGTCAGCAACGGCGCATCGCTACCGCCGTGATTCTCAATTCCATCCCCCTTGCCACTAACCCAAACGGCGCGTTGTTGCTAACCTGGTTGCTGGACACGTCTTCGTTCCCATCACGATATAGCTTACTTGCGCCACGGTTTACCCCTCACCTCTCACATCTTTGCACGCATAAACTAGCATCGCTTACTGTCCTTCGAATCGTCAACCAAAAGATCGAGCCAGAGGCATCGCGTCAAATCGTGCAGGCATTGTTCTCGTCGCCTGGAGATCACGTGCTAACAGATGTTTTGGGAGACCAAGTCAACGGTGTCGCTGTTGTACACAAGATCTTGGCAAGTCCCTTCCTTGACCCTGCCGACAAACCAAACTTCATCGAAGCAACAAAGCGCGTGTTGATCGAACTCAAGGTTATTGCTACCCAAGCATACCGCCGTCTCATCGAGGAAGTTGGCCTACCCATTCCTAATTACCAACCAACATACACCACTAACGGTCCGCCCGGTAAAAAGGGACAATCTCATAATTCCTTTGGTGTCCCTGGTCTCCCTTCCGGATACGCATCCAACGACCAGGGTCTGGCCTCGATGATGGCTGCGTTGCAGATGGGTGGTCAGAACCCCCAGTCTGGACCACCTCAACTGCACATTGACCCCACATACGGTCAGAGTAATGCTCCCCCCCGTCCTCGCGCTTCGAACCCCCCGTCAGCGTTCTCCCCATCTTCTGACCCATTCAATCCATTTGCTCTTCGTTCGCCGGACATTAGCAGTCCCCGCGCAACAGTTCGCCGTAACGGGACCGCGCCTGCCACAACCTCTATAGCACAGACCCCCGTTTCCACAATTCCCTATGGTGCTCAGTCTCCTGGCGTTCCACAGCCCGGCGGTGTTCTCGGGATGGGCCAGGCCACATACAATGGCCAGACCGTTCCCCAGGTCTACCCGCCGTATGCTATGTACCAAGTATACCAGCAGACACCTCCGACTAACCTCGGTGCTTTCAATTAAAAAATATGCCACGAAATCCGTTCATGACATTACTTCGCTTGCACATTGAATGAAGCTATTCTTTCTCTTCTCTTTATCTGTCCTCTTTCTACCCACTATAGTCCAGGTCGTTGCCAAACACCCTCACTTCCACTCCTTTCATTGATACCCCCCTCCCTGATGTCCCCTCACACTCCTTTTTGGCATCAAACTGGACAGAGTTGTGGATCTTGGCCAATGCTGGAATGTTGCTATCCTCACTTTCTATTCTTCACTAGGCTAGGTCGACTCTTGCGACCGTGTATAAGTACATAGTGGATGGCTGTAAAGCCGTTTGAAAGTATAGACAATAATTTGCTTTCAGACTTTGCATGTGCTTGTTGTAAATATTCACTGAATCAAAATTTGCACCATCATCTCCTGAGTTGTCATGGGGAGTGCTTCTTCCAAAGCAGCCCGCAAACTACCGAGGGAAAAACCATCCTGGCCTGCAGGTTCACGCATTCCTGCTACCGCAGAGCCAGCACGTCTACGGCCAGAGAGACCACCGTTGGCCTCTGAAAGCAAAAACGAAGGTGAGCAGCACACACCTTTTGTGCCGTTCACTAATCCAGAGTAATGCATTCGGAACTCCAGCAATCGACAAGGATGCCAAGGACCCGCACTTTATGGAAAAACTGAACCAACTTGGCCCAGTGCGAGTCGACCACCACATGCAGACAGTCCAAGCCGTAACGGTAAGCCCCTGGCCGGGTAGTAGCAGTCTGATTCGCCTTGCGGAGTCGCTGAACTCGGATGTTGTTTTCAGGCGAGCGACATACAGAACATGTATCACTCCAGGATGCGGTCAGAGGCGGAGGCGTCGGGCCTGCAGTCCAGAAAGAACCGTCTCTTGGCTTCTTCCCTGACAGAGCTACTCGAGGCGAGAAAGTCTATCACGACCAGTGCTGAACTGGAGATGCTCGCAAAGCGGTATCGCATGGATGCCACGAAACTAGAGCAGATAAGTCGGGTGGTGAACACGCCGAGCATTGACGGGAGTACGGTCGTCCGGACCACGGATGAACATGGGGAAGAGGATCTGACGATGATGGTGGGTCGGCTCTTTGGGGCTTTCACACTGGTGCTTGGCTCACTGCTACACAATCAATTAGGCTCATTGGGTCGATCCCGCCGTGCCAGTGGTCTCCCGAGCATGACAGAATTACATTTGCATTGAGTAATTGAGAGGTGTTACAGTAAGTACGTCGTGTTGGACGCAAAATGACATTACAGTAAGCTATGCTAGAAATATACACGCAATGCATTACCCTGAATCGACTCTGCTGGACAGTATGGACATTTAACACGCCTACAAATGTCTCTGTCAATCGGCGGAGACAACGTAAGACGGAGGGGGAACGAACCCATTCACTTTGCTGAGTTTCTGTAAGCTGTCCTTCGTGATAACGTGTCCACAGGTCATCATCATTGGTGGATTCTGCTCCGTGGACTGGTCCTTTGAGACAGGACATGCAAAGATCGAATGATAACGGTTTTCCGGAGGAAGGGGTATCTCAATCTACGGGGACAACAGCATCAGTAGCCACAAAGGCACATCAAGATGAACATACCGGAAGCTCGTCACTCTGACTCCACTCGCTCTTTTTCTCTTTCATCACAGTCCGCGCCTTTTCAATCCTTGCCAACGCGCCTCCGCCACCGATATCGCCGACAACCCGGAGGGGGACTTGCCGGCTCATTCCCAGACTCGCACAATACTCTTTCGCGAAAAGTGGTTCGAGGTCTGTATGAAGCGAAGGCGAGGCAAGATCTGCGTATGGGGAGCGCTCTAGTTTCTGTTTGGGAAGGAAAGCCAGACAGGCCATGAGGCGTTTAAACTCAAGTGCATGCTCGGGATAGAAGCCTCGCAAAGCTGCATTGGCATACGATATCGCCGGCAGAGGGTTGGATGGGTCGGGGGAAAGGAGTAACCGTATATACTGAGAGCGGTGGAGATGGAATTCTAACGAAGAAGAACGTGAACGAAGGAACGCGCGATTCTTCCTAGACCACCTGATTGTGGTATGCTTTAGCTTGCAAGTAAGGGAACCTTTCTTAGAGTACTCACTCAAGCGCAGGGCCGACATCCTGTCTTCGGAGTGCTGTTATGATGCGGTGAAGCTCCACGAACTGACCACGCAGTTCAGAAGTGATCTCGACGCCAGACTCCTGGGTACGCTCGGTCGGCAGTATGTCAGTGCAGGAGGGCATAGTCGACGTACTTCGATGAAGGTCTCTGCTGTGGAGAACTGGCCTGTGCGAAGGAGGTGCAAGGCTATGGTTCGATCAAGTGCTTCTTTGGCGGAATGAGATGTAAAGAGGGGATCATAAGTGGGCAGGGGTTGCGTGAATTTCTGGGGAAGCAATGAGGATGAGCTCTGAGCGGGCGGGGTAACCAAGTCAGACCTTGTCCAAAGTCTTTCCAAGTCTCGCAATCGCATTGTAAACCTCTTTCTGTTTCTCGTCGATCTCCTTCTTCTTGGTGTCTACCGTCTGTGACAGTAGAGCGAATGTGTCTTGAGTGACAGTGCCCGCCGCGATTCTGCTCTTGACTTCATACAAGGACTGGAGCAGAGAGACCAGCGAACTTTCCGCAGAGGGAATTTTTCCCTTTGTCGAGCTCTCCGTCGATGCCCTGAGCTTTTCCAGCTCCTTGATGGGCCCGTCCATAGTGTCGTGAGGTGATGAGACAGACGTGCGATTAGTAGTCGACTCCTCCGTGTACACTTTGTCACGTCACGTCGACAAGAAAATGCCTCGATTTCTGACTGGCGATGAGCTGGGCAGTATAAAATCCGTTTCGTACGATCCAGACGCATCGACAACGAACAACCTACTGTTAAAAACCCTACACGATGGCACTTCAACTGGTCGCACTCGAGGGGTACAGAAGTTAGCCATGAGCAGGAGCGGTCCGACGCAGGTGCGTGTCTCGCTCACACCGACAAGCCGAACCGCAACAAATAACGTTCAGGGCAAGTTGGCTTCGGCACACGCAGACGGCACCCTTTGTCTCGCATCAGTGACTGGCCCCGCGGACGATCTGGAACAACATCACGGATGGAAGGAAACGAGATTCAAAGTGGACCAGTCTTTCGTCGGTCTGGCGTCGACACAAAAGTAAGTGGCAAAAGAGTAAAACTGGTAGAGCTGCTCATTAGAATGTCTTCTAAAGTACTGTATACTCATGTGCCTCTAATGGCGCACTTCGAGTGACTTGCATGAACGGCGAGGTTGGCCCGACGCATAGACTCGGCGCGCTCCCGTCACGGCTTATGGACTGGCAGCTGGGACCCGATCAAGAAACCTTTGCTTACGGCGGTGACGAAGTTGAAGTGTCAGTCTGGAATACCGAACGCGCCCTGCAGCCACGAGCATGCAGTTCCACAGTTTCGGCAGGCAGCCAGAAACGAAAAAGAGCCGAGGACTTGTTTCCGGGTGAAGTCTGGCGTGCCAAGAATGTAGCGAACGACTACCTAGGACTACGCCAACCAGTCCATAATACCTGTCTCACGTATCTGCCATCATCGAGTTCCTCGAGTCAACCACAAATACTTGCAGGTACCCGGTTTGGCGATCTTCGCAGGTACGACACACGTTGCGGACGACGACCCGTCAGCGACTTCAAAGGCGTTGGCAAGGCGGGCGGTGTTAAATCAGTCGCCAAGGGATTGTTAGAGCAGTGAGTAAAAAATAAAGAAAACATGTATTTGCCATTTATCATCAACTCCAATTCAAGTGAGGTGTTCGTATCGGATCAAGGAACGAATCTCTTTGCGCTTGATCTACGCACTGGCAGAACTACTTACGGATACAAGGGTATGCATCTCTGCAGTGTTCGGCCTCCGCTGATGCCAACTTATCGCTAGGGATATCTGGCGCTGTGAATTCATTGGCTGTAGCACCGTCATTTCTCGCATCCGTGTCCTTGGACCGCTTTACTCGCATTCATAGCACATTCCCGCCTGCTACCGAAGTTGGAAAACCACAGGAAGAAAAGGGCACCGTGCTCGACAAAGTATACATGACTACAGTCCCCACTGTAGTTATCTGGGACCAATGTGCTGTGGGAAATCCGCACGCAAATACCGAAGAGGATGGAGGCGATATATGGGAACAAATGAAGCGCATAGACGAGAGGAATCGAGAATGAGCGAACATTACGTTCGGGTTCCATAAAAAAAGACATTGTACTTTCCCAAGGCCGTCTCGCGATCACATCGGCCGGGCAACCGCCAGCAACGAGGCCAGCGTTCATTGTACCTGGAGACCGGTTTAGTGCCCTATCTTGCTTTGCCATGTATGGGCTTTCTCAAAACCATTCCTGCCAGCTTGATCTAGTTGGATATGTGAGCAAATAAAGGGCCGAAACGCGAAGGATTAGCTGGATATTTACAGTCCATCAACGTCTGCTGTATCTCTTCACGCGATGTCATTACAAATGGGCCGTATTGGAAAACGGTTTGGTCGAGGGGTTCAGCCGCAGCCTGGCGCAAGTTCATTGCCGAGAAAAGCAAGTTACGTTTGACGGAATGAACGTACCAAAACGAACTCGGTGTCATCCCTGGTTGCTGTGATTCTTGCTCCGCTCTCCACGCTCTGGTTGGACAGGACGAGTGTATGGAAGCTGTCATTGACAGAACCATCATCTCCGACGGTAATGCCCCCTTTCCAGACTAATCATGCAGTGTCAGCATCACACGGTATAGGAAAGGTAACGCATACGATATATAAATGATGTCCAACCAGCGGCTAAGCAAGTTGTTTCAGCCATGTTCCCATGAAAAAGGAGCGGCAACTTACGGATATCCTGGAACATGCTATCTCGTGACTTTTTCATTGTCACGTGGAAGTACCAACACCCGCCAAGTGGTCGGACGGGGGATTCGATGCCATGACTTTTCCCACTGATCACCCGAATACTGATGGAACCTCCAGGACCGTTTGGATATGCGACTGGAATGCTATTTAAAATCAGTAACTTACACGAGGAAGTTACCATCAAGATAAACGCACGATGCAGGGCCAAGCTCTTGATAAGAAGGTTCCTGGGAGGCATTATAAATCCATACGAAACCCTGGGCTATCCCATAACTGGGCACTTACTACCATCTTGAACTGTATGAAACGAAGGGGTAGGGCGTAAGTGGACCCAAATCATGGACGATCGCGCTGCGCAAGATCATACCTGTTTGGGCAAGTCGATCCAGAGTTGGAGTCCCCTTGGTTCGGGAACGCCTGGCGCATGTACCGGCATCTCGGCGTGAATGATACCCTTGCCCTAGGGAAGCCCAACGCAAATGGGGATGGAAGACGGTAGAACGACGGAGTGGATGACGCACAGCACACATCCATTGAACGCCACCTGTGTCGATCGTTCCAGCATGCCCCGCGGAGTCCTCGTGACGACTCGATCTTGGCACGGATATAGGGTAAGGCTGCGGACCAAGCGATAAAGCTTGCTGTGGTATCTTACCCTTCAAGCATGTATGTTACGGTTGCTTGACCTCGATGAGGGTGATCAGGGAAGCCCTGTAGAGCGCACTTGTGGGTCACTGGTAGACGTGGAAAGATAGGGGTTGTCGCTCACGGCTCCTTTTGAGACATGGAAGTGGTCTAACATCAAGAAAGGAGTCAAGTTTCGTAGGTTCATCGATCCGATAGAACGCCGGACGCGTGCACCCACACCCTGCAAGAATAGTCAGGAGGGGGATATCACTAGGATGAAATGGACGAACTTCTTCTGTCTCTACCGCAAGCACCTTTTTGATCACGGTGCGGGAAACAGCCATCTTGAGTGGTTGAAACGTTTTGGAAGAACGGAAGCCTTGGATCAGCACGGAGAGTCGATAATCGTGGTGATGGTTGTTGCTTGCTACCAGAGCCACCGGCTTGCTTGAATCAGCACATGACCAAAAAAGGAATGGCAAGTTGTTTGTGGCGCTGCATCAGGCCGGAGTGAACGGAGGTGAGGGCAAGCGAAAGGAAGGATGGCAGTCGGACGGGCATGTAAATCAAGGGCTTGGCAACGTCCTTGCGCTGCCAAGCGGTCGAGTCATTAGCGTCACGTGACGCAGTGTTGGGCACTGACGAGTATTTACTATGGGAACCCACCATTGAGTAGCCGGTGGATATGATGCCATCCCGTTGCGAGTACAGCACGACACAGCGCAGCACAGCGGAACGAGTGCGGGACAGTATATAAGGCTGATCGATGATCGGAGATGTGATTGTGTCGAACGTGCGAAACTGGAAAAGGCAAGCCAAGGTGGACGAAACGTTCATCGAACTCCGTCAGTTGTTTCCATTCGGGACGTCTGATTCCACCACGACACAACTGTCAGCGCCAATCAATCATCCTGCTCCGCTATATATACCTCCCCACGCTGCCCCTTCCTTTCTTCCCTCAAGCCTAATGGATCGCTTCCTTGCCCCGCATACCTCAGAGGCCATCGCCCACTCTCATTTAACGTACGTCATCCTTCCCGTCCCCCCCGCTCCTCCTCACCTCCCCACAGCGAAAACTGGTTCACCTGGGACCAGCACCATCCCTCCTTCAACGAAACTCTTGTCGCGGGATGTGCATCATACCAGGCATTCAACCGCTATCTCTCTGGCTCAGACTTGTTCATCGTCCCTCGCTCCCGCAGCGAACTCGAGAGCGTCTTGTCCGTAGCCTTTCCTTTGGCCACTCGACTTCCGCTGACCATTGACCCCACAGGCGACGGTATGCCTATGACAGTATCCACAATGCCATCTCCATTTCTCGTCGACCCCTTCAGGTTGGCGGTTACAGCAGGGTCAGTCGTGCCACTTGCTGTGCTTCCGTCTTTTTCTTACCCGCTACCCCAGACATGCATGCTGGCCGAAAAGTCTATACGTGATGTACTAAATACCAACGACAACGCCGAGGTGCTCCTCGCTCTCCACACTGCTAATCGGCAACGCCAGCCA
Source organism: Boletus coccyginus (assembly GCA_025782845.1). Lineage (NCBI taxonomy): Eukaryota > Fungi > Basidiomycota > Agaricomycetes > Boletales > Boletaceae > Boletus > Boletus coccyginus. Next base: position 163,638 of record JAHZSR010000039.1, on the reverse strand, counting down.
GCCACGCCAGGCAGGACCTTGGCCAAGACCAGCATTAGAACGTGATCATGCGCTGTAATCGGTGATCGTCTCAATCCCCTTTACCATAATTTGCTTATGTCGGTAATTTGGCCCCCCCTCTCACTCGGCAATCGCATATGTACCACAAGCTCCACAACTTTCTCCACTTTCCTACTCATCGCACTCCTTGTACTACTGTACCTTCCGTTATTAATTTATCAATTCGGTTCATCAATGTGCCAAGACCGTGTGAAACCCAGTCCATCGATTTGTGACTCGAGTGCTGGCGATGCCATTAGGCATGCGCGGATGGCGCAACAATATTGTCGTCATGCCACTAAAAAAACTCGTGGATATTTTTAGTACACGTTAAGTTATGAGAACCTTCCGAATTCATTCATCAATTACAGCATGACTTCAGGTACCGGTACACCTTACAGCCGAGCCACAAACCAGGAACACAACAATATGCTGGGATGCTCAGAACGTTCATCCACCACAATCAATCGAGTGCCACACGAATAACCTTGCATTAAAGGCAATTGACTTATCAAGCCTAGGCTATACGAGGTTGGTATACCAAGGGCGCTTTCTATGGCAACATACCTCGTGAGATACCCTCCGCCTCGAGAACACAGCGCTTCGTCAGCCTCAGCGTCAGAGCCATTGGTGGGCTTAGTCAAGGCACTGGCCCATCGACAGGCAAAATGGAAAAGACTATGCATGTGATGAGAGACTCACATCAGCACTAGATGCGTTGACATTCAAGAACGCCAGGCTACGGAATATCCGATAACAGGCAAGTCCATGACGCGTCCATCGAGTTGGCTCTTATTAGACACCACGAGCCTTTCCGAGGCTATGCCGTGTGACGTGCGCAATGCGATATACAAGTCTGGATATAGCAGCGCTCACTGACAGGGTAAAGAGGATGATCGCATTAACGATGGGCGCCATTGGGCGTCCAGGAACTGTGATGGGAACCGATCTTTTCACCGCTGGAAACTGGAAACGGGCCTCTGCGCCAGCCTGGGAACGAGAAGTACCTCGAGATGTAATCAGATAACTCGGATCCAAAATCTCTTCAATTCCGTTCCCACACATCTTACTCGCTCAAGGCACAATCCAACTCATCGCAGGGACTGTCCCAATGTAGAAAATGAATTTTCGGACGAACGTTCGCTTTATGGCACGAGGTACACCCATCCCCGGATTATTCGTCTCTCCCCCCTGACGCCGACGGGATCTATGCAGTGCAGTAGTCAGGGTACTCCACAAGGAAATATCGTTAGGTGAACGTCGCGAACATGTGACAAAAGATAACTACCCACACGGCCGTTGGGGGGGCCGCCAACATCGAAATCCAATGCGGTCATGCAAGGGATTTCCACCGAGATCAATGACAGCGCCCAGAAGTATGAAACCGGCCAGTGAGAGAACTCCGAGGCTGCTCGTCCGGAGTTCTAGTTCCCCGAAGACGCGGACACCCAGCAGGTTAGTGGGTATATTTTGAACGCAACTCATCCTTTCAAATGAAAGCTTCACCACGGTGAGTGACAGACTCGCTGCAGGTGATGTACAGAATCAAGATTCGTTGTAGCGAACGAGGAAAACGAACCTGTCCACACCTCGAGTGGCGCTGACTGCGACATGGCTAGCCTATGCAAGTAGCATTAACGTTGCTGGCTCGTGCGGCCAATGTGTTGTCCATCAAACCCTGACTATAAATTATTGCTTTGACACGAGTGGCAATGTGATATTTCGTGAGGTAGTTCCAACCAGCAGCAAAGCCAAATGCATGACCTACAAAACGTGTCGCAAAACGTTTCTTGTGTGGCAAGTGGGCCGACATCTCCCCGAGGGCGATTATGACCAAGTAGCAGAGAACCCCCACGAATGCGTATCCAGGTCACACCCCAGGAGGCCCGCCACGCACGAGTGCTGTCCCGGAATTCATGATAAGCCTCGATCCAATGGTAAATCCAGCCTTAGATCAGGTAACATACGGTCGGCCGGTTATGACGTGGCGACTCTCTACTGCGCGATGGAGAATTTTTGCGTGTTTCACAATATGATCCCCTTCGCTGGCAGGGCGGCCCGTTGTGATGTTGAGCGTGTTTCCTTGGTGACGTGTCCTGACCGTCATTCATGGAACGAGGTAAAGATTGCGTCCCGGATAGCAAGGTTGCGATTACGCTCGAATATCCATGACTACTTTTCGCGCGCTGGCAGCCTTGTAAGCAAATGTGGGTTGAATGTGGGTAAAAGAAATTCCGCAGGCGCACAAAGGGGGATGCAACCAGGCCCAGACGAGCCGAAAATAACCTGTTCTACGAATGATAAAGCGAGGTTGTATAATCAAGGGATGCCTACAACTTTGACAGAAATGTTATAGTTTATGTTTGATTTCTTTCCGCGAAATCATCCCGAAACGTCTAATGGGTATTCCAGTGACAAACCTTTCCGCTTGTGCATAGCTTTCCCGAAGGTTGACAGCATCGGGGTTGTTCCTCTCAGACAACCCGGCTTTAAGAAGAGCTTTAATACTGAGTACGGATGAATGGTCCAGACCGTCAAGCTCGCCCAGTAAGTGTTCTCGAACCGCCGCATGAAATAGCTCGGTAGGCTGAGAGGGAAATATCTTGCTGTTGAAAAATATCATTTGTGAGCAGCCAGGGTGAATAAATCACAAACATACTTGACGAATCCACATTCGAGTAACTCTTGAGCACTCTTCTTCTTGTTGAACATGAGCACCTCATTTGCCTTGGCAAGACCCACTGTGGATGGTTGGTGGAACCTCAAGGCATGGGCTCAAAGTATACTTACTTCGGTTAATGAAATTGACGCTCGCTCCCCCCTCAGTCACGATGCCTTGGAACCAAGTTGTCGAAAACTCAAACACTACAGACTAAGACGCACCTAAGAAGGAAAATGCAATATACAGCCACGCTTCAGGGACAGCGTAGATAAAATCGAAATTGCCCAGGAACGCTTGAAGTACATCGTATCATTGGTCAACAGATATCGAGAGGCTTGACTCACCAGCCGCAATACCTACATGACGCCATAAGGAACACGTTCCGCGTGAATCAGGCATAGGATTGCTCACCCATCACAGGCCCGTTTAGAGCAGCAACCAAAATCTTACTGTGAGTATAAAGCTAGAATCATGAAATTGTGAGTCTTTGATTGTACGGAGTGCAACATACCGCTCGTGTGCAATCCGTGTTTGCTGAAATTACCCGAGCACGGAGTTGATCCCGAACTGTTGGCCCGACATGCGTTGACTCCTTCACACTAGTCCCTCTGCGAAAGCAGGACATGTTCGCGATAGTGGACATCACTACAATAAACGACAGGCACTCACGCGCAAAACCAGTTGCCGTTAGCTGGAGCAAACAACCTCAGTCCGAAGGACTATTGGTATGCAGATAACGCAACTCACCTTGCCACACTGTAGCAATGACGTCGTCGCGTTTGTCGATTTCTCTCAACGAGTTTGCGAAATCATCGTAGTCTATTATTCTACTCCTCAGCGTCCTTGCACTTGAGAGTCCGAGTCAGCAACAGCATGATGCAAACCTTCAGCCGACAACGCATTCAGTCGTTGTGGTTCATTTAGGGTGATGGTTGCGATTCCTTGAGAGACATTGACGCGGATTTTACTCAATCCCATGGATAGATGATGGCTGGGTGTAATTGCAGTCACGGTGTACATACTCGAACAGTTTCCGACTTGAACGTGATGCGGACTCGGGTGACAGCTTTGCCGGTATAGCCGATCTCATCTAACTTTAGGTATGTGATCAGATTTATAGAGCAGGAACACTAGTACCACATTTCCGAGGCCGTATGCACGTCTAGATCTCATCCCGGTATGCTACCACAGATCAAGGGTCCTCTTCGCTGCAGTTGCTAGCATATTCTCTTTGCTTGTGTTGAAGTTTGGTTTGGATAGGTCCTCCAGAATAGACCTAGCATTATCCTTGACTATTTCCAATTCCTCTCCTGCTGCTCGCTTCCCCAGCTGCCCGAGTAAAGCACAGATATTGATGCGAAGCTCAACAGGATATGAGACCAATTCTGGTTGTCTGGGACTGGAGGCGTCGTCGCTACCACCGTTACGAAGGATATTCAAAAGATAGTCAAGGGTACGTCTCTGAGTTGGGGCATGACTGCGCCCAAGAAGAGAAGAGAAGATTGGAGAATCCGTCTCGCTACTCGTTGACGCTGCTGTCGACATTGCTCCAGAACCTGGGACTGGGGTGGTTATCTCATTTGGGAGGGGTGCGATAAGGGTGCGCAAGACCAACTGGCCTAACATGGGTGAGCACAATGATGGTGCACATCGACCGAATGATCTTACCACCATCCCGGTGGGTACTCAGTAGGCTGAGCGCAACGATAGCCTCATTGATGAGAATCGGATATTTTGCGCTTCTACCTACGAGTGCGGCAAGGGCATCAACACACGGCGTAGTGACCAGCGCTTGTATTGCACGTTCCCTCTTCTGTTGTCTCGTTTGATTTTCTTCTGCGTTCCGTTGCTCGATTGTGGGATCACTGGACCAAAGCGATTTGATAAGATTGACGATGACGCGTGTACCTTCGCTTTTAATAGCGACTGTGTCGGATCGCTTAACCAGGGTGAGAAGCTGCGAGAGTCCTGTCGCTGTGGCGGTTGTGTCATCTGAGGGTAATATGACGGCGAATGAATTGTCGACTTGGGTCAATGCATCGTTAGGAAAAGAAGAGTGGGGGAGCAAGACTAGACCTACTACTGTTGTTGCAGAGATGCTTTATGACTCCGATAGCATTGACTTGCACGATGTCTCCCATGACATCACCGCGATCGTCCCAAACGCCGCTTGCCGCAATACGCTCGATTATTCCAGCATTGTTCAGAGCAGTACGATTGATGACAGATTGAACAGATGTTTGGGAAAGACGTTTGAGCAGGCCGATCACCCCGTGCTTCAACTTGAGGTCCGTCGCTGGAGAGAGCAGAGATTCTGAGGACAATAGCTGGGCGATGTTATGTGGCGAGGATAGTAATAGGGTAGCGTGAAATTCTGCAAACGGCAAATAATCAGCGGCGCGTCTAAGTGAGGTATCTCGTTGTAATGCGATCACCTCTTCTCGTCAGGTTTCCGAGGGCAAGAGTCGCGCATATTACCATGTCATCTCTGAGGTTTCCAGAGCTACCCGTGGTAACAAAAGCTCGAATCCAACTGACCATACGAGAAATGAATTTGCCACCGGGGTATATTTCCTCCGATTCGTCACAAAGTACGTCCGTGTTTTTTTCTTCCCCAGAGACTTCTACCACTGCTTTGATTACAGCGGCTTTACAATCATCGAAAGCCTTTTCTTGGCTCCGAACCTCGCCATCGTCCAGACTGGTTTCGTGTTGTACATACCAGAGTGGTGCATAGCTTCCTTGCTCAATGAAGTTTAGCATCACAGAGAGGCATGGAATGTTTTGGTGCTCTGCTGGGAACACAAATCCGCGAGCTAGAGACAACCTGATATCCTCGACATCTAGTGCAAGAGACTCGAGGTGAGAACAAGCTTCCGAGAGAAGATCAAAGTCAGCGCGTAACAGAGATGTTCTGAGCTGTGAGGGTTGCGCAAAGTCTGGAGGGGGTGGGGCAGTCAGTAATGGCGGCGTGAAAGCGATCAATGGCTGTATAATGAAAGGGAGGACATCGGTGTCAAAAAGAGGGTGTGCTGTGGTGCGATCAGACGCGAAGGTCGGTAAGGTTCGCCGAACAAACTGACCATCATCCCTAAGTTCGGTGATGAGCCTCCATGTCCAATTGGAGAGTCCGATACGAAGAGTCCAAGACTCCACCACATGCTCCGGAATGCCATCCAGCCCGGACGACTCCACCGGAAATAAGCTTGTTGGATCTCTCATCCAAGCACCGACGGGGTATACCGCAGATGATAACCGCACAAGTGTCTTGGCGACCTCGAGAGATGTGAGCCGAAACTTGACTGGTTCTATGTACGAAGTGAATATCAACGTGCGTTGCGTCTGTAGATTATGTAGACACACCATAGCCAAGAGATGAATTTAGTAGAAAACCAATGGCGGTCTTGATGACCTGTAGGTGCGAAGTGGACAATGGTAGAGGGTCGACTTGTGGTTGAGTCGGCAGACGCTCTGCATAACCTTCAAGTAGCGATACAGTTGCTAGTGGAAAACCGGCCTCCAACAGTTGTCCCCTGTTGTGGTCTGAGTAGAATAAACTGGATATGCATTCTTCTTGAACAATCGGTTATACGCACCATGTTCAACACATAGGTTGGCGCTGACACGAAGAATTTCAAGTACAGTGGCGGCGCGAGTATCACTTGGAACCGATAACCCATCAAGCGCTTTGGACAGAAGAGAGGTCAGATCTTGTGGCAAGGTGCTTCCTCCTAGAGTTGTGTGGTTATCCTCTGTTGGGATGGTGTCGATATCATGGTTTCAATACGGCAAGATGTGCTGCCGACCTGTACCATTTCTAATGCGCAGCAAGTTCGCGAGGTGTCTACAAACGACCTCGACCTCGAGCCACGATTCCTCCCTGGGGTTGGATGAGAGCTCGGTCAAAAATGAGCTCAATTTGGATGCACTTTCAGTGCAGGTGAGAGTTGTCGGCGCGATGTCCATATATCTTGGTGCAAGACGCGAACAATTGCCAACAGGTGGTACTAGTAAGCGGCATATATAATTCACCTTACCATGATCGGCAATGGCCCTTCAGGTCAGGCCTCAATTCTCTCAGTACTCAGTACTCAGTATTCAAGGGAAAATCAGTGGTTTATTTTTTATGAGTATTCGGGGCAGGTGTCCGAGGATACGAAGCTGACAACATCTTCTCAATAAACACCCTGTACAACAGCAAACGATGTATTCAACTTGCATCCATATAAACAAATCTGAACAAAATAATAATGATAGCCCCTCGGAAACAACCAATCTGTTTTCGCGATGTTGATGAGTTTCCCATGGCCCCAGTACTGTATAGGAGGTTCCATCCCAAGATTTTTACGGTAGTAGGTATGAACAAACCCCAAGGCTTGAAGGCTTTAAATACTACCAATTCTCGTAATTATATATGTCACGTGTTGTACTTGCCTTGCCCATTACAAATTAACAGTCTGCATAGCCACAAGACTTCTTTCCAAGGCTGGTACTTCGACTCTGGTTAGCATTGTTCACATACTTAGAGGTTTTTCCCCGGAAAGATGCCAAGCTCAAAGCGAAATAAGTCAAAGAAAAATACATCAAACACACCAGCAGATACCTTGCCTCCACAACCGTCATTACCTGAGGGCGGGTTGATGGATGATCTACTTGCCGAGCTCGACTCGAGAGATAAGCATTCCCAACAAGACTCAGTCACAGGACCACGGGGCGTTCCCGTGAAAAAGCCTGAGGAAACGACCCAGCCTGGTTCCAGGAAGCAGAATTCCAAAATGCGGCATCTTGCGAGGCAGGTGCGTGAGGCGTGGAATGCTCTGCAAGACTGAGCCCATTCCCAAGACCCGTGTAGGCACGCAAGGCGGCTGCATTAGCTCAGAACCACACATCTTCGAATCCAGAGATAGATGCACAAGTTGATCGCGAGATAAAGTTGGAGGCGACGTCGATAAAACGGACGTGCGATGAGCTGGCCGTGCAAATTCACGAGGTGGGTGACTTATGCTCATCTTCCCTGCGATCAAAATGCAAGCCCTGCACGTTACAGATAAATCCAGACGGTCACTGTCTGTTCTCCGCGATTGCTGACCAGCTCGCTCTCCTTAATATCCTGCCAGCGAATGAAGCAAACTATGTAACCCTCCGTACCACAGCCTCTATTTACCTCTCTCAACACCCGGATGACTTCCTTCCTTTCCTACCGTCAATCTCCGGAGAAGACGGTGTTGGGGCAACCGAGAGCGGACTCATGAATGCACGGCAATTTAAACAGTATTGTTCGACTATTAAAGATACTGCTGCATGGGGTGGAGAGCCGGAGATCCTTGCACTCAGTCGGGCGTACAATGTTCCAATCCAGGTCATACAGGCTGGTACACCGTCCGTAGTGACCCATACTCCTGATGGTAATTCGCCCGATAATCTTGCGCGGGATGCGAAAATTGTCCGCATCAGCTTCCATCGTCGGATGTATGGTCTGGGAGAGGTAGGTGGTTCTGAAAACCAGTGCTCCTAGTTCTAATATATTCTAGCACTACAATTCTCTACGACCCAAGAACTTGAATGCCCTCGCCGCTGTCGCAGATAAAATTCACCTAATGCTCAGTTGACCTCGCGTTACCTTCGACTCAGAATACTTTGTGCAAAGCCGTGTGCGCCAAGGAAAGCGGTGTCTACTCTAGTGTTCATGCCTGCCACTGGCGTTGAACTTGGCTCAGCCTCTACACCTTTCCTCTTTTTTTACCAGCAATCTACTCGTATCCTACATACCACACAGACAAGCCTTAAAGCCATTGTTTAGAGCAGAATAGCATACATGCGCTTGCAATAAACAGGAGGGGTTGTTCAATCAATGTTGAGCAGAGTCGACTAAACCAAAAGGTCATCCAAATCATTGTTGCCCCTCTGATGCCCAATCATGGGCCGGGGCTGGTCAGCCAGATACCCTCCAAATGCGCCATCCAGGTTTGCATATGGATCCGCGACCGGATTACCAATATCATCGTCGTCGTCCCCGTCAACGCCAGCTTCTGCATCTTCATCCCTAAGACCATCACGCGTACCGTTATGGCCTCCCGCAGAGGGTGAGTTATCATCTCCCAGCATGTTAATACTTTGCGATGGCACATTGGGGTCCAATTTCGGCGCATCGGGAGACGTATCAGTGAGCTGATCACGGGTGTGCGGTTCAATTGGGCCAGGACCAGGGACAACGACGGCGGGCGTCGGAAGTTGAGGCCGAGCGAGGGGTACGAGTACTGCTCTGGAGTTGGCATTAAGTGCAGGACTGTCCACCAAAGCTCTTCCAGCTGCATTTCGAATAAAAGTCTGCGCCATACGTCAGACAACAGTAAGTTACGTATGCACGTGCTGACCTCTGGGTTTTTGTGATAGATACTACCAAGAGTACCTGTGTGCAGTAGTAATTGATCAAGCGCGCCGCGGTCCATTCGGTCTGAATCCGTGGTGATAGGAGGCTTCTCTGCAAGGACAATTTCACCAGCTACTGTTGGGTTCATTGCAAGCATTCTCCAGTACATAAATCCCCGGTCCCGCAGATCGGGATTGTCTATTCCTTCGGTGGCCCACTTCAAAACCTTGTGGACCAACGCCTTTGCGGTATCCGAAGAGGACTTGTAAATGAAGAGCTTGACTACGGCAGTCAGAAGTGCAAGTTGAACCTATAACCTTTAAAGCATACTAATACGGAGTTATTGGCATGAACCCATACCTCGACGGTCTCGTCCAGGAATTTATACACCAAGTCATCCAGAAGTTCGTCGGCGTTATCGATCCGGTCTGAAAATTGACCCAAGATCCACACCATAGCTGCCTTGGCCTCAGGCTCCTCCAGAGCATCAAGGTTCTCACATAGTGTTGGAATGATGCCCTCGTATGTGCCCGGGTAACGCCTGAAAATATCTTTGATCACAATAACGGCCTCTTGAACGACGTACGTGACTTTAGTTTCGATCAGAGTAAGAAGAGATTGAATACATATATCCGCTGCTGCCTCGACCTTGATGGCCAACCGACCTATCGACCGGACAGCCTTGCGGACAAAGTCGACGTCTACCTCTGACGCATACCTGTAATCCATGATTAAATATTTCACCCCTGGGACTAATGATATACCCACTCTTCGAGCTCTGCCAATACTTCTCTTGCGTTCTCTTCGCGTGCAAGTCGGTACATAATCTCCAGTTTTGCCAATTTGACATATATCGGGTCGTTATACTTGCAAAAGAATACTTTAACGTCATTCTTCAGAACAGTAGGCCTCCGTTGAATGATGAGCAAAATGTTACGAAGCGCAACATATTGAACTTCTGGACCGGAAGACAGTAGCGTTACTACAGGGGCCATAGCAATTAGTCTTGACAATCCTAGAAAGAGCCACCGAATTACCCAATGGCGGACCCATCTTCTTGCAGATGTGGTCGGTGAGTCTCCGATTCTCCATGTAATTCATGAGATACAGGAGAACTTTGATGGTAGTCAAAACCACAGCTGAGTTCGCGTGTTGTAGTTGCACGATTACTCTTTCTGCCATCATTTCCGCGTCAGCGTGCTGCTCCGGGACGTAACGTAGCAGAGAATCTAATATGTATATCTGGCCCCACCTTGATCCCGGTTTAGCGGAAACCATAATACAGTGTGAACAGACCTACTCTGAACTCTCACCCAACGCGGCGATTAGTTTGTTTGCTGTGGGCAGGTTCAGACGGAAAATGACACCATCCTGGCGATCCCCAATCTCCGAGAGTGCTGCTACGGCGTTTGCGACGACTGTTGCATTTGCATCGAGCATCATATCTCTGAGCATTTCAACGAACCCTGCCCGTTCTGCTTTCCTAGGATCGGCGGCGTAAACCTTCGCGACGCAGATTGCAGCCGTCTTGCGTACATAAGGGTCTCGATCCTTGATACAATGTCGGAGTTGTTCACTAAGTGCTTCCGTTACTACGGGGATGGGTATGTACGCCATTGTCCGAATGGCGAGTGCCCGGATGAGGGGATTGCGATCGTTACAGTCCTGGAAGCGAGTTGTGAGCATGGGTTAACGAAACCATACACAAGTATACCTGTAGAAAGCTCGGAATGACAATCTGTATTTGTTCTGGTTTGGATCGACCGTAGTTGACAAGGTACAGGTAAACCACTGCAGTATGGTTGATTCTTCGGCAGAATCGAACGTTGGGGATTGTTGCACTTACTCTTTTTAATCTCAAGAAGAGGGGTCCCAATACATTGGACAACGTCATGAAAGAGTGGCGACACTGATGAATGAACGCATTTGAAGACAATAGGCGTGCATTCAACAATCCACGTACTGTCGTTGCCCATGGTTATGTTTGCGACGATCTTCTTGAGAACTGTCCTTCGTTTCTGGAATTTCTTGTCCTTTGCCTCCGCAGCTTGAAGCTCGGCGCGAAATTCCTAGGCGAAAGCGGTCCTATGGTGGTCATGACACCACAATTAACCTGATGCCTACCTCGATCTTTCCACGTTGGAAGAACTTGGCATCTTGTCCCGGTTGAGCGGCCATTCTCGCCCCAGCGGAAGGTTCGTTAAGGTGTCAAGATTAGACAGATGGGTATACTGTATGTGGTGCGACGTGGCGATTCCAACGCTGGGTAATATAGCAAGTAGTAGGGGTAGCTGCTTTGAAATGCCAGAGCGTGCTTGGCATACAAGGGTACATAACCGCAAGTTGAACTACTTTAGCAACTCGGATATATCTATGCCTAATACTAACTTCACTCAGGCTCCATGCGACTCAGTCCATTTGAGCATTGCTGCAGGAATGACGACATCATCCCCACCCGCCTTTCCGAGAGAGTTCGCTCGGGGAGGTACACCAGAACGACCCAGGTCAACACCTTTCTGAATTCGGACCTGAGGCCTGACTCGGAAATGAAACTTACCACCAACCGACGAGCTACAACACTATTCTAAGAGCAAGGTCTGGTATTTTCTATCCATGAAGAAACCAGACGCTTAAATAACGAACAGAGAATCTCAGGACCTGGAAACTACGGGGAAAACCAATTACTACTAGTACGAGGGATCATTTGTTGAGTCGCAAAGTCGGCCGACGGCGTGTCTCACGGTAGGTGATCACATAACCTGTCTTCGGTTACTTAAGTGTGTAGATTTCGCCATTCTTGCGATTGTTACTGGCACGTGTTCGATCAAATGAATGGTGGACAAGGGTGAATGATCACCTCCTTCCTCTGCTCTCGCGACCAAAGATGTTTACTACCCACACATCTGCTCCCCTTTGGCGGCAGGCAGCTCGACATGTCCGATTCGCGAGTTCAGCCACCAAGGACAAGTACAAGGTCGTTGTCATTGGTGGAGGTAGGTCCTAAAGTTTTAGATGATCCATTCGTGGGACATACCATTTGATCATCTAGGTTCTGGGGGTTTATCTGTGGCAAATCAAATCTACAACCGCTTTTTGGCGGCAAACAAACTTCTGAACCCTGGTGATATTGTGGTTCTCGATGAGGCCCAGTTCCACTATTACCAAGTAAGATACGCAGGACTGCTTTTTATCGTCTATGCTCACCATTTGACTCTTCTCTTTCTACTTAGCCGGGTTGGTAAGCTTTCCTCCTTGCCTCCTGCCGTAGTCCACCTCTCATTGTTTCAAGGACCCTTGTTGGCGCAGGGCTGCGCCCCAAACATGAGTTTAGACGCCCCCTTACTTCACTATTTCCGCCTCATATTGCGCATATCGGAGAAAACGTGACCTCGTTCTCTCCCACGATGTCGTCTGTGACGACTTCAGCAGGTCGCTCTATAACATATGAAACGCTAGTCATCGCTGCCGGTTTGAAGATCAACTGGGATGCTATCGAAGGGTTGTCTCAAGCACTTGTCGACCCTGCCTCTTGCGTATCATCCATTTACTCGTTTGATACATGTGACAAAACCTGGGAAAACATCGATTCTTTGCAATATGGAAATGCAATATTTACCCAACCGGCAGGTGCTATCAAATGTGCTGGAGGTAACTTGCTTTCCGAGGAGCGATATATTCATTACTAAAGTAACTTCAGCGCCTCAGAAGATAATGTGGATGGCTTGGGATCGATACAGAAGATCTGGCAGGGAAAACGACATCAATATCACATTTATGACGGGAATGCCATCAATGTTCAGCGTAAAGAAATATTCGGAAGCGCTGGATGCCCTACGGCTTGAGAGGGGAGTTGACGGCGAATTCGGGCACAACCTAGTTGCAGTCGATGTGCCAAACCGCAAGGCGACATTCAAAAAGGCCGATGGCGCGATTGTTGGCCGTGAATATTCACTCCTACACGTGACGCCGCCTATGGGACCCTTGGATTTCATCAAACATTCACCGGTCGCTGACGCTGCAGGATGGGTAGAAGTCAATCCTGCGACACTTCAACATGCAAAGCCTGAATTCAGCAACATCTTTGCTGTAGGGGATTGTTCTTCCTTACCGACTAGCAAGACAGCCGCAGCTATCACGTCACAAGTCCCCGTCCTCACTGAGAACCTCTTTTCTGTCATGGACAGTGGAAATCTTAGCAATGCGAGATATGACGGCTATGCAAGCTGTCCGGTCTGTACCGTTTGACTTGGCTGTATTGTCGTTCTGATCTTTGTTGCAGCTCCTTACAGGATATGGTGAATTAATGCTGGCCGAGTTCAAGTATGGATTGGAGCCGAAGGAGACGTTTTCCGATCTCCTCGGTGATCAGAAACAACCACGAAGGTTAGTCCTCGAATCTTGGTTCACTCCAGTGTGATGTTGACCAGCTGGGCATCTAGACTCTTCTACCATTTGAAGAAGGTACGTACCAGTAGATATCTGTTGAGAGAATATGGCTGAAGTGTTCACACTTTTCCAGGACCTATTTCCGTGGGCATACTGGAATTTGATGGTGAACCTCAGAGTTACTCTTAACAGATTTGGTTCTAATACATTCAACGTGTCAGATCGGTGGCAACTGGTTCGGGCCGTCGGGGCCATTCCGACCAAAGTTTGCTCCGTGAGGTGACTTGGCATTACCGGTCCATGGCTCGCGAACTGTGCATATATTGTGTACTTCAATTGGTCAGTAGGTTCCCCAAAATAAACACATTGGTCGTTCTCCGGACGACTGCTACACGTCGGTTTGTAAAAATTGTACAATCAACATTTTTTTTGGCGATTATGGAGCCAATATGTAGATTATGTACATGTCTTGGATTCCGGCATTATTGCAGGACATAATTTAAAATAATCTCATGAGTTGATTGGACCCTCTTTCTATAGTGTGTATACAGCTATTATACAATGTACATACAGCTACTATACCATGTACATACAGTGGAACCTGTCAGCGCATGTGCGTCGTACTATACTAGCTACATCTTCTGTTACCCATGGATCCAGTATTTTGTAGATATACATCACACAGACTCGGGTCATACAATGTTTTTAGATTACAACATGTATGCTATGTTATTTCTACCCGTGACTGGCGGGAGCGGAGCGTGTGCTTGAGCACATGTCGCAGGTGCGGTGGAGATGCCGGGCACAGCAAATGGAGTGCGTCGATGTGGCTGCGTCATCCGATCGTACCTCTTTTTCGTTGAGTTCCTCTCTCTCGCGCTCCTTTTCCATTCTCCCCACCATGGCGACTTCTTGCAACGTCGTGGGCATTATCGGCAACTGGCAGGAGCGGAGTGTGTGCGCACGCGCGGTGCGCGGCAGGGCACGGCAAGTGGAGGCAATGGTGCGCGAGTGAGCATGCATGCTCATGCTCATGGGTTGCGGCGCGAGATGAGGGCAGGAGAATGAATTTGAGGACAAGGGGAGGGCAGGGTGATCAGTGACGAGCCTTGGGTGAGAGTGAAGCAAAGTCGAGCCCGTGTGAGCGACACGTTGAGGCAAGGCAAGAGGCAAGGAGAGGTGAGCGAAACAAAGGAGAGGCGAGCACCAAGTCTTGAAAACCGTGTGAGTTTTCGTACCCCATGACCCGTGCCCGACTTGCGCTCGCCACTCGAAGTATCCAAGTGTCTGGTATATATGTACATTGTACATTCAGGCAATGTGTACTCTATAATTTTTGGTGTCAATTATCCAAATTATCTGTCATATAATTGTAACAAACATGTACACATGGTCCCTGGCAATTAATGCAGGCACACCAACTCCATACCAGTGTGCTATATGCTAAGTATCCTTCCCGTAATAGGTGAGATATCTCTGCCGGATGTCACGCTTGGCGTCTCCATTGAACAAATTCTTATTTTATTGCATGCATACGGTATGAATGTGTTTATAATATGGGTTGCGTTAAAATTTTTTGGATTCCGGCAAGTGTACACTATTTGATTTTTGCGTTCCGACGTGATATACCCATGATGTCTCGGAAGGAACAACCGGGGCTAGCTACAATGGTCAACAATGATCCCGGACCGATGTTGACCGGTTAGCTTGGCGGGAATCCTGTGTGGTGCTGTGTCATAGGTTTCACTGGCGCTTTGAGGTGGCAGTCTAAGCTTTAGCGTCGGTCAGTGTTCCTGTATCGGCGGGTTTCTCCTGCGCCGGTAGGATAGCCTGCTGCAAGCATCGCACACTGCAGTGCGTTACGTAAGCAGCACTCTTCACACGTGATCGTGGTGTGAAGAGATGCGATGTGCCGCTCTGCCTCCTCGACGTTGGCCACGATGTCGAGGTCCTTAACCGCAACGCAAATCATCAGCCAGGGAGACTATCTCGACAATGACTTCGATCCGAACACCCTGACTGTTTCTCAGTTATTAGGAGTTCTTACCCACCACCAGATCCGCTACCCCACTCCCTACACCAAAGCGAAACTCGTGCAGACGTTCCTTGACGAAATCAAACCAAAGGTCGCAAGACTCCGAAAAGAGCGGCTGAAGAGGCAGAATAGTCTTGCCAGTGACGATGGCATTACAGATGGCGTGACTGGCCGACCACTCAATGCAGATGCGAAGGTGGCCAATTTCTGCCCCTAATGGTTTTGGCTGAACATACTCCAGATAACCAGGCGGTCTTCGCGACGACTTTCTCGCGCACCAGAAGACGACGAACTCTCTCAACGACCGGAACCGGTGAGTTTAGTGAAGATCCCATCCTCCTTTTCCGTGTTGACTCTCGTCTTTAGCCAAAGCGCCGCCGTTCATCTGCTCAACCAGACTTGGGTAGGGTCCCAAGCACGAAAGTTCCAGCTAATGTACCTACCCTTGTGGAAGAGAGCGAACCAGAAGAAGAATTGCCTGCTCGGAAAGCCACAAGAAGGAAGGGGGTGAGGCTTATTCGCTCTCGTTCTCATTGAATGACATTGACGCACAAGTTTCAGGATAACCCTTTGGCACGCCGGGAATCAGTGCGTTAAATGGATTTACTATGATGTAACTTATGGAGACCTTGGTATCCATAGTTAGCAGATGATAGTGGATGGGAAGACAACAACATTTTCCAGTCTGGCGCTGAATCTTCATCACCAGCCAGACCACCCGTCGTTCGTAGGACGGCTCGCAAAAGTGCTGCTCACAAGAAGTCTCGCCATTCTATGTCAGCACCTCCGCAACTCTCGCCTCCATTGTCTCCAATCAAAGCACCAGTTTTTCCCCAGTCACCTCAGTTTTCACCGCCCCAGTCCAAGTTTGAGCCACAACTCCCATTGGACATTCCACGCCAGCCACTTGTATGGTCACCCCCCGGAAAGAGGACGACATTCGTTCCTCTGAGTCATGACTCTAGCTCGCCTTCGGCACCCAGACAATTGTCACAATCTCGCGTTTTAGGCGTGGATTCCGGAGTCGCGGACCGTGAATCCGACTTTATAGCGCCGCTAGTGAACGTTCCAGAGGGCGAGATCGAAGACTCGGAGCTTCAAGAACCGGTGACATTGTCTTCTCGACAGCTCCAGAGCGCCACCGTTAACCATCTTGAACCGCGCGCCAAATCAAGGTCTTATTTACTGACATTTCTGTATGCGATATGCCTCCTCGTTTTCTCAAGCATTGTCATCAAGTACAAGAGTGAATCTGCGTCTATTGGGTTTTGCGACGCGGGGTCGAATAGCAGTCGAACTTTGCAGGAATTCCAGGCCCATATCTCTGCAATAGAACCATGCGTTCGAGCGAATCGGACTATTCGGGACATACCGTCGGAGCTCTTTGATGCGATCACTGCCAAAGATGGAGCAGTGTGTCCACTACTTTCGTTGATCCCCTTACCACACCCATCAGCATGCACACCTTGTCCAGAATATGCATCGTGCAGTCAGCGCACGGTGAGGTGCAATAACGGGTATTTACTACGTCCGCACCCCATTCTTGCGTTGTTGTCACCTTTCGGGGCCGCTCCGTCGGCCGCAGTCGAACTGGTCTGGAACTTCATTTCTGAGGTGGCCGATGGGTTACCCGGATTGGGCCCTGTGGCATTCTCACCTCATTGCATCGAAGATCCGAAACGAAAGAGGAATATTGGCGCCTTGGGGAAGGCAATCGAAGCCCTTCTTGGCCAGGAACGTGGGAGAAGAGTCTGTGCCGGCTCTGAGGAAGGCCAGGTGAGAATATCAGATAGTGAAGGAGGTGAAGCTCGAAAATGGGGTTTGGAGGTAGAAGCCTTGCGAGAGACGATGAAGAAGAAAACGACGGTACGTCGAGTTGTCACCCTCCGATCAGCGCGGTAACTGATATTTTTGGTTCGGTAGCCGCACCTTGTCGAGACTTTTGACGACACGTTCAACGAAGCCATGCAGCAACTTGTCGAGTGGGGTAGCGTTGTATTTGGGGAGGACATGTCGTGAGTTCGCGATCACATATCTACTGATCCCGATTGTCACATCCGCCGAACTTGTTTCAGAGGACATCGTTATCTGGCCCACAAGACTCCCAATTTAACCCTGAATTGCAAGCTCACTGTGAAATTCCGAGAGGTGTGGTTCCGGTGGCGAGCGACAGTTTTTGGTAACAATACTACATGGCGTTTGTTGTAGAGTGCTAACGCTGCCGTTCAGTGGTGTTTGCCAGTACATGCATGCTGTATGCCCTCATACGGTCTCGCGCCCAACGCCAAATGGAGAACAAACGTGTCGCGGAACTAGTTCAAATTGCTCTTGATACGTTGCGTAATCAAGAACTTGCACACCATACGGATCCGGTGACGGCACCCCGACCGTATTTGTCCTCTCTTCAACTACGTGATCTCATCCTCCAGGAGCAACATTTAATATCCGCTCGAAAAAGGTTATGGGACCGGGTGGAACGCGTTGTAGAGGGTAACGCGAACGTTAGGGTCAATCTAGAAGAAGTGCAAGGGGGCGATGAGCACCGCGTGTGGAGGTGGGTAGGCACCGCGGGAAGGGGGCCAGAGTATCGGAAGAGGGTTCAAATTGAGGCGGAAAAGGGCGAAGGCCAAGCCGCCTGATTAGTACCTTGGGAGTGCAAAGATGGCATCCATTTAAAGACTGACAAAAACCCCTTGACCCATTCTAGCTGTAGTAGCGTCGCGCTTGGAAATATTCATGATTGTTGTTTTCCGAGTATACTTCTACCGCTCATGAATGCGGTTCGATGGATTCGATAGGCCGTAAAGAAGTTTCCCAGTCGGAACCTTGCTGGAAGATCCGGATCCGGAATGGGAACAATTGCCAAAGGCACTGCCTGTCTCCGCCAATGGGATGGCACAATTATCTCAGGCACAAGTTGCAGCCACCAATCAATCACAAGGATTCTTTTCAAACCGCAGCACAGCGCTGCCCACATTACTACAGCTGTAGCAACCCCAGTTAGAGCTCGACTTTCAGTCAGCGTGGTCCAGAACATGGCACATATGGCAACTACGTCGCCGAGCACCCCATTAGATCCCGTCTAGACATGTGGATCTTGTCACGTTTGGTTGCTACCCCGAATATGACCTAGGAATAGGGCAAGTTCGTTCCCATCGGAATCCCCGCCTGGATCTTCTCAATGAGCGCCCTTTTCATGAATTGCTCTTCTGCAAGCACGCGGGTCGTCTGAGGAACGGGACGGGATATGAGGAACGTGCGACCAAGGAAAAGAATAGCCCTGACCCTCAAAAAACGTTCTAGATCGATGCGGCCAGTGTTCAAGGCCCTATGCAAATGGTAGACAGTATCTTCGATGGCATTGTCTTCTGCGACCAAATTGATCAACCTGAACACAAATGGAGAGACCAAGATGGTCAGTGGTGGCGCAGGAAGCACACTTTGCAGGAACGGATACTTGCTGATTGTGGACAATGCTCGTGGAACAGATTAATTCATCCACTTCCGGGTCACCCTTGCGACGCAAGTCGACTAGGTTCCGGTCTGCTTGTTCAATAGTGCTCCGCAACCGCGCTGCGACGTTACGGCAAACATCTCTCACCGCTTCTAGTCGGGCCATCTCATCTCGGATGGCAGGTTCACCGGCAAGAAGATCCGTCTGCTGGGCACGCAGCCGATCGGCTTCCAATAGGATGAGCTGGGACAATGAAGAGAACTCTGATCGTATCTTGTCGTGAACCTGGGCATGCAGATGGAGGAGTTCTGGATTTGGGGGGCGTGGCGGTGCTGGAGCGAGAGGCTGTGGGGCAGGGGATTCATCGTCGAGCAAGTTCGGAGGAGGGGTATTTCGTGTAGCCGGTGGGTGAGGTAAAGCCGAGGGTGGAACATTCGGTCGGCCATGGGCTGGCGGAGATTGTGGCGTCGACAAGGGTGCAGTTGCAAGTGCGTCCGGGGGTATTGATGTACGGTAATTAGGACTGGTGGGAGAGGACGGCTCTCTAGACTGTTCGATGGCTGATCGCGGGGTGATTCCGTCGCTGGCATGCAAGCCCTGGGGAGCAGGTACTGATTGGTGATACTGGGGGGGTCGGGCTTCGTCTGCACGCGGGTGCTGGGGCAGGGGCGGCGGGGGCCGATCGTACAGAGGCTATATAGGGAATGATGAACGAGGGTATTAATAGTAAGATGAACATACATGTGGATGAGCGAGGGGGGAGGCAGCGATAGGGCGCGGGGGCACGGCAGGCGTCTGAGACGACGAGGGTTTCGGAGGCAATGGTGGGGGATCATCATCATCTTCGCGGGATTGTGGGCGCGACAGGGGTGGGTGAGCGATGGACGAGGGGGCACTGTCGGACTTTGGTTTGGCGTAGAGAGGGGGGACACGGGAGAAGTGGTCTTGCATTGCTTGGAGGAGGGCGGCGAGATTGCAGGGCTTGGACAAGGTAAGCAGCGGAAAGGGTTGGGGGAGGGGACGGACCTCGTGCTTCCGGGCCCAGTCGTGGATGTATTTGATCGTGCAGCGACCACTGAGATCGACGTGGGTGCTGGGGCGGACGAGGAGGTCGGGGGTGGGGACGACATAGGGGATGGGGGGGTGGCGAGGGTAGTGCTTTGTGAGCCAGACTGCGATGGGGATGTTGTAGGGCGAGCCCCTGAATGTGATGGGAAGGAGGCCGTGGAGACAGAGGAGGAGCTGGGCGCGGCCGTCGTCGTAGGCTGCGGGTGCGATCAGCGAGGGACGATCATCGGGCAAGGGCGGGACTGACTGTACACGTCCGATTTCGGCCTCAGGGTCGGGAATCGGGCGAGGGCCGCCACGACGTCCGCACAGACCCGGTCGCGCTCGTCATACGGCCCTGCGTGCTCGCGCAGCCAGCGGTCCATGGCCGCCCCTCTCGCCCCACGCCCGCCCGAGCCCGCATTTCAGTCGCCGACACGCGGTTCACACTCCGACGGGCCAGGCCGTGCTCGTCGGGACCCCGGGCGCTTAGATCGCCCGATGGGTGTCCCACCCTCTCCCTCCGATCGTGTGGCGTGCTCTTTCCATTTCCGCGCACCCCGATCGAATCTCGCCAACGCCAGGGGATTTCAATTAGCGTACCGAACGAGCGGGTCGCTGATGCCATTCCGGATCTTTAGCCTTCGCCTGCGTGCTACGTCTTCTCCTGTCCCACATATATAGCCCTCCTCTGCCCCTCTCCATTCCTCGTCCTCTCCCTCACAATGCGTGCCCCGAGACTGTCCGCACTCTACGACCCCGATGCACCCACAAAGTCCCTCACCCCCCAGCGCAAGCACAGGAAGCTCCTCAAGGACGGCTCCAGCGAAGTCTGGCCAGAGGACATCGAGCGCATATTCGTCCAAGGCCCGTCCCCCTCTCCTCCCCCCCGCTCTGTCTAACCCTTCCACAGGTCTCCGCGAGTACTGGGAGTCCCCGTGGGCAACCTACTCCCGCGGTCGCAGCCGCTGGAGAAACCAGTTCCTCGTCGACTATCTCCACAAGAACGCCGTCGACCGCTCGAAGAAACAGGTCGCGAGCCACATCCAGGTCTTGCGAAACATGTGGAAGGGCGAGCCAGGTACTCCCATCGCCCCTCTGCCCACCCCTCGCTCACCCCCCCCCCCCTCTAGAGTACCATCTCGTCGCAGGTGGCGAAGAGCTCTTCCTCGAGACCGCCCTCCCCTCCGTGAAGGCAGAGGACTCCCCCGACCACCACCTCCTCACACCCGGCTTTTTCGACGACCACTCCCCGGCATCCGATCGCTCTGCGGGCTCGGCTACCTCCTCTTGCCCCTCCCGGTCCTGTTCAGGCCCCAGCCCAGCCGTGGCGACCACAGCGGAACTTGCACTGCCGCATCTACACTCCATCCGACCGCCCCGAACCGATGACGACTGTCGCCGTGTCCGGTCCCTATCTGCCTCCGACTGCCATCGCACGGATCCTCGCCGTCTCTCCCCACTCTCCTCCTATTGGACTTCCAACCTCGCTCGGCCACCGGCAACTCATTCCTCTCCGATTGCCTCCTACACAGCCATCGATCAAACCTTTGACCTGGCATCACAATACTCTCCCGAGCCCTCACATCAGCCCAGTTTATCCGACTCTCCGCTCTTGTTCACAGACTCTTCCTTGTTCGCCGCTGACCCTTCCCCCTGTCCCATCGGATTGACCAGGCTTTCCCTATGGGCAGAGGGCATGCCCGTTCTGTCACTTCCTGTGGACGCTCTCATATCCTCCGCACAGCCGTCCCCCCAACCGTCCCAAGCAGTACTGAGAATCAAGCTACATCTCCCACCGATTGATGTACCATCCTTTCCCGCACTGCATGGCTTCCAAGGGTCTGTCACATGCACCGTCCGACCATGTGCCACCGTGAGGTGTTCCACTACTATTTTCGTACGCGGCCAGTGCACATCTCGAGAGAGCAACCTTTGTACCCTGATGACTGCGGAATCATCCGTAAACGATCAGTTGGGCAACGTGACACTGCTTCTCCCTGACTCACCATTGAGTCGCAGTCGTTGGCTTGACTCCAGTGAGTATTCTCCACCTAACCGCCCGCACCCCCTCCTCATGTTCACCACGTGCCCTTCATAGCCTCGCCGACTTGCATCGTCCAAAAAATTATCGTAAACGATCAAGTTCTTGCGGTCATCTTTTACGATCTGGATAGAGGGCAGTGCGAGACCACGCCGGCCGCAAAACTTATCGGCATCCAGAAATACCATGGTCGCTCCGAAAGGACTCCAAGTCCACAGTCCGCTTACCACACCGACTCCCTGTTGCCCACCTATACCCACATGCCCGGGCAATGCATACCCCGCTCCAACATCCCTACTCACACCTCTCTATCCTATGCTGTGTCAGCTATCAACGCGGATACCTCCCTCCCAGGCACGTCGTCATACTCGGCGGCGTTCATGATGCCTTCTTTGCTTTCATGACACTTATGACCGTCCTCATGACTTGAACATTCACCGCCATCGAACGCTTGCATCCCCCCCTTTTTTTCCACCCTGGATATTGTCTTCCTGGAACTCTTCTCTGGAAACCCTCCCTTTGGGTCCCTTTGGTGCACCATTTTACCTTCGTCTTCGTCGCTCTGTTTTTGTATCCTCCGTTCCAGCATCAAGTACTGTAGATATTTTGTAACGTCACTGTGGACCCATAGTACACCTAATCATCCTTATGTCCTGGTATAGTTAGAGAGCCTACGGGCTGATTCCCGAATTCGAGAATCATAGTGGCGTTGTTCTAATTGCAACAATTCAAAGAACGATGTTCCGAACGGATGGCTAAGCTGAGGATCGTCTACTTCCGGCAGATACACTCCGTCCACATGACGATCGTCCGTGGATAGCAGCGCTTCGAGCTTGGGCTCCTTCTTGACCAAGCTCCCGACGAAATCCAGGGCCCGGAGCGCCACAGTAGGCGACCAATTCAACGAAGCAATCAGAAGGCGCTTGGAAAAAGCCGCAGACCGCCAGGGCAAAGTGCTGCCCGCAGCTCGCGGGGAGAATACAATTGTCAGCGCCCGAAACAACATGTCCGCAGTGGTCGGCTGCCGGGTGGCTTGAGACCCCGACGACTCGTCCATGTGTAGCAGCTCGCTGGTGGGTAGTATGATAGAGTAGAGGTGATCGACAAAATCACTGAGGTCGACATTCAGGGCTTCGCCTGATTCAAGTTCCGAGACATGTCAACGTGTCTCACAATAAAGTATAAAGTGAAACTGACCTTGTCCAGACAAAAGTTCGAATGCTGTCACGATGCACAACAAGCGATGCTGTATATCCATGTTGTGGCTCAAACTATGTAATTCCCCAGCGTCCGAGTCCACTTCATCAGACTCTCGCATAATTAGGCCCTTGAGAACTTGCATTAGATCCCTGAAGAAGTCGATATTAACGAGATGTGCGTATTTGGATATACCCCTCAGGGCCGTCGGCAAAAGAGGTGACGGATGAGGGTTCTTGAGGATTCGAAAGTATAACACAAACAGAAGCTTCAGGGTTTCCGTGTGCTTTATGACACTAGTCAGGTAATCGAAGAAGAGCGTCTCTTCCATCACTTACCACCTTGGCCCGCTCTTCTTTGTCCACTTCCGCTTCTACCTCGCGTACTTCGCGTTCAATTCCCTTCTTTTCCTTGAGAGCTTTCTTGGTTTTCTTGCTCAAGTATGGCTGGTCTGTCGATTTACCTTTGGTCCTCCGGCTCGCTGTTCTTCCCTTGGTTTTGGTCTGCTCTTCTTTGTCGACTCTGGAGTCCGAGCCTCGCGTGCTCAGTTCGCTCTTGAGGCGCAGATGCAAGAGACATGTCAGGACCTCTGGGTGCACCTTGAAATGTCTTTCCTTAATCATGCGGTTCAACAGTTGTACGGCTTCGAGAGAAGGAACGCCGGTAAGATCGTTGCGGAAAATGCTGATCAGGGTATTCAAACACAGATCAGACGACTAACATCCGAGTCAATCCAGGCCCTCGAGATGGGTGCATGTCCAGGAGGAACTTACTTCATCCCATGTTTGCTTGCTCAACCGGGCCACAACGCATGCCATAAGGTTTACCCGAAAGTTGAAATGTGTGACATCCGAGGCAAGGGTGCACATGCATTTGAGGGCGACATCGGCCAGGTCGCTCCTGGCTTCATGGATGCTCAAAGGAGGAACACGAGGCGGCGCAAAGTAATGCCTACCTTTGAGCTCGGCTTCAAGAGCGCGGAGATAGGATTGATACACGAGCACAAGGCCTTGCTCCCATTCACGTGTCCGGGCGACCATCTGACTGACCTTTTCTCCCTTTTCCTTGTCCGTCAGAGTTCGTATCCGATATCCAGGAATGATGTCTTTGAACACCGCAAGCTGCGAAAGGATGGCCAGCTTGCGTATTGCAGCATCATTTCTGACTGGGACCGGATGCGACGGGGTGGTGATCGTCTCGAGGGAAAAAGTATGCAAGCGACGAAGTAGGCCAAGCTGAGATAGTGAATGAGACGACAAAACCGAAAGCATCGGTTAGGGAAAACGGACACTGTTTTCTGGGTCGGCAATTATTTCCTGACAAATGCTGGCTATCTGGTCTTTTGCACCCTGAATTCTAGCTTTGCGTGAGCTGTTCCCGATCACGTCTACGACAGCGAGCCGACCGAAGCGAGCACCGGTTGTTATGTCCTCCACTGTTGAAGGCACCGCCGGCGGGGACTGAGATGGGACGGAGCCCTCCGTATCTTGATCGTCATTAATTTGAGCTGGCGCTACAGTCACCTTTTCCGAGGCTTGTATTCGGCCATCAGAGAGCTTGATCGGAAGACCAGGTATGTTTCGACGCGTCTCTGGTTCTGGAGCTTTGTGGAGTCGAGGGACACGTTCATATGGCATCTCGGTATCAGAGTCCAGCTCGGCTGGAGACGAAGGTTGTTCTTCGGAGTCTACTTGGTCGGCAAGAGCGAGATCAGAATCTTCAATGTCGGTGCTCCAAGATTCCGAGTCCTCATCATGGGAATCAACGCAAGGTAGATTGTCGGCTTTGGTCTTGCGGACAGGTTTATGAAGTCGGTGGAGGCGTTCCGTCTCCTTTCTACTCCTGAATAAATCATTATTGGGCTGGAAGGGTGTGGTTCAGGAGGCGAAATACCTTGCTATGCCCTGGTGATCCAGTGAGGCGAGGAAGTCGATGGAGCCACCAAACTCGTCCAACAAGGCCTCATCGTCCTCGGAAAGATCATCTTCGTGGACATCGTGATCGGGAGTGATGCCAGGGATCGCGATGTACTCTCTCTCAAAGGCCTTCTCCTTTCCCTTTGGTTTACTGTGGTTGGACTTTGGGAGACCACGCTTGGACGGCTGGGGTGGTGTTACTTTTGGTTTTTTCGCTGGACGCTGGTGCTAGAAGTGAATGACGGTTTTTGAAAGAGCACGAAACCGCGTTTACCGCCGGGGCTGCTGGTGCAGCTCTTTTCTTTGATTTGGGACCCATCTCAGGTCGTCGAGCTTGTTTTCGGGCTAGCAAGCGGATGCGTGACGTGAAAGAGGAAGGTGTTTCCCATCTGCACTCTTGTCTTCAAGTCGGCTCGCTGTCTCGCTTGCTCACTAGCCGATTCCATCATGGACTCAGGCTGCGGGCTAGGAACCCCTCCGCCTGTCCATCATGTTCTTCGTCCACACCACATTGATCTCATCGCCATATTTCTTCTGGTCTTTAAAGAATTCCATAACAATCTTCCACCCAACTTTCTGTTGTTCATATATCGCTTCTTACTCTTCGAAGTTTCCGAGGTATGCATGTTCCCTGCTCGGCTGCAAACCATCTTACTCCATCAGGTTGTGCAACCAAGAACTCACCAGCAGATCCTGTTGATATTGCGATCTGCTCCGGATACCGAGTCTCTCAATGTCCGGAACCTCCTGGTGGCTCTCGACGCAGTGGTGAGATCGAGTTATCTCGTGTCTTCCAGCCATCTGATGGAAAGTCCGCAAGCCAAGCCAGCTCACAAGCGTAGATCAGTTGACCAACTTTTTCCACAGTTCGTCGCGTTACATAGACCTGGCCTACCAATGATCTGATTATCTTTTAGGTACCCCTGCCATATTCGTGGAAAAGGCTGAAGACGAGGTACATACTTGACTTGGCTCTTTTTCGACCGCACTACTGAGGATTGTTCGGTATTAGTCCAATGTCCTCGTACGCTTGTCGAGTTCTCTCCGTAGCGTCTACTAATTCAGGTCGGTCAACTAGGCGCGCCGCTCAATTTTTGGCTATTTTTGTCGTCGTTGTTTCGTCAGCTTCATCAAACTTTCGTTTTATGGGGTCATGCAATTACAAAGAGACTACAAAACTTGGTGCGCAGGAGACCATCAGGCTGGCTACAACCCTGTGGAGAAAGATCCTCTCACAGGAGACATCTGGATTTTTAAAACCAATGCCGATTTAAAATCTTCGGCTCGCTCAGAACCATGGGAACTGTAGGATTTCGTACCGGATGGCCTCGTTCAGCGGTATATTGACGTTTTCCCAGTTGGGAGAAAGGTCGCTCGACAGGCGACGATGTCATAGGACCTGAAAATTTACGAAGGTACTTTGAACAACGTTTTCATGATCATAATGATTCGTACGTATCGGTTCCCTCCTGTGTCATCTAATAGTTGTGATCTGTTCGTAGAGGAATACGACAGCATGCACTCTTTAATCTTGTGCGTATGCACTATGTGCGGAAGGAATATCCCGCAGCCCGCGAGGTCCGCAATTATTTTAAGGACTGGTTTCCTGACCGAAACACGCACTTCTCAGCTTTTGCAAGAGGCGATCGCAGTTGCACGGACTAGTGGAGATCGAGTCACGTTGCAGCACTGCATCAGGTGGGTTCGGTCGATTCCGACTCTTGCAGGTTCTGATCACTTATGAGATCTGAAAACAGCATGTTGCATCGCCTGCCTCCAGATTCATCCGCTAGTGAAATGCCTCTGCTAAATGAAATCCAGCCAGACTTGCATCCCTCCGAGGTCCTTTTCGATGTTGCCAAGCTCCTACAGCCGCAGAGTGTACGCGAGTAAACCACCGTGTTGGCCGATCAACTGATCGATGTTGGTCGTAGGGCCAGCCTTTGACGCTTTGTTTTGAGAAGCTTGCGCAAGCTATCGGCCTGTACGATCACTGGGTCGACCTCAAGAAAGTGGCATCTCGCGAACGGGAGCTGCTCGGACAACATGCCATGCAAGCTGTCTTATGGAGCACATTGGGTATGTCTTTTTGGACAGCCACTATTTCACCAGCTTTGCTAGACAAATTCTCTCTAGGATGCTATGACCTTGCGGCGGTGGAAGAATCATTTGTCCTGGCATTCGCCAGAACCGGGGACAACGACCCTAATCATCTCTATGTCACGCTTAATCGGGCTTACAGGGTCAGTTGGTTTGATCAGATAACGCGACACCGATCATTATCTTATTTCATGTGTTCTCGAACAGCTAGCCAGGGCTGGGTCGTATCAAATTGCTTTGGCGCTGCTCCTTCATTCGGAGACATGGCGAGGTCTTTCAC
Source organism: Boletus coccyginus (assembly GCA_025782845.1). Taxonomy (NCBI): domain Eukaryota; kingdom Fungi; phylum Basidiomycota; class Agaricomycetes; order Boletales; family Boletaceae; genus Boletus; species Boletus coccyginus. The sequence continues at coordinate 136,108 of JAHZSR010000039.1, read as the reverse complement.
TTGATCAATATCAAGAGTGGGCGATCATGATCTGGCATGTATTGGCTTTGAGGAGCAGTCGGAAGTGAGTGGGTTCTTGATTTCGAATTACACGAGATTGCCTCATCAACTTATTTCATATACATCAGGAGTCAGCGCAGGTTCTTCCGTGACTTTCTGTTGCCCCGCCAACCGACGTCTTCGACATTTGTTTCAAAAGAGTATTTCTTTGATGACAGCGTGGCTCAACTTCCTCCTATCAGTAGTGAATTGCACCAGGTGATGCATGCCCGAGTACGCGAGAACCCATTGGGCTTGGAAGTGTTGTTGATTTTCATTTTCTTGACAGCGACGGGGACAAGCTGTCACAACAATCCAACCACTGCTCCAATCGCTGTGGCATGCTGAATTTCAGGGTAGATTTCCCCTGTACAGAGTTGGGATCATCCTTCTCGCGGACATTGGCCTCGAGTTCGGGATGACCAAGCACTGCCAACGCTTGCTGGAGGGGATATTACCTCAAGTATGATGCAGGGTATCCTTCGATTACATCCCTGATAAACCTAGTCACATTACAGGTCCTGACTGGTCACGACTTGGAACACCGTGCATTTGCTTGCCACACGTTGGCAAGATGTATCATCGCCTCTTCAGATTCGAAAGGTGCGTGTACATTTGACTTTCAATGACGGCTTCAGTGGAGTGTTTGTTGACACATCATAGAAGCACCCCTTCGTGAAGTTCTATCCTATCTCCTCACGGCAGAAGTTGATTACACGGCACTCTCGATGTTTGAAGCAACATCGGACGTTCAATGGTTGCTGATGGTGGTATTCCACAACCTTGGGATGAAAGCGGACGAAGAAGCTGTCCTTGAGCGGTATTCCAATTCTATCTCGACGATGCGGATCTCCGAGGAGTGTACTTTGGATGTGGAGGCACAACAGGTTTGGGATCTCGTCACAGATGTTGGTCTGTCTCTGGCTTCGCGGTAGTGTCCATGTGCCTGGGTCACGTGTTGTTTATTTCAATTACGTAATTACGCGTCTGAGGTTATCGAGCTCCAAGTGAGAGTCGTAAGGAGTGTTGAACTTTTTTGCTTCAAACTTGCAACAAGTCTTTCCTTGGGCATGGACGGGCCCCCTCCTCAGGAAGAAGACTTCTCGTCACTGCCAATCTCGGAAAGGCTTGCCCACAAAAACTGGAAAGCCCGTGTAAATGGCTATGAGTCTCTCATCAAGATCTTCCAAACAACTGCGTCTGATTCGGACCCAGCATTCAAGCCGTACATATCCAGCCCCGATCTCCTCAAGAAGATAGCAACCGATTCCAATGCAGTGGCACAAGAGAAAGGTGTAGAATGCCTCGTAGCATTGGTCAAGTTTGCAGGCGAGACTGCTGCCAAAACCAGAGACACGGTGGTTCCAGCCTTGGTTGACAAGTGCCTTGGTTCTGCCAGGGCAGGGACAAAGAATCAAGCGATAGAACTTATTTTGCAATATGTCGAGGTGGACAACTCTGGTGCAGGGGTGGTGGTGCGTGTGATTGACTCTCGGTCAGTCGCGTTTGGAATAATCATTCTGATCATGTTCACCCCCTGGCAGGCGGATATCGTCCCTGGTCTCTCGGCAAAGCAGCCAAAGACAGTTGCAGCCAGTGTTTTCGCGCTCAAGGAAGTCCTTCGGTAAGTCATTGACGCATGCCGTTCCCCCATGCGTCGACCACTCAGCTATCTACAGGGCGTTTGGGACGCAGGTGACGCCGCCCGCCCCAGTCCTAAAGGCATTACCCAAGATTTTCGCTCACGCAGACAAGAATGTCCGCGCCGAAGGCACGCAACTCACCCACACATTATATCAGTACATTGGACCAGCAATCGACCCATGGCTAGCCGAGCTCAAGCCTGTGCAGGTCAAAGAGTTACAAGAGACATTTGAAATCATGGAGAAAGAGGGAAAAGGAAAAGGGACGCTCAAGGCCGAACGATCAACAAGGGAACATCAACGAGAAGCTGAAGCCAATGCGGACGCTGGTATAGATGGGAATGCCACGGATACTGGAGCACCGGCGGGTAAGCAATCCTAGCGTGGATTTGGCTAGTTACTGATCCCGTTTCAGAACCAGATCTTCCTGATCTCCGCAGCCTCTCAGAACCTGTCGACATCGTGGCCAAGTTCCCATCGAATCTGCAGGCCAATCTCACGTCTTCGAAATGGAAAGAGCGTAAAGAGGTGCTGGATGAGTTGTCTACGCTCGTCAATGCTACCCCCCGGATTCAGGATGCACCAGAACTGGCCGAGCTCGCAAAATCTCTAGCCACTTGCATACATAAAGATGCGAATATCAACTGCGTCATAACAGCCGCCAATGTTATGGAAGGACTTGCCAAGGGAATGATGGGTCCATTCGGAAGACTCAGGGAGGCAGTGGTCCCTCCCATGTTGGAGCGCCTGAAGGAGAGAAAAATCAATGTCACAGATGCTATAGGAGCTGCTCTAGATGCTGTTTTCACGACTGTGAGTATTCTAAGCATTTTCTACTTGATATCTCTCCGTGATTGTGATTCCGCAGACATCTCTGCCCGACATAATACCTGACCTGCTCCCAGCGCTAGGAAACAAAAATCCCCAGGTGAAGGAAGGGACTCTGAAGCTCCTTGCACGTTGTCTTGCAACTTCGACAAGTCCAGTGCTGCCGGGACAGATCAAATCACTCACAGATCCACTCGCCGTTCTCCTCGAAGATAGTTTTGAGGGTGCTCGCAATGAAGCTGCTTTATGTTTAGGGACGTTGATGAAGATGATTGGGGAACGACCACTCAATGCCCTCATGGATGGGTTGGCGGATGTGCGGAAGGTCAAGGTCAAGGAAGCTTACGACAAGGCTACTGTGAAGTGCAAGGCCGGATCTGGAGGGCCACCAAAGCCGCCACCAGTTGCAAAAGAGCCACCCAAGAAAAAGTCTCCTGTGAAGGCACCAGCTGAGCAAACTGATCCATCGGTACTGCCCCCAGAAGATGTACTCCTGCAGGACGAGGCCCAAAAGAAACCCGCAAAGAAGCTACCTGCAAGACTTTTGGTTTGTCTCTTCAATGCCACCAATACTCGACGCTGACGTAGTCCCATATTTCAGGCGAAGAAAGGAGCGCAAGCTGATGGTGGTGCGTCCGCCGACGGGACATCCAAGACCAACGCCCCTGCATCCGCCGCGTCCGCGGTGAAGAAAGTGGTCCCTGTTGCTGCCACCAAAGGCACAAAGCCGCCTCCACCGGCTGCACCAGGTGCCCTCGATACATTCAAATACAAGCACACTCCAGACGATGCCGAAGCACTTGCTGCTAGCCTCATACCCGAGCCTGTTATGGAGGGACTAGGGGACGCAAACTGGAAAACAAGACTTGCCGCATGTGAAGAGATGACGACTTGGCTCGATGGGGTAGTGCAAGACGTCGATGCAGAGGTTGTTGTGAGGGCGATTGCGAAGAAGGGATGGACTGAAAAGAACTTCCAAGTATATCGCATTTTCATTCCTAGTATTGATAATCCGCTAAACAATCGCTTTATTCAGGTTTCAGCCAAGTTATATAGTATCTTGAACATCCTTGCCGAACGCTGTCCGTCTTTTGGCAAGTCATGCGTGGCGCTGTCAACTGGGCATTTGAGTGAAAAGCTTGGTGACGCAAAGTTAAAAAAGCCCGCAGGAGACGTGCTTACAATTTTTGCCGAGAAAACTTCCTTGCAGTTTGTGCTTAATCAAGGTACGACATGCTATCCGTCCAATGCGATCACCGAACACTTAGACAGGTCGATCTAGCGTACGAACCATTAGGCAAACAGAAAGCACCTAAGGTTCTCGCCGATGCACTGACGTGGGTGGATACGGCGGTCCTCGAGTTTGGAATTACAGGACTTTCACTTCGTAACCTAATCGAATTCCTCAAAACTTCCTTGAAGAACTCCAATGCCGCTGTACGTACCAGCGCAACCAAGGCCCTTGTCACGGTCAAACTTTTTGCAGGAGCTGGTACGTTTTCACTTTCGTATCCTTCACGCCAACAAACCTTACATTCAATTATACATAGGAATCAAAGATTTTTTGGAGGATATCAATCCACAGCTTCTAGGGACGATCCAGAGCGAGTTTGATAAGGTTGAAGGCACTCCTACCCCACAACCTAGTCGGACATGTGTCGATGTTGCTTCGATGGGTCCGACATCCGCCGCGGCAGGCAAAGGCGCCGCAGATCCATTGGAGGAACTTTTCCCCAGAGTTGAGATTGACGGTCTACTCAAGGGTACCACCATTCTCGCTGACGCAAAGAACGATGCATGGAAGACCAAGAAAGAGGCTTTGGAGGCATTACAGGCGATCCTAGACCAGGGTGCTAATAAGCGACTGAAACCAACAATGGGCGAAATCGCGCAAGTGTTGAAAGCCCGAGTAGCTGACACCAACAAAGCAGTTCAATCTCTCGCCCTCGATATCGTCGCACGCATTTCCACGGGCATGGGAAAGCCTTTCGACAAGTACACAAAATTGTTCGTCGTCCCTGTGGCGACAGTGCTTTCAGACCAGAAAGCGCCCATCAGAGCAGCTGCTATCCAAACTTTGACAGCGATGGCAAATGCCTGTGAGGGCATGGATTCCATGGTCCACTTCCTTGGTACTGCACTTGAAGCAACAAATCCGACCCAACGAGCAGCACTCTTAGGATGGATTTCTGATTATTTGAAAGAGAGTCCTCCTTCATCTTCGGTCGACCTGAGTAATTGGGCTGGCACAGTGGTTGCTTGCTTGGACGACCGCAGCGCGGATGTTAGGAAAGGCGCTCAAGCGCTCCTTCCCCCCTTGATCACATTCGTTGGATTCGACAAGGTCATGGCACACACGAGCGTTCTCAAGCCAGCATCTCGTAAAACTGCCCTCCCACTCATTCAAGCTGCCAAAGAGTTGGCTACACCCTCCCCGGCTTTTGAACCGCAAGCCAAACCAGTTCCAAAGGCTTCAGCCACCATCGCTGTACCTCATCCTTCCCCACCGCCTCCACCCTCCCCACCACCTGCGGCTCCCGCGTCTGGAGTTCCAAGTAAACTCAGCGGTGTAAGGAGGAAGCTGCCCCAGGGTACAGTCAGACCTGAATCAAGAGAAGAGCCTGTCGAAGAATCTTCCAATGCGACCAAATTGCCGGGGAAGACTGGACTGAAACGACCAGGTGTTGCTGCTCCAGCCGCAAAGGCTACTACCCCAACCGCACTAGCTTCGCTTCCCTTCTCCAGCATGAACATGGAAGTAAAACGTGCGAGGCTGGCGAAAGATCTTCAGAGGTGGATCAATGAAGCTGGACCAATGCGCAAGGATCTCGCAGACCTCTTGCAACATCAAATGGAGCCTCACGTGTCTAAAGAATTGGTCGGTCAACTCTTCAGTCACGACCACAACGCAGTCAATGATCACGTTTCTGGACTCTCTACCATGCAAGAATTTTTCTTGGCTGCCACGTCGGGAGAAGATAAATATGGTGTTCCCGTCGACGACATGCGCGCAGTTGGCCTGGCATGTTCTGACCTTGCGTTGAAATACGTATCGATCAAGGCTCACGAACCACAATCAAACCTTACCTCGAAGTGTCTGGATGTTATAGAAGCACTCGTTTCCTTCTTACGCAGCATGGATGCTCAGTTTGAGGATTCAGAAGCAATGTGTTTCGTCCCGACGTTTATCTACAAGGTAAGCATTCCTTATATCCGAGTGTATGAACGTTGTCGAGTTTCTCATATCCAGCTTGGCGATGCACGCGAGCCTATGCGTGTGCGTGTCCAAAATATCATACAATCCCTTCCAAAAGTCTATGCATACAGTCGGGTTTTCGACTTGTTACTAGAACATGGCCTGAAAGCTAAAGTGGCAAAAACAAGGCAAGGCGCATTGGACGAACTGGCGAACTTACTGAAACGTAACGGAATGGGCGCTTGTAATCAGCCCAGCAAAGCGTTCCCCACCGTCGGATCGATGATTGCTGACAAGGACTCCGCTGTCCGCAAGTCCGCGTTGTCCGTCCTCAGGTATGTTACCGCTAGTTTGGGACGGAATGTCAGTCAACTCGTTCTCCACAGTGAGGCATATGTACTCGCTGGTGAGAAGGTATGGACCCTAGTTGGACCCCTTTCTCCCAAAGATAAGACACAACTCGAAGAGCGCCTTCGGCGAGTTGCGGGTCCAAGTAGCCCCGCCAAGCCAGAACAACAAACTCCTGCACCTCCCCTGCAGGTGGCTCGGCTGGCAAACGCCGGTTCGCGACCAGAATCACCGTCTGTCGGGAGAGCGGGTGGAATACTGCGTCCTACAAGTCCCGCTACCTCCACAATATCTCGCGTTGCACGACCTGTTTCCCCCGCACCATTGCAAACTACCGGTCGAGCATCTTCTCCACCTCGTGCAGCTTCCAAGCTACCCAATCCCTTTGGTGTTACATCCGCAATAGGCACTTCTGGAATTCCATCAGTGTCTGGCTTGCGTCCCAAAAGCATGCTCCCTTCTCGCCTGGCACAGCCCCGGTCTGTAACCCGTCCCCCTGCTCCCGCATTATCTAGCAATGCTGCAATCCGACCAGCTGAGGAACCCTCCGAACTGCCATATGTGGCCCGAACAAATGGATCTCGAATGACAGAAACACCTCCCCTTCCATCTAGTAATACTATCGAGACTTTGGTGGACCCCGCTCCTTCTTATGACGATGCCCCAGCCAATACCGCCAACGATATCACGATAACGATCTCAAGTATCCTGAGTAGTGACCCGTCACGCAGCGTTGACGCGCTCAAGAAGATACAGAAGATATTTATGACGAAACCTGAGGATGGTCACGCTTCGCCAGAATACAGGGATCTTGCAGAGCATACCGAAGGTCTGATCGAGACGATTACATTGCAAATGACACATGTATTTGAGCGGCCAGAAGAGCTGTTACTTGACGAAAATTTCCGACTTGCCAAGCACCTCATACAAACTCTCAATACCTTCTGCGACCATACATTCCTAACGGAGTCGTTGACTGTCGAAATCCTCACGCCTTTACTTGAAGAACTCACACTACGCCTCCTCGAGACAGACGAAAGTAACATTACCAAGGTCAAGGATCTATCGCGATTCATAAACATGATCATTTTGCGCCTATTTGCGACTGGTCGCAAAATGTCAATTTTCCGGTTAGTTTACTCTCGCGTTCGGTGCGACCGATTTCCTGTGCTGAAAATACCCGAAGTTCGTTGTTTGCCCTCCTGCTGCAGATCGTCAAGCCCTTCCCTAGTACCGGGACTCCACTCGAGTCGAAAGAATCACGGGTTGCGGAACTCGTTCTCAAATGCGTGTGGAAGCTTGCGCGGAATATCCCTCAGGATCTTAAGGAGCAGAAATTGGATCCAGTCGAACTCCTCCCTGCAGTGGAACATTTTCTCCAGTCTGTTCCTCCTAACGAATGGCGAGCCAGAGCAACCAATAAGGTTCCCTGTGGGGACATGCCGTTGAGGACCATCAAAGTTCTCATTCAGCATGTGGTTGGTATGTATGACACCGACGTTATTGCACTATCGTGGTCCGCTAATCTGGCACACAGCCCACTATGGAGATGAATCCTACGACATTCTTTCCGCATCGTTTGATGATCCGTCCGCCACCATCGTGTACCCCTACGTGTACCGTATCTTGAACTCGGCTTCGAAACCCGTAGACCTCCCAACAAGGGCAAGTGGGAGTCCACAAGATCCTATCAGTCGGCCATATTCAGCTGCTTCTAGCCGACCCATTTCTCCGACGGGATCGACCTCCGCTAACCACCGCCGCTCCTCACCTAGCCACCGGACTAGCCCAAGCATATCCTCACACAATGGCTTTTCACCCCCTGTGGAAGAACCGGATCCAGATGCACAGCTTATCACCATCATCAATCACATCTCCAGTGAGACGACTGGTGCGATGCACAAGGAGGGCATTACGGAACTGCACCATTTCTTGAAGAACTATCCCCACAAGCGACCCAAGGTAGAGAAGCTTCTTGAAACAACCGGGCCGGCATTCCGGAAGTACATCAATCGTGCATTAGCCAGTCGGGCTGCGGAGGATCTAGAGAGGACCGTGGCTGTCTCAAGCACCCTATCCAGTATGTCGCATTCTGTGCACCCTAAATGATGTGCTCACGACTAGTGCAGAACTTGAAGCTAACGGGAACGAGCCAAACCCGGGCTCTCCTGTGACCCGAGAATCTGGGAGTGCTCCACGATCGCCCCTACCAGTGCATGCAGCGGATCCCCCAGGAGAGGACAGGCTCCACAAGTTGCATGACATATTCCAGTACAAGCGAGCAAGCGTGACAAGCAACGGATCCTCCGCTAGTGCACCCAAGCCGCGCACATCTGTTGAATGATTGTTTTCCTTTGTTATATCTTACACCTTCATCTCGCGCTCACTTCTGTTGCCTGACATACTGTATAATATGCACATCACCAGCACATGGAAGCAGAATATCGTAGTAATAATGATAGCTAACTTGGAGTCGGCGTGAATGCCGACGGGTATCATCCTGTTGAATTTGGCCGTGTTGACAAGGCACGCTCTTTGCACCGACAATCCCGAACGTTGCAAGTACTTGAAAGCTTGCAAGCTTGACACCTCGTTTCCCTTCTCTCCTTCATGACCTTTCTCACATAATACTTCGTACGACGCACTTGCACCATCTCCAAAATGCCCAAGGTCACATATGAAGCGGCTCTGATATTCTGGAGGATAATTACCCAGATATTCTTCAGAGAGATACGCCCCCGCGGTGCATTCAACATCCCTCGTGATGGGCCAGTGATCTTTGTCGGCGCCCCGCACCATAACCAGGTATGTCTCTGGAATGTGCCTGTGTTTGCTCATACAGATCGTCACCACAGTTTCTGGATCCTCTGCTCCTGAGCCTCGAAGTGTTCAGGGAAACAAGGCGTCGAGTCGCATTTTTAACAGCTGCGAAGAGTCTGAAGCGGAAGGCTGTTGGTTTCTTCGCCCGCCAGATGGATAGTAGTAAGTATCTCGTATTGCTCGACGGTATTGGTGGACTCACTCCCTGTAAAGTACCTGTGGCCCGAGCAGCTGATGAAGCAAAGTCCGGAATTGGCCTAGTTTCATTGTCCCCGGACGATCCGTGTCTTGTAATCGGCGAAGGAACACGTTTCAAGTCCGAGTTTACTCCAAAGATGCAAATCATGCTCTCGAAATCCGTCAACTCAGCTATGGCCGAAGTGGTAGAAGTCATCTCAGACACAGAACTCCGAATTAAGAAAGAGTTTGGAGGTGAGACCGGAAAAGGAACGGCGCGCATCAGAGAGAAGTTGGCGGAAGTCAAGGCAGATGGACAGAACGGTTTGACATTCAAGAAACTTCCCTTCATTGACCAGCAGGAGATGTATCGCGGAGTCTATCAAAGGTTAAAAGAAGGGGGTTGTATCGGGATCTTCCCTGAAGGTCAGTGATAGTGAACCATCGCATGCTTATATACGGTTGACGCGGTTTTAGGTGGCAGTCATGACCGCAGTGATTTACTTCCCCTTAAAGCTGGCGTCTCCATTATGGCTCTCGGAGCGATGGCCAACGATCCGAGCGTCCAAGTCAAGATTGTGCCAGTCGGCCTTTATTACTTCCATGCCCATCGCTTCCGTTCTCGTGCTGTCGTTGAATTTGGAACCGCATTGGACGTACCAGGGGAGTTGATTGAGATGTTCAACGAGGGTGGCAACCGCAAACGTGAGGCAGTTGCCAAATTCCTTGACTTGATCTACGATGGCCTCAAGACTGTGACCATCAGAGCTCCCGACTACGATACTCTCATGGTACGATTCCCTACTCTTGCCTTGTTTCTCCCGTTGAGACACGTCTTGCAGCTCATACAAGCTGTTCGGCGACTTTATAAGACCCCCGGTCAACATCTCACACTGGGTCAAGTAGTCGAACTCAATCGACGTTTCCTTGAGGGCTATACGCATTTCAAGGATGAACCGCGTGTCCAGAAGCTCAGGAGCGACGTGTTGAAGTATAACCGTATGTTACGAGACCTTGGCCTTCGCGATCACCAGGTATGCTCCGCTCGTGCGCGTTCCCGAGCTGCTTTTCAAACATTGTGATAATCACAGGTACCACGCGCCAAGAAGGCAAGCTGGAAAACTCTTGGTCTCCTTTTCTATCGCCTTGCGTTATTGACGGTCTGGAGTACTTTGGCTTTGCCTGGTGTAATTCTGAATGGCCCGATGTTCATTATTGCTTCTGTCATATCGAAAATGAAGGCGCGAGGTGAGCGAGATGTTCAGGAGTTGAAACCCATATTCAATCACACTCACACAGAGGCACTTGCTGCGTCTGCCGTCAAGGTCGCCGGCCGAGATGTTCTCGCGACTTGGAAGATCTTAATCTCCATGGGCGTTGCTCCTGTTCTGTACACTTTCTATGCAATCCTAGCAACTATTATGGCTATGAGGGCCGATGTTTCTCTGTCACTACAGCTGTGCACACCATTCCTCGTCATTTGCGCCCTTCCTTTCATGAACTATGCTGCCCTCAAATTTGGCGAGGCTGGAATGGACGTCTCCAAGTAAGCAAACTCCGACCGTGAACCTGTCAATTTATTGAACCACTCTAGATCTCTTCGACCTCTTCTTGTTGCCCTTATTCCCGGACAGCAACGAGACCTTGACTACCTGAAGGCTATGAGGCTGCGTCTTTCAAACGAAGTGGCAGATGTGATTAACGTATTTGGCCCGAAGTTATTTGACGACTTTGATCAGGTATGCTTTCACCGTTGAGGTGCTGCTCCGTTTCTCATCCTGGACAGTTCCGCATTTTGGTACCAGCGAGCGCTCCCCCATCCACCGACCCCGGTGTTTGGCGACGGAAGAGCAGCGTGGGTCAAGTAGACGCGCAAGGAAATTTGCTAATCCATCCTATGGTAAGTAAGAATGCATCACTACCTGGAGATTGGTTTTATGGCCATGTCCGATAGACGTGGATTGATGAACGCCTTTTTGGTTGGAGTCGCACCGCAAAACACGGTACTAGCGCATGGGGAGACAGCACGCCGACTCAAGACCTCAGCAGGCCAGAAACACCCGCGCTCGATGAGTCCGATGCTGAGGATGATCACGGAGATTACGACCATGTAATCAGCTATCTTCCTGCCTATGAGGATGCGTCCAGAAGCAAACCCCGCAGTCGACAAGGCTCCTATGCCGACCTCCAGCGGCTCCGCATGACATCCGCCCACCCAGCCGGTCCATCTAGCACATCGACAGGGATACAGGTATCAGATAGCCAATCATTACACATGCGCCCCCGACAGCGCAAACAGAGCCTTTCCGATCTTGTACCCGTAGAGCGCATAGCAACCGTTGACAAGCAAGAGACTTTCCTTAATGCAACGGTAGACCTGAACGAGGAGATCAGTAGGCACGATCACACCTGAATATTCTGTAATGGTTATGTATGGAAGTCTGTATCAATCGTATAATTTGTGTTGATATATACATTGTGGGATCCATCCATAGACAAGGAATGGAAGTGACACCAGGTCTTACTTCCGGTGAATCAAGAAAACGGATGTGAGGTGTTGGTCCCGTCAGGCTGGGAGGCCTTGGATTTGGATGTAAGCATTGTCTTGGAGACTTGACTTGGAGAACTCCATGGTGCATTCGGGATTGGTGCATCTTGCGGTTTCTATTCTCAACTTGGGTCATGCCCTCCGTTTGAAAAAAAGGGCTTACTTGAGATTTCCTGATGCCTCGTTGAAAAACTAGACACAAGAATTGAAACATGTGGTATCTGATGACAGGGAGCACCCCTCGAAGGCATGGACTCACTTGTATTTGAGTGCATCCTCCTTGTTTTGCTTTGAAGGCGCCTAGAGCTTCGCCACCCAGGTCCATGCACCTAATCTCTCTCTGCCAGTGTGCAAGTCAACCCGCATGCCGACCTGCCAAGCGGAGTCAACGCGTACCGTCCGAATAGGATACGTATCAGTCGCGCTGATGAGAAATGACTGTGAAACAGGCATGGTTTTCGACTAGGGGTACCGACTAACGGGATATGCTTTGTGATCACATAGATGGGCTTCCCCCGCGAAGCACCACACTTTTCAACCAGGAGGTAAGGCTCATTATCTGACATTTGTGGACTTCGAGGCCGCTGCGAGGGATTGGAGTCGAAGGAAAGATAATGTGCGAAAGCAAAAGAGACGCGCGGGTCGGGTAACGTGTCTAAACTCCCAGTTGTATTTACCAAGAGCATTGTCAGTGGCTAACGATGGCCCGGCGTAAACAGGGCGGCGGGAAACAGATAAGAATAAGTACACATAAAAGGCTCGCAGGTTATGCTTTGATGTGCTTTGTTAATCGCAGCGAGGGGATTTGAAGCGGAGTGGATGGATGTGACGGCAGAAGCATGTACCACCGCATTGTATTTGCATGTAGGGTACATACGTTGTATGTGACTGGACTTTAAAGAACAAAGTCCTTCCCTGCCGTTAGCACCTCCACGCCAGTTTCTGTTATACTAATATCGAGCGGTAAGTAAAGGTCACAGGCCAAGGGAAGGATCACGTACAGTAAGGTTTCTTCGAACTGTGCACTCCTTTTTCCATCAATGGTAGTTGCAGTCCAGGAGTCATCCCAGTGCTGCGTGTCCCAATGGGTACCCAGGTTAATCATCTGTGTAAATGAGTGAATCGTGATGGCCCCCGTGTAAAAAAGTGCTCACTGGTTCGATGGTAAAACACTGATGGGATTTTTGGTCAACCAGGAAGCGATTTTGAAACGCCATGGAAAGACCGCTCACCATTCCGGGTTTCATGATCCCAATTGCTTTGTTTTTGGCGTAATGAGGGATAGTAGGGGCAGTATGGAACAGGTCGTTGATACCGTGTCCAGTGTAAGTGCGAACCACCGCGCAGTTATTGGCTCTTGCAACCGGTTCACTGCTCCAAGTCAGCGACTGGAAAACATACGCTACAAAGGGAACTGACATGGCTTTTCCAATGTCACGAAACAGTGCCCCTGGTTTGCACACTCTTATCGCGGCATCTAAACACTCACGCGTCGTTCGAATTAGTTTCGCTGATTCATCGTCGACGGTTCCGACGGGATATGTAGCATTGAGGTCGCTGTGGAAACCTAAAAGAAAGACGATCAGATATTACGAAGTCGAGGACTCGAAGAGAATCACCTTGGTAATAAAGCGAGATGTCTGTGGAACCAAGTTAGTAAACCAACGACTGGGCAAAGTAGGGAGATCGACCAAGATTGATGATATCCCCGTCCCTCAATTTTCGTTGGTCAGGAATGCCGTGGCAGATGACCTCATTGATTGATCTTGGGTCACTTTAGGAGTAGTTCTTACAAAAGGCAGATAAATTGCGTACGTGCAGACGGATTTTGGGAATTTACGATAACCAAGTGGAGACGGGTATGCGTTCCGATCAATGATAGCTTGATGGACGATTGCATCGATTTCGTCCGTAGTAACTCCAGGACACACGTGGGCTGCAGCAAGGTCAAGCACTTCCCGCCCTAGCTGGAGAAGGGAACGAGCGGTATAACGCCAATGGAGGCAAGACGTGGGGAAGTCGCAATGAGGCATGAACAAGGAAAATGGCACAACACTCACACTACACGCAGTTCGCATTTTCTCGATTTCATCCGGACTGAGGATACGCGGGGGATGTCCGGACGTGCGCACTTCAGAGATGGGAACACCTAGGCGAAGGTGTGTTCCTCAGCGCGAATTTTACAATCGGATTGGGCTCACCGTCACCACGCTCGGCATAGTCTGGTCGTGGTATATGATCGGGAACCTGGCGCTTCGGTGAGAGCGGGTACACAGGGCGTAGGGTCCCAGAGTAGGTGTAATTGGGGAATGGATTGAATGTGCCATCTAGACGGAACTAAGAGCTAGTAAAAATCAACGAACAAAACTTACCTGGAGCGGGGCCATGTGCCAGTTCGTGAACAACTTTGTGTGTTTTCTGGTGACTTTGGTGAAAAAGGATACTATGGTCATTGAGTGGGAATGAAATACCCCTGACGATAGGGGATGGATTAGCTTGGGAAGTATCTGAAATGGTTGGTATACTCACAATTCGCTTTGAAACAGTCCTGACCGCAAAAGAAGGAGCCACGGATGCCTAGTCTAGATCACGTCGGTGGGGGGAACCAAGTATATTGCGCGAGACGTACTTATTGCATGTCGGACACTCTAGTCGAGATGGAGGGTTTCCTTGAGGACAATTTGCGCTCTGGCACAGTATCACTGATTGTGAATTCATCAAGCGAAACAATCTACAAATCTCTTACTGACTCATGATTAGCTTTGGTGTGGGAACGCACGTGATGTACTACATGATGTGACTAGACGAACTGCCCGCTCGAGAGCGCAACCGCGCGTATCATGCGTGTACACTGGGGCGTTCCGCTTCAATGTGGGCTGTGAAGCGCTGGGTCGTAAACCCTAAGACTGGCACAGCAGCAAAAATAGGTCGTAGGGTACAGTGGGTCTAATCCCGTCGGGGCCGTCGTATGACATGCCATCATGTCCGTTCACGTCTGCTCATGCAGGGTTTCTCGCTTATCAGGGTTGAGGGTACGTCAAATGCGCTTGGTAATGATGGTCTGGGAGTGGTTGTCATTGCGAGGATCGCAGCATTCATGAAAATTATCTGGACAACAACCGGGCATTCGTACTTGAAATGAATGTTATGCTAAGATCATTAAACCGGTGCAAATAGACGTACTGAATGAATAAAGCGGATTAGTTTTAGTGATAATGGGAGTGATCATCTACTCGGTTTCAAAATTATGCGAGGGATGCGTAATGAAGCGGTAATATGACAGCAATGCACGAAATGGATCAGAAAAGAAAGTGGCGGATCACAGATGCCGAGAGTGCAGTGGGAAATATACACGAAAGACGAGCACAGCGAATGCTTGCTCGCAGGTTCGGTCCAGCGGGATGCCAGCCCGAGAGCTATCCCCCTGAGCGCGTGGACAAGAGTCCAACCATGGAATGGGCGCGGTCAGCGTCGCCGGGGCTCAAAGTCAACCTTGAAGGAAGTCGTGCGGTCGTTTGAAGCTTTCCAGAGCTGCTTAAAGTGAGGGTGCCCAAAGACCTCGAGAAGAGCAGTTTGATTAGCGTTGATCCATTGGACAGAAGGCAGACCACGGGTCGTGGTATACACTCCCTGTGGAAGTTGTTCCTCGTAGACGAGGGTGACAAGGCCGGTGAGGAGGCATTGGACGAGGTTGAGGATGTCGCTGATGGGTTGGACGATGAGTCGCTGGGTTGCGAACACGTCACTATGGAAGACCATCTGCCATTGGATGCGTCTCTCGGGCGAGAAGAAAGAGGAAGCGTGCATTGGAAGCTGCAATTTTAATTTTGGGCTGAGAGGGAGGCCACTCGAGGAGCGCCAAGGGGAAGGGGCTTCGATAGAGAAGAGCATGCGAGGGTCGGCAGGTTGGGATTCCTGCCAGCCATGCTGTTGTATGAGCTGTGACTTTAGGGAGAGAAGCCACTTGTGCGCGCGGGCATAAGTTGTACCCAACGCTTCTGCGGTGGTGAGGGGTATGCCAGTGCGGCGCGCCCAGTTGTCCATGTTGCGGACATCGCTGGAAAAATGGACTTGGGCAGTAGAGGAGGGAGGGGTTTGCATGGGGGAGGACTGGGGGGCAGGGGATATGGAGGAGGGCTTTATAGGAGGGAGACGGCCTGCCCTTTACCAGGCGTGTATGGCGACCTCGAGGAGGGGTGACAGAGAGGAGGGGGAGGAGGGGGAGGGGGTGAGAGAGGAGGCCTTATGAGGGACAGGAAGACTGGCGGGCGTGGGTCCGACCGCTATAATTGGCGGGTGCGGTGCCGTCCCGACCACATAAATGGCCATATCGACCCCGCCGGACGCACAACGTGTTTCGACGACAAGCCCGTCCCTTCTTTTTTCGGTCATCTTCCCACCCAATATCCCCACTTTCGGTCAAATAGCTCCCATTTGCCACACAATCCCCCCCGTCTGGCCCACATCCGCGCAAATATCCCTCGGCCTTGACAACGTCCACAACAACCTCCAAATCCGGCGTGGCCCGTAACATATGCACGTGACACTATCGCTCTCGCATCGCACCCATGGCCGACATGGCCCCGTTTGACATATGGGCCACCTATCAGGCCCTCCTCGTCAACAAGGAGGTCCGTCCTCGACGTCTTCCCCTCCGCAATCAGCTTATCCATGTAGCTGTCTACCCCTCTCGCTGCAATCTTGGCCCTCTCCGAGCTTGTCGAGGGGTCCGATGGTATTCTCTCCGTCGAATGACACCCCGTTCCCAAATGACCCTCCTTCCAGCCGGTACCATGTTCGAGCTCGTGAAAGCACTCAATGACGGCGCCAGAGTCCTCAGCCAACGTTCACCCAATCCCATCAGCCTTAACGCCGGTTGCGAGCTTTTCGTCGCGTTTGTCACCTTATTTCCACATGATTCCGACGTGAGTGGACCTCCTTCGAACCCAACGCCGCTACACTCCTTCGAAGAGCTTCTCCGATCTCAAGACGGAACTCGTCAAGCAGGGCCGGAAATACGCCACAGAGGCCCTTACTTATCGTGAAAAAATAGCCGAACTTGCCCTCGGATTCATCAAGGACGACTCAATTGTGAGCCCGCGTGTGTCCCTACCCCCCTTGCGCTCACCTCATCCGCAAGATCCTCACTCATTCCTATTCAAGAGTCGTCATGAAAACCCTCCTCCGTGCGCACCAGAGGAAGCGGATTTCAGTCTATGTCACAGAAGCAAGACCTCGCGGTCTTGGGTTAGGTCTTTTCTTGCTGCCTTGGCTCTTGCGTTTGCAACTCACTGACACAACATGTCAGTCTCCGAACCTATGACGAACTCACCGCAGCGGGAATCCCTTGCACGATCGTACTCGACTCAGCAGTATCATATGTCATGGATAAAGTCGATTTCGTTCTAGTTGGCTCAGAGGCGGTAGTCGAAAGTGGTGGCTTGATCAATGCCGTCGGCAGCAATCAAATAGCTATCATCGCAAAAGCTGCCAATATTCCATTTTACGCCCTCGCGGAGAGGTCGGTGCCGTGATTCCCACCATGACTCGTGCTGATGCCACCGTTATCTTGCTCTTTAAGCTACAAGTTTCATCGACTATTTCCGCTATCGCAGTACGATCTTCCAACCCACAATCCCAACATCCTTGCATTCCCTTTGCCGTCTCCTTCCTCAGCCCGGCCTGCTTCCCAGAACAAGGACTCGTCGATTAGAACGACTGGTGAAAATATACTAACGCCTGAAGCACCAAGAACTATGACGCACGAGCAAATTGCATGTCATCCGGATGTAGATTACACAAGGTGATAATCAAATTCCCCAATACGTGCCGTCTTCTGATCCCACGCAGGCCTGATCTTATCACCCTCGTTTTCTCCGACGTTGGTAGCCTTACTCCTGAAGGAGTCAGCCAGTATCTCGTCGGGATGTTTGCGGGGTGACCGTCATTCCATCGTGTTCTATTGCAGAATTCCCACGTCACGCTGAATGTATTCTGGGTATGCGATAAAGTGACCTTTCTGGATTGGAGAACAATATCCCACTCACTTATGGAGATTAATCCAGAGAATTCTATAGAATTTAAAGCGAACCTGCATCACGCTAGTAGTGTCTCGTGAACACGAACACGCGTCTTCCTGCGGGAAAACTCGCAGAGCATGTTGAACCCAAGACTGTGGTTCATCAAACTGATCAGACTTCGGCAAACGGTGTATTTTCCCTTGAGAAACTGAGATTAACCGCGAAATCGGTATGAATACATCAAGCGAAGTGTTCGCTGCAACAAATACCGTCCCGTCCAACTTGAGTGAGATACTTGGAGGTTTGCCGCACTGCATTGGTCCCACTGGAATTTGGTTCCGCTCCGCGTTTGGGGTACGATCCTAGGAATGTCGGAGACCGATCACGAGGCAGATGTATAACCATCGGTATGCCGTCCCGACGATAAAACTGCGGACACGACATTTGAAACGATACCAGTAGCGCGGCTCCAGAAGCCTAGGATCATTTCGCCTCGCTATCGCGCCCAGCCCTCTTTGCTGGGATGAATTCACATCGGGACTATCCGTAATGGAGACTGTTTTGACTCTTTTAGGTTTAACTTTTTGACGGACTCCCCACTGAGAAACGGGGCAATTAATTCTTTATGCCCCAAATGTACAATACAGGACGTTCCGTCCGTCGTTCGGCTGAGCGAAAATAGCACTGCCCAAGGAGTACCGAACGGGTTCCTCGTTGCAAGCATGCCCTTCACATTAATGCGACCGGGTGGGTTCAGTGATAATCCAAGCAGAACGAACGGACAAATACCGAATTGGCAGCAATATCGCAACGATCTGACTTGTCTCGAATTTTAATTTCCCCCTGGCCCGCGTTTAAAATGCGTTTGGGAGCCGGGTTATTGTCCCCCACCCCCGGGAAATCCCCACCACGATCTCCTTCAATATGTGCCGCTGGAGAAGGTCGGATAGTCCCCTTCTGACGATCGCTTGAGACGCTGCTGACCCACGTTCGGAATAGAGTGCAGAACACCTACAAGAAATGCAAGCATGTCTATGACCTGGTTTGTTTGTTGTCTTTTCAACATACCCCCAAGTATCTTGACCGACAGTCCACACAGCCCGACGAAATGGTTGGTCGTGGTCACCCGGCACGACTGTTGCTCATCGTTACTAGATTCAATGCGACAGGCCGCACTGCAGGTTCAGCTCGACTCATCCAAGCACATGTCTTCCTCCTGCATGCACCAACTCGTGCTGGCAATTGTGAGAATTTGATGCAAGAAAGTTGAGACGATAAGCTGATTGTGCCAAAAGCCGTCAGTTTCCACAGCAGTACTGTGGGTGCACTGCCGAATTTGACACAACTTCAGAGACACTGATGGTGGGTGGGTGGCATGCAGATCCTCAGATAGACTCCTTTTGCCCAAGCTGTGTGGAGCAGGGACTCGGAAGTGGTTAAGGAGGTCACAGGTCGGTGATAGTGATGAGGCAGTGTGACACTCTCAGTTGAGATCGTCAACTGCGACTGGAATCGATATAAGTATTGTACCTAGATTGAAGCTGACGGGAAAGTACACACTAGAAGGTGATGAGGATAAAGCACGGGCCACCCGGAAGGAGTTTTAGTAAACTTGGAATGCGTGGGAAAAGTGAGTATTAAGGAGAGGGATAGGAAGGAGCGGGAAGAATAAACATTCGAAATCTGTCAATGTTGTAATAATTTCGTAAAACTCAGCTCACCAAGCATACGGAACAACGCAAGAGATGCGGCGTCCAGCCTGAGTCAAGCCACCGGGGATTGCTGCACTACAAGTAATTAACATTTTTGTCAAAACACGCGACAGATGCGACAAAAAAGTCACGAGACTATGAACTGAAAAGCAGAAGAAGAGTACTGCTCAGCGGGTAGCTAAAAACCGATGTTTCTTGATATGCCTTCGATTATCTTGAACGAGATTTGTCGGAGGTTCAAGCTCGTAAGCACGAATGCGACACGGAGTGCGCGATGAAATACTCACTGTTAGTACTCGCGGTGGGAAGTGCACGAGGCACGTATGAAAATGAAGAGATCAGATCCGCGGGTGTAAGCTAACATCCACAAGGCATCTGACTCTGACTTCCGCTTCGGTCTGAGCTGGCGATTCAGGCTCGCGCGACCTCGACCATGACGGAGCCTCAAAGTGAGTATGAGGTGGTTGGCGTGCCAAGCCAAAACGCATGGATACCAGCCAAATGTGGGACAAACTGTGCGCTTGAGGGTTCCTAAGAAGATAATTTGTAGGTCAGTAATGAGTAATAGATGACTCTCGCTGAGAATCACGCGGTGCGGTGGACGTCTAGAACTGAGGCAATATTGGCTACTTGACGTATTCCTTACGTGATCGTTTGGTGGCGTTGGTTCTTTGATCTTGCCCACCATTGACACTACTCGCTATCATGAGAGCTCCTCCCAACGAATATTCCGTCTCTCCGCAGTGGTTGTTCCCTGTCGATGCCCTCCGATGCACTCCAAGTGTAGCCACGTCCGGTTATTCCGTCGGAAAAGAATTATATGATCGTGCGAGGGGTGTCGAATTCTTGTTTCGGCTGGGTTCTTCCCTTGGACTGTTAGCAGTCCTTGTCGTGTTTTTTTTCGCGCCTGCGATCTCATTTCCTCCTTGCCTACCATCTCACAGGCCTTCCTCGGCAATGTTCACCGCAGCAACCTGGTTCCACCGATTTTTCATGAGGTTCTCCATGGAGGATTATCACAGACAAGTAACCACCCCTCTCACCCATCGCTCATGTATTCAGACGGTACTCTAATAGGACGTTGCTGCTGCATGTATATTTTTGACGACCAAGACTGAGGAATGTGGCAGAAAGTTACGTGACGTTGCGAGGGTGTGCCAGTCCAAGATCACTGGGACGGATGTTTCGCACATACCGGCTGAGAGTGTGGCAAGTATGCTTGCTTGATCGAATAACTCAGATCTCCTCATATTTTGCATCAGGAGGTCGAGCAGCAGCAGACAGCGATTCTGCTTACCGAAGAAGCCCTTCTTGAAGCACTCTGTTTCGATTTCGTGACAACCAGCCCTCATGTAGTTCTGGTAGACCTTCTTGACACGCAGCAAGCAAGTACTCGAGTTCAAGATTACGCATGGAGTCTGGCCCATGATTCGTATGTTACTTCTTATTGATCATAAGTGTGCACTGACCATGCACACGACCAGATACCGCACGCCACTCTGCATTTTTTTCCCACCCCATATAATCGCAGCTGCATGCTTTATCTTGGCGCAACGTGTAGCTGAAGGGCCTCATTCTCCCTCGCTCGATGCTCGGATATCCGTATCTCCCGCATCTGCCTCGCTTCCGACGCCTCCGCCACACAAGCCCGGCTCCCCAGATGCTTCTCGCTTCGTCATTGATTATTTCGGGTTCTCCGAGTCAGAACTACAGGATCTCTCCGGTCAGTACGCCATCCCTCGGTTCGAGTCTGGAAGCTTAGGTCGACGGTCTAGATGCCCTCTGTATAATGCTGGAATTTTACTCGGCGCAGGATCCCCAGGCTACCCTACATGTTTCCCCACTCACAACGGTTAGTTCTCGCCATAACCGTCCGACACACACTGTCTGAACTGGAGCAGATCACCCCACCAACTCACTCCCTGCGGGCGAAACTGTATGAGCCATTCTCGCAGTTGCTGCCCGCAGTGCCTGTAGTACTGAACAACAGCAGTCTGACACCGGAGTCTTTCCACGGTGATACGTCTCCCTCGATGACACCCTCCCAGGGACATGTTATGACAACGACGCTGGAAGCACATAATAAAGCCCCGCGGCTCGATCTGAGCTGAGCTACCCGGCAATTAACACGAGGCGTGCAGTATACCTCCCCATGCACTCATCGCCAGGGTGGTCTGTGGTTGGGTTCACCGAACTTGCAGTGTCCTCACATTCCATAGCTGGAGTGGTGTCAAAAGCGTGTAAATATTTGGACGCCGAACATCTTGCAAGTCGATTTAAGTAATACGTGCACTTTGATGAGTCGGTTGCAATTGGGCCGCTGCAAATTTCTTTTGCGGATATGGCGCGCAATCGATAGCGCTTCGTGCCCAATTCGTACGCCCCATACCATTGGTCTGTGGATCTGGTCACACGACAAAAATTTCTAACCCGGTAAAAATAACTCGTTCAAGCTCCTACAGGGGGCGTATGATCTTGATCGCCAGATATTCATCAGAACCAACGATCCCTGATTTGGCCTACTATTTTTACCAGCAGTGGGAGTGTATCAATTGCAGTTTTGCGCCCTTGGGCCACTCACTGATCGCCGGGAAACGGCAAAGTCCGAGCCAGTTGGAACGCGACGGGCATCACTGCATACCTTTGTCGGACTGCTTCCCTTGTAGTACTCAAACATTGCGCTCTCTTATTTAGTACCCGCACCGTAATTAGTTCCCTCTCAAACCGCTCACACTACGGCGTTGAGGGGTACCGTCCGCGTTCCGTTACAGTACCACAGAACGGACAGTTGTTTTGGTTCTGGGGGGACTAGCGACTGAAGTTGATCACGGCTGCACGAAGACCAGGAAATATAGATCGCAAGTATATTAGTGCATGGTATACACAAAGGCCATAGCGTAGTGTCTCGACCGTGGGCACTACAGAACCGGGGGCCGTGCTTTCAAACGGCCAAAACTGCCAGTGCTTCAGCGGGCTCGTCGCGAGAAATATCGCGTGGCGTTGCCACCAAAAGTTGTCTACGGTGTACCACCTCATAAGGGATTTCAGGAACTACGAAGCCACCAGGGTAGCCCATTGCAGATACCAGCCAGAAGACAAGAATCTCTAGAATCGTCGGCGTATGAGAGTCAAACGCATAGGGAGGGGACACAAATGAAACAGTCCAGCCTTAGGCGACGTGTTGGCAATAGATAATCCACCAATTTTCTGAAAACACTCACCAGCAGAGAAAACTCCAAACACCCAATGTGTGTAGGTGGTAACGATGAACCATCGACAATTTCTATGGATGCAGGTATCCCAGACCTTCCCGACTGGTGAGTACTATCTTCTCGATGGATTGAAACAGGCGAGAACCTTGCTCCAGAGCCATTCCATACCTCGGAGAGTGCTCTGCGCTTTATCCTCCAACGATTCTGATGAAGTGCGATCAGGAAACTGAAACTTATCAGTTCTCCTAACAACACCCCCGAGTCGTGTGGCCGCATACCGACTGCCCTCGAGCAAATTCCTGTAGATCCTTTGCGGACAGCACCCAAGGTGGCATCAGGAACAGACATAATGCATGCTGCGAAAATATCGTTTTGCCTTGGTCACCCCTGGTGTGCGACCATGTCGATGTCTTCAAAAGGGGTCCCTCTTCACACGGGAGAAGTTTCCATGAGTTTGAATCCACATACAGGAGGTTCAAAATACGGCGAATGCTTTCCAAGGGAAACATATCAACCCAGACAAACACACTGAGTAACCTTGGTCAGATCATCAGTACATGAAAGCAGCCGGTCAGACACACCGTTCAATGTCTTCGGCGCGTGCAAGGGGCAAAGGAACTATGGAAAAGAACGGTTCGCAGGGAATGGTCAAGCGTTCTCCAGTGCGCTCGTCTTCATCGTTCACGCCCAATGATTTGCATGGTACGAATTCTTCCACCCCTGAGTCCGGTAGTTAGCTATGCACGGGCAAGCCTGGTGGTGTGCACGAACAGTCCGAAATTATATCGCTGAAAAGCATCGCATTGATTGTATGCACGATTCTCAACGTGCGGTACCGCTCCGGGCGGATGTTCAACGCGAGGTGGGATGACCCAGATCCACCACGAGGGGAACGGTAAGCCATAACCGGGAGCCTCGCTCCCCGTATATAGCATCGCAAGTCGTCCGACGCCCTGAACGCCATGTTATTCAACAAGAATTGTAAGCAGGCCGGGGTTCCCGAGAGACGATGTGGACAGTGGGATGCAGAGACCCAAAACAAAGCAGGGAGCTAATTATGAGACACAGATTTCAGCATTCGTCCAAATAAAACTGGCCGGTTGACCTGGCAGAGTCTCCATGGAAACTCGGCATGGGCTTCGCAATGATCAAACGACGGCCCATCGAGAAAACCTGCAAAGACAACAGGAACCAAAATGAGTACCGTGACAACACCAAATTTGGAAGAAAGCCTTGTGTCAGTTTGCCTTGCCAGCGCAACCTCTTTTAGACGACTATCAACCACTCAGATCCGAGTCTGCACTTCATTCGAAATAACCATCCTCCAGCATACCTTGTACTCATTGATTGCACTGGTCATCCTCAGCACTAATCGAGTTTCGAGATCCATGTTAATTGGCGTCGACTTCAGAACTTGTCAATTAACACGAACGACGTCGTCGTTGGAATGTTTTGAGCTTTCATTCACTGACAAAGCCTAGGTGAGAGATATGCATTTACCTTATCCGGGCATATAGATGGCGTTCGGTGCGACCATAGTACCGATGAACTACAAGGTTGCCCCAGTGGAGCATTGCAGCTATACAGTAACGAATCTCCATTATGTGTAAGATTATAAGTGTATCTGTACTAACTAACTAGGCAGCGGCGTGCGCCAGCGCGACCGCGATATCCTCAGGCTGGACCACATGAGAGCTGTAAAGAACCATCTTCATGATCCCATGGCCAGCGCAACCTGGCCACCAATTTGGCAACTGGAACAATTAGTAGGACTAATGCGGATTGGGTTTCTGACAGGCAATGCCATCAATCTAATGCATGACTGGGATTTGCATCCTTAGGCTTAGGTTAGCAAACTCTCGGGTCACTTTAAGACAACTGTCTCACCAAAGGGATGCATATGTCTTCTGCTGAAGAGACAATTGGGTCTCAGGCAGTCCTGTAGTCGTGTCGACATGGATACAAAGTGCCCGCAGGGGGTGTGGTAGCGACCATCAATTATCTGGAATGGAATGATATTCATCGGTCGTGGTGAACGAGCGAAGCGCGTACATTATGACACATTTTGAGAAGTAAAAGTTGGGTTGGAGGGAGCCTGAGCTAACACAAGCTCGAGGGTGCTTATAAGTGGTCCCTAGTGAGTATACTATCGTCATGGTTGATGGATTTTATGTGGATGGGCCGCGGTTGTGTCACAAACGCGCACGGAAACCTCATTTCCTACGGTCGCCGGTCACATTGACAGAACCGGCAAGGCGAGGCAGATACATCGCAGAATTAGGCCAGACGAATAAATAATACGTTGCACGAACCAGTGTGCGATCCCTTTCCGGACATCTACAGAGAATGCATGGCAGATATGAAATGTACGGAACTCGTCTTCGATGGGGGCCGAAGGCGTAATCATGTTTCACTACCAACTTCAACGTATGCTTTTCATATCGAGTTTTCTCGGCGGATTAACGAGATGAACTTGAGCCATCCTTGTCTTTTCGCGAAGTGCAAGATAAATTATCTCCGACACTATGAAGCGGTGCATTGCAGGGAAGAACTATTCATCGCTCCATCGTGGTAAACACGAGGCGCAGAGGGTCCGGGTGAACAAATTGGGGGAGCCATCAGGTGAGAAAGTTGGGCCATTCACCCTGCTAGTTGTGAATGCCGTTGGTGCGCCTGATGGAATGGTCCAAATTGGCCGCATAATAGCTTGTTATGTTCTCGAGGTTGACCCACCGTTGACCACCAGTAATTGAATTACAGGAATGACACGAGGTCAATCACATATTGGACAACGATCGTCGCATTAGCCGAACGTCGCCTAGCCGCAGGTGGGGTAGGGCAGTTGAGAGTCGGGTTTGCATAAGGGTCTCCGGCTCTTGGTTAATCGTCACAGACAAACCCCACAAGTCGTTGTACACCCAAGCGTTTCACACCGTTATACGGTCTCGCTGCATTCCCAAAAGGTGGTCTCGTCGTTTAGCGGCGGCAGTAGCTGTATCACCAAAGGTAGCCGTGCACGGTGAAGGTATCATGAAACTGATCGAATGTGTTCTAAGCGACACGCGAAAGCCGGCGCAGCTGATCCGTGTTATAGGGTTCTGCGTGAAGCTTTGAAGTTCCACACACGTGGGAAGGCAGGGAAGGCAGAAGGCGGCAAAAAGTGACCGGACCATCACCATTAACATGGCAATTTAGAATGAGGTACCATACAGTTTTGGACGACTTCGTTCAGCCACCCCGCCGACGTATCGTGCTGACCAGTTGCACTCTTTTTCTGACCTACGGGAACGAGTGCAGTCAGTACGCGTGGAAAAGAAGGTAGGAGGTTCTACATGCCGCGTCGGCAAATCGTTTTCTCCACCTTTCGCTGCGAAGACGTGCTCTTTTGTCGCCTTTCTTTTCGTGCCGAACAGTCAGTGCGATCCCTTTGGCAACGTGATTTTGTCGTAGGCGCAGGTTGAGTTGTTTAAAAGCGTTCTGCAGATCTCCATTCCGAACAGCGAGCCGTCTACCTGTGTATAACGTTCGGCGGTGGGCAATCTAGGCGTTGATGGACATACCTGTCCATGTATCCGGAGGTGGGGGGAGCTTCAGATTACTGCTTTTGTCGGCCCACATGTCGGCAGGCGACTTGTTCTCTGGGAGCAGGCCTTTGAAATCCAGTGCTTTCCCTAACATGCCCTTCACGTCGAATCCACCCAGATTCGGTGATGCGGGGGAAAGCCGAGAGGTGTGTCGAGCACCGCTCAAAAAGGTTACAGAGCTCGATGCTGCAAAACTGCTGGACAGAGAAGGGATAACATGTCGTAGAATAGCCGTGGCAAGCTGATGTCTCAAGGACATTTTCCCGTACATCGTCGTCCCAATAAATCTGAATTATTGAAAAATGTTTGGACCAAATGTGGTAATCTGACTTCGGAACCAATGAGTCGGGTATCGGATGAACAGCTATGTCGTCTGTCCTACAGGAGGAAATCGAGGTTGTGAAGTCTTTGGCGTGTCCGCTCCATCATTGCTCACTGAAAATTAGGTTCTGGATGCCATATATCCTTCAGAGCTATCAAGTTTGTGCCAGATAGTTTTCTTGCTGTTTGTTCGCTCAACACTCATGTGAAGTCATATCGGACAGACAGATCGAGATCGATGTCGAACCAGACGTTGTTGTAGACGGCGCAGAATCCTGTGAGTCAGTTGTTTGAACCTCCCGTTCAAAACCAAATTCATATAAGGGTGCGGAAGAAAGTCAAGCTGAAATTAACAGCCAATTACACTGATGACTACCCGGATGCGTTGCCCGCACTACGGCTGGAAGTTGTTGACGGAGAAATCAATGAATCAGAGAGTAAAGCACTTTTGGAGGGTCTTTTGGATGTGGTATGTCGCGGCTTCATTAAAATTCCGAGGACAGAATGTCTGAGTATGCTGTAGGGCGAAGAGAACAAGGGCATGGCGATGACGTTCACATTGGTTTCGCATCTCAGGGAAAAACTGACAAGTTTGGTGGAAAATCGTGTAAAGGTACATATGGCAGAGGAACACGAAAGGGAACGTCTGGCAATTGAAGTGAGGTCTTGGACTGTTTGACCTGGCAAGAATGTTGATGGACGGGCCACCCTGTCAGGCGGAGGAGGCACGCACTCGCGGAACCCCTGTCACGATTGAATCTTTCAAGGCCTGGAAGGCTAACTTTGACAAGGAAATGTCCCAGAGAAAGATGCGGGATGAAGAAGAGAAGTTGCGCGCCCTCACCCCGAAAGAGAGGGAAGAGATCAAGAAAATCGGAACTCGGTTGACCGGTCCGCAGCCCCCACCACCGCCTTGCCCTCTAATGAGCGTTTATAACAGGTCGCCAACTATTTGAGAGAAACAGGAACCTCGAGCATGAAGACGACAATCTGATGGAGGAGGGGACTGTCTCCGTTGACTTTAGTCAGTACGACCGCACCCAGGCGCTGGATGAAGACAACGAGGACTGCGTGCGTTTTAGCGATAGTGATTAAGAGCCACTTCTTTCACTACGATATGAGCACAAAATAGCAGGGTGGTCATATGCGTTGTATCCATATCCGCAGTAGCTTCTAAATCGAGTTACAGGCCAGCCATCACGCCGGCTTGTACCTCGGTACCGACGATGATAAGTTCTTCGCCAACAACTTTGCAGCCTAGTCTCTCTGATCCTACCTCCGTTAAGAGTCCATCCAGCTCCTGAAACTTCTTAGCGTTTTGTCTATTTCGACAAACATCTTCTGCGGTAGCACGCAGCCATTCGATCACTGGAGTGCATATCCACCGCCTCACCTGACCCCAGCCATCACCCGATTCAAACCATCCAAGGTGACCACCATTAGGGGTTGAGACCATCACTACCCAGTCGTTCTCTCTTGCGTCTGCTGGGACTTCTTGAACGACTGGGTCATCTGCAGCATTGATCGAGAGGATGGGTATCCGTATGTTTCCGAGCACCTTGTGACTCGATGCATATTCGTAGTATTCGGATGCAGATGCAAAAGGCCAAGGAGGCGAAGAACCGCCTCCGATCCTGGTAAAGACCTGATCAAATGTGTCGATAGTGGGCCAACTCAAGGCACTTGCTAGAGTCGCAGCTTCGGCTATAGCGAGGTTGGGATCGCGGGTAAACAAGGAAGTGTGCTTCCTGAGGATGTTCACGAGATTTTGACCCATTCCCCTGGAGTAAACATAGCGTCCGACGTATGTGGAGTCAAGCCTGGTCATGACTAAGCCAACACCGGACCAAGAATCAAATTGGATGCTTACTTCTGGACATTCGCCATTAAATTCCATGGCTGCGTGACGAAGCAGGTCAATTTCACCTCCCAAAAGCTAGAAGATGCAACCTACACATCCCAAGACACATGCCGACTGAAAGCGGCAGTGCTCCCCTTCCTCGGCGACGTAGCGAGTCATCACATTTGCTCCGAGGGAAAAGGAGAGTCCCAGAAGGGGAGCATCTGGGAATCGATCGGATATATGAAACACAGCCTGACGAATATCGTCCGTGTGTCCCGCAGAGTAAAGTTGGGGGCTCGTGACGGGCACACCGGCACCTACAAGTGGCCAGGTTCATTAGAACATTTCTTTGCAGTGAATTACGACACCACGAACATCCGCGGAAATTAACAACAACGGCACGATAGCCAAGTCCGCCTTGTGAGACCGCTCGACAAGCGGGTGCCAGTATAGCTCTCACGTACGATTCATACGAACCTCGAAGAACGTCAAATGTCGGATTATGAATGCAATTGGGAAGGTTATACCTCCGGTCAGTCCATGCATGACTACAACAATTGGTGTGTCAGGTGGCATGTCGTTGCTATCCACTGGAGTGAAGTCGAGTCCCCTGGGTAGTACAACTTCTATCAAACGTGTAGGTCCGTATTATCACGGTTCAGGACTGACAGTGTTCCGCCATCCCTTAAACGGAGAAGGGTTCTAGACCCTTCGGTTGAGGCGTGGACTGGATGTAGATAGACGATTGTTCTTACCTCTTGTAATTCACCTTGTCTGTTTGTGTAAAATCACCGACGACGCTGTAGAGGGTCTGCATGTGGCCACTGATGGAAGATTAGTTTCACCTTGGAACCAAACGTCAGACTACGAGACCTCGGAAGCCACCAAACGGGATGGAACTTGGAATGCAGGCTGGGACATCTTTTCTCCACGAGTTCTTGAAGGGAGATGAATTCCTTTCCGAGCAGCCCCCTAGTTTGGATGAGGGTGGGTGCGGAAGGATGCCTAACTTGTGTGGTACGATCCTGGTACCAGGGCCCGAAGAGAAAACTCATGTCGGTCCACTAGGAGTCTGAGAGCGAATGGGTAGAAAGCGGGGAATTTGGATCCAAACAAGGACTTTGTTTTGATGTCTCGGAACTTTGGCATGGTGAGAAACACTGCCAGCACAAGTCGGTGTATTCGCCAGCTTGGTTTGATCTTGCCAAGTCACGGGTCACAGTCACCGGCTACGAACCATCATGTCGCTGTACAAGACCCAGCGCTGTCGTGTAGGTATTCTTGTCTACCCATTGCCCATCTGTCTGATCTTCCGTCACGAAGCACTTCGACGAGGCGGGCAATCCTATCAAGCCATACTGCTCACAGGGCAACAAGTGCCGGCGCGTAACTTATCTACTGACTAGCCGCGACGGCGTGTCCACCTTGGGGTTAACCTCCTTCTAGGTTCATCCATCCAAACGATCATCAGTGGGCCAAGCTCAAGCGTAGGAATAACGACACTCCGTCCCCACAGAGCCGTGAGGCCACGAGATCAAAGGGAAAGAATAAGCTCCAGTTGTCCCCAGGCAGCCCTCCTCAGCGTCAACGTTCTTCGCCATTGATACCACAGACGGATTTATTCAAGCACAAGCAAAAGGATACACCGCGAGAGCACGACCACGGAGACTGGTCTGTCCGGAATGGGGATCGTAGGCGCAATTCTGATTCCTGGGTTCGTCCGCGAGAGCGTTTCGAGCAAGGATATTCCCTGAAGAGAGCGAATGATGAGGGGGACACATACCCAAATCAACGACCGAGGCTGTCTGAGAGAGTCGGTGATCCAACATGTGGTCTGTGCGATCGAGTCTGACGTGTTGCCAGTCCTTGTATGGATCTGCCCCCGCGGGTGGATACATCAACACTCGCCATGCAGCCGAGACAGATAAGATTACTTCTCCAGCTCCGTACGTCTCCGAACGCGATCCCAAAACAAGGACGAAAGTTTTGGATACCTTCCATCGTCTTGCAAAGTTGGCCTTTTTTTATTTCATCGTTGGAGATGACTCATCTGTGGACCAGATTGTGCTGCGAAATAGTCCAGGATACTTGCTTTTTGGACCGAGAGGAAGATAAATTGAAGGCCCTCACCAGTCTCTCTTCGGAGCTTTCGAGAGCCGTTCCCGACGCCGCAGTGGCGGTAACCCCTGCGCTCGCTACAGTAATAACTGGTCATACTCGGACTAGGGAGCGACTAGAAAATCACGCGGAGGAGCTCGAGACACTGTGGAAGACGCTGTTCTCCACGCTGGAAGGCGATATATCCAGGGTTATTGAGTCACGCTTGGAGCAGGCGATGACCCTTCTGCACAAGGAAAGGGACAGTGCACTTCGGATGATAACCCGTTCACAGAATCTCGTGAGCGATAGACTACACGATGGAACAACAGGACCTCTCCAGCGGACAGATAGTTGGAAGGAAAATGTCACAGCCAGGACTACGACCCTGTCCGAGCGGGGAAGGAGCTCTGTTAACGGTGGGCCAGCAATAAACGTGTCACCTGAAGGAACGCGCCACCATGGAGGTTCTACTTCCTTGTCATTGGTACCAACACAAGAAGGGGACCTTGGAACGAGCCTGAGGATTGTGCTTGAAGACATGAAAATGCAGATGGATAGACAGACAAGGGCAATTGAGTTGCTGGCGCAGGAAAATCTCCAGGTTGGTTCGTACTAGTTGGAGCAATATGCAGCTGATTGTGGTTACTCTCAGCTGAGATCCACAACAGAGCGTATTCCTCCACAGCTTGTTCCCCCAGATTCCACTTCATCTTCTCCGAGGAAACCGTCGATCCTGTAGAGCAAAGCTTTCACCCGCTACAGCAAGTGTTTATCGAGCCTGCCGAATGTGTGCAGTGGAAGGGCCATAGCACGTCCTGATCACTGCTTCCTGTGTCGCTGGATGAGGGGATTCCAGGAATGCCCACGCGGATAGTTTTCCTTCTCTCAAGTAGTTCTCTTTGTACTGTAGTTTGAATGTCGGTAGTCAGTCACGCGTCACGTGCGCCCAACGCGGTTTGAACGTTGCGCTGCTGGCACCCGCTGCACGTTTCTCGATCAAACACTGGGACTGGACTCGCCTTGATCACCTTTCCTAACCACGGCGCCAGCTGCTCGTCGTTCTTCTGCACACCCCATACGGCTTTCTTGTCGTCCACCGCGACATGGACGCAGCCACCACCAACTGCCCGACTCCACCTCCAGGAAATGCGGATGCGGTCCATGCATCACCCCACGGAGGGCGTGATGACCCGCCGCGGTCGCCAGTCAGACTACCTGTTGCAGCTGTCGCGCAACAGCGAATTATGAAAGCAGGTGCAATCGGTTCTCCTGTTCGTCGATCACCGCGTCTGTCTTGTCTTCCACCACCGCAACCACCAATGGAATCTCGGGCCGCGCAAGACCTAGATGAAAGCGGGGACGATGAGTCTGACAGTGTCAATGATGTTGCTGTTCACCTCTCTCGCGACGAAACACCGGAGGACGATGTGCTTCCGCCAGACGGTGAGTGACAAGCGTACTCGGGTGTATTCTTCTTACTAGCATTCCGCCGTAGAACCTTCCACAGTACTTGCAAATAGGATTATACGAGCACACGATAACCCTTCACCTCCCCCGCAGGACCTTGCACACCCTGGCATTAACTACACGCCTGGGAAAGACGGACAATTCCCGTTAGGTGCATCCGTACCTCCGAGTCCATTCCGTCCTATAAACTTTTTGGAACGACTGAACCAGTCCATTGATCCATTATTCGATCCTCCACGTAGCCCCTGCATTCCAACTTTGGCTATTCGACCAGATATGTCAGCGTCTGGCACCATTCCGCTACGCGGTTTCATCTCACCTGGTTCTCCGCGATTTATTACATCCGTGTCCATGGAAGGCAACCCCCACGAGGATCTGGCATCCGCTGACACAATTCTTCCATCGTCCATCCAGTGTACAGTCGATGACCTTCCTTCGCGATCATCACAGCATGTATGTGAACCTGCTAACCTTGTAGGTGACGCTGTAATTGATCCATCTTCTCAACCCGTCGCTGGACTACCTGGACAGTTGACAACCAGTTCCCTTGATTCTGAGGTTTTCAGTCCGCCTCCAGGACAAGCTGTTGATTCCTCATTAAATCCTGCCGTGCCTTCCGCTTCGGATGACCGTCCGCCGGGGTCTCTGCTACGCTCTGAACGACGGCAGAGCCTAAGTAAACCTTCACCACTCCTGTCCAAGGCGAAGATTCCGTTGTCCCCGCCGTCAAATGAGAATGGTAAGGCTTCACCAGCCACCAAGGCGATAGTCCCTGGCGGGCAAGATAACGACGGAGAAGAACTGATATCCGTGAACAACAACAAGTCCTTTTCAAAGGGGGAGCAGGAAGGCGAGTGGAGAGCGACAAGCACGAAGGGGGTGAATGCCATCTCGCACCAAAGACTAAATTCTCTTTCTCCTCACTCTACCAATGTGCTCGCGGGGCTTTGCCGGCCTCCACAGCCGACTCCATCGATCGAGCAATCGATTGTACCCGCGGAACCCATCCGCATTAAACACCCGCCAGCGACACCGCCCCGGACACCAATGCCTTCTGTAACGCATCCTGATTTTTCTCGGACAAGTGTTCAACGACCGACCGTTGCTCCCACCCCGGTGCGATCGGCCGGTTCTCGGAAATTGAACTCCCCTGTCAAGTTCTCGCTCGAAGTCGAAGATATCTATCGCACCCCTGCGCAAAGAGTCCCTATTGAAACTATTCTTGCACGCGGAACTTCTTCGTTCCAGAGATCTGCAGGACCAGAGCAGCATCGGCCGGGACGCTTTCTGACGCCAAGAGCTCCCGTCTTCACGCGGCCTGCTCTTGACGACCCATCTCGCAGCCCGGCGAAGCGGATACCTGTAACTAATTTGGCAGCCTCCCCAACAAGGGGGGACCGTTCCCAAAGCTCCCCCATGCGACCCGGTCTCCGTGCCAGGAGCACGTCCGTGGAGCCGCGCCCTTTGGGACCTCTACTTGCTCGCAGTCGATCTGCCGAGCCTCGCTCGATGGTTTCGAAACCTGATAACCATGGAAAGATCAAGGAATCTATTTTTTCGATGGTCCCTTTACTCCCGAGAGCCGGTATGAAGCTCCCCTTCCCTCTCGTTCCTAGCCAGAACTCGAGCAGCGATCTGCCGCCGACCATCCCTGAAGAATACGAGACTCCGGAGATGGGAAATACCGAGACTAATGCTACGCTGGGAAGAATGACACAGGGCAATGCGACGTCCCAATTGAGAAAGCCATCCGCCAACAGTCGTATTCCGCGCATTGGTAACAAGCCATATGCAAGGCCACCACCGACAAATGGAAAGGCGACACTAGGTACAACAGCGGCCAACATTGCTTGTGCCCCGGTGGGTAGTTCGTTGGATGTCCCAGGTTCCTGTCCAGTAATATTTGTTCGCAGAAAGCCTCACCATTTCAATTTGCTTGCAAGACAAGCGGGATTGGGGACAGCAACGTGCAAGTGTCTTCCACACAACCCGCGAATAATAAACGCCTGGCGGGATCGCTCAAACGAAAGCGAGGTACAGAGGCAATAGCCCCTTCCAATTCTCGTCCCATCATGATCCGCCAGGTTGTGCCAGGAATTCTTGACGGAAAGTATGCTCCAAAACCTTCGAAATTTCCTTCCCAAGTCCAAGCACCTTCGGAATCAAGCCCGCCAAAGGCTTCCCAGCCATTGAAGTTTCGCAAGGTGGTAGATGGCATGTTATCAGCGCGATATGCACCAGCAAAGGCAAATCCTGCTGAAACGGAAATGTCACCATCCCCACTTTCGGAACTTTCGTCATCATCGAATGAAGGGTCTTCTGATGAAAAACTTCCTCCCACCGTACACCTGCCTACACATCCTGAAGGCGAGTCATCAGATACCCCACGGACAGTGGTTGGACCAAGCACACACGAGCATTCTTCATTGCACCTAAATTCTGACGGCGACGAATCCTCCAGCCGCCTAAGGAGAACCTCTCGTACTCGCAAGCCAGCACAACAGCAATATGTTCTTGACGTCTTCAGCGATATCTCCACACGACCACCTCCAGCTCGTCGTAAACCCCAGTCTCGCACGGAGGGTGATTGGTTCATGGGCATGAGCGCTACCGCACTGAAGGCGCTCACTACATCCAATACGACGAAGAATCAACAAACCGTGGCAGTGCTGGCAACAGAGGTTATCCGGAAGGAAGGTCTAAGACCAGAAAGTCCAACGGTCAAGGCACGAACCATTTTGCAGAAACAGCGGGATGAAAGAGACACGCGGAGGAGAGAAAGGGCCCAAAGACGAACTCAAACGAGCGAAGAGGGTTATGGGAGCAGAGACATGGAAGGAAAGACCGAACTTGACGAACGATTATCTCTCGGTGTGCGTGCAGATCACGATGAAAATGATTGTGCCATACCACAAAAGCACCGCCGAGGTCCTGGGGACGAGGAAGATTACGAGACTCCAGAGCGACCTGAGCGCATCATCGAACCGTTGAGGCTCGAAGGGGTGGATGGAAAGGTCAAACAAATGAAACAAGTCAAGTGGCATCGAGGGCTGTCCACTACCATTTATCTCGGTGAAGTTGATCCCAGGCCGAAGTCTTTACCAAAGAACGCCGTTGCAAGAGGGTGTCTAGCACCCACATCGAAGGTAGGTGTCGTAGCACGGCAGTCTCAATATGCGCCAACCACCCCTTTCAGAACCTCCCACTCGACCCCCTTGGAAACCTCGTCGACATTGACAATCGACCATCCCCGGAGCTCGTTACGGATCAAGTAGTAGTAAAGAAGTACCTTTACGATAACGACATCGAGCCAGAACCTATTCCGGCGAAGATGACGAGGTCAAGAAGTAGGAAAAGCAGAAGCTAGCGCCTGCTCGCGTTTATCTTCATCCATGATATCATTGCTGTATCCTTATTTTACGTGCCTCCATCCTATCATGGTTGATTCCTATATAATTATACTTCAGTCTGCCTCCTTAAAGTCCAGGGGACCTATAGCTGAGAATGGCTGTTGCCTGGTTCACTGGAAGAACATATACTTCGGTAAGATTTACGTGAGGTGGGCGCGATGCCGCCCAGACAATCTCTTCCGCAATATCTTCCGCAACCACTTTGTGCAACAATTAGTAGGCGGTTAGGGGATGCTAAATTCTGTCTTAATACTCACGTGGTTGTAAGCCCTCGTAAACCTTGTCTGCCGCCGACTTGTCGTTTTTGTAGCGCACAACAGAGAATTCTGTCTCAACCATGCCTGCAATTTTGCGAACAAGTTTGCGAAATACCTGGTCGGAACATAGCACAACGTACCGGGCTGGATCTCAGTCACCCTGATTGGGGTGTCAACGAGCTCTCGAAGCAATACACCAGTGAATGCGTTAACCGCGTGCTTGGTCGCGCAATAGATACTACCTCCAGCGTAGGGCTCTCTTCCAGCAATGGAGCCGAGGTTAATGATATGACCTGTTTTCCTTTCCTTGAAATCTGAAAGGCGATGAGGAGCGAGATGAGGCCAAGCTGAAAACACACCTTTGATGAATAGCTGGGTCAACGCAATGAGTCCAAAGACATTGGTGGCGAACATGTTCTCCATGTTTTCGAGTGAAAGGTCGCCGACGCGATCTACCCCGACGACATAGCCCGCATTGTTGACTATCGAAGAAGTATTGAGATGGGTGGGTGCATATGGCGATAATGTTACCTACCGAGAACGTCGATATTACGGAGCTCCGCCGGAACTTTGTGTAAAAACGAGGCGATCTGATCTCTGTCCGAGACATCAAGAGCGATGGGGACGAATCTCCCGCCTTGTTGGACGCCTGCTGCTTTGTGTGCGGCAGCACATTTCTCTGCTACGTTTCGGAGGGCATCCACCCGACGTGCAGTGAGAATGACATTCGCACCACCCTGTTCAGTGTGTTTGAGGCTTTGAGCGCGACTGATCAGCGTTGAAGACAAGATACACCAACTTTGGCGAACAAGATGGCCGTGGCCTTGCCAGTGATAGATGATGAGCTGATGGCCGCATCTTCCTGAGAGTTTGGGTGAGGCTCACCTCGCCGATACCGGAACTCGCCCCAGTGATGAGGACAGTCTTTCCGAGCAGACGAGAGGCGTTGAACACAGACATGTTGGGAGGGGGATCTTGCTGAGAGGACGGCGAGGATGATCTATTTTGTGGGAGCGAAAGAGGCAGATGCTCGGATGCGAAGAGCAGAATCGGCGCACCATGTGATCTCTCTGCTCTCGACGCAAATAAATCAGATCATGTTCTTCGAAACGTTCATGACTAGGAAAAGATGCAGCCATGCTGCAATCCTTTTCCCGCCTTATCATAATTAACTGTTGTGGGTCTTGGGACCGTCATGCGAGCCCCGGAGTCGGCCCGGGGAACAGTGGCGCGACTTGGACAACACGACTCCGAGTCGAACCATGACCGATCATATGGTTGGCGCCGAAACCCCAGTGCTCCAGCGCAGATGGAAAATTTTACTGGCCTGGCTCGAGGGCCACGGCCTTCAAGTACACAATCTCCTCGTGGAGTGCCGAGAAATGACATATGGTTGAGTAACAGACAGCCGTTCACCCATCGTGGGTCCATAGTTGAAACGAAACACAGCCGGCAGTGGGCTCGTTGCACGCAGTCCTTGCATGGTAAGTGCAGCTCATGGTTCCACTGCTGCTGACAAACTGCACAAATGAAATCAGCCAGGAAGTGTTCTCTTCGTAGTCCCACCGAAAGCGCTGATGAACAAGATGACACTGAAACAGCTCTATGCTCCCAACGTACGACTTGACAAGGCAGTTACTGCCGTACAATTGATCTCGATGCACTTATTCATATGGCGTCCGAAGGCTGAAGAAGACAGTACAGACCCTGTCTTTGGACCTTACATATCAATGCTCCCCAGGGATTTTAGCAGTCATCCCCTCACCTGGCTTGTCCTGTCAGAGCTCAACAAGGCGGACGACTTGCAAACTTCTATGCTGGATAGTCTGCCACCAAGCGTGCTAGTGGCATTGCATCATCTGCACACTCGATTTTGGGATGATTGGTGCAAGGTGCGAACTTTGCTTGTAAGCAAATAATCTTCCCAGTCTACCATACTATTTTGAGCTCATCTGTAGCAGACGACGCCTTTCATAGCACCCATAACTCAAATGGCGTCGAATAGTCTTCAGGCACTTGATACAGTCATGGGCTTTATGTGGGCTTGGCTGAATGGTAAACTTGCCTCGCGTCCTGGTAAACTTGCAAACCACCCTTTCGATGACAGTGAACACCCGGTGCATCTACTACCGCCTGAAACATGCCAAAACGGATCCAGACAATCTGACTATGTGTCCCATTCTCGACTTCGCCAACCACACTCCGGGTCAAGCACATATGATCCCTTTCCCATCAAATTCTAAGACACGGAGCGCTGCCCCTGTAAATCCGATTGGCGATGGACTTAAATTCGTCTCTTCTGACCATGTGAAGATAGAGGAGAACGATGAAATCCTCCTGACTTATGGATTGCATTCGAATAAAACGTTATTCGTGGAGTATGGCTTCGTGAACCCCTTCTCCAAAAACGGGCCTTCCCCAAGCGGAGAAGTAGACGTGCAAGACTTAGTCGAGAAGCATGTCTTCATAGATGTACAACTTCGCGAGGCTGTGAAAGTTACACTGGTCGCTGAGGGCTATTGGGGGTGAGTCTCTTTCTTTGCAGCAATTGGTCGTGGTTCCAAAGTTTCACAAAGGGATTGGATATTGCATTCTACTCCAGATGGTGCCCAACCGTCTTGGCGGCTGATTACTGCATTGCGACTATACCATTTCGCCGTAGCCATTGATTCCGCGGACGAAGATACCATCCAACCATGGCGAGATGTCATCGCGGGAAAACGAAACCGGGTTTCCCACGAGAATGAACAATCCTGGAGGAAGACGGTCGTGCTTCTGTGCGATATGCTTATCGAGAGGGCCGGGAAATTCATCGCACTGGGTTCTTTGGATAATAAGAACCTGAGAGAGGACACTTGGGCTCGATGGATGTCGGAAAATATCCAGTCGTTGTGGAGGGAAGAGCAGTTCGTCGCAAGAGCTGTGAAGGAGTGTGTATTGAGAGGGGATGAATTTTGAGACTCTTGCATCGCCATCAACTTAATTAATCTCCAACAGTCCACGAAGGGCCCCGGCCTTGCGCACGCACAGAAGTGTTACGCAGTTTATAGGGCTTACATCGACCTATCTACATAGTGAAAGAGAGAACTCGACCCTCCGCGTAGAACTATTCCTGGAAAAACATAAAGAGTATCATCACTGCGCACCGCCTAATTGCGCACAGCCACCGGGGTGGCGCAGGATACTGATACTGTAGTAGCGCTCAAACTTGAACTCTGTCCGTTGGCAACTTGACATCAGTCCCCCCCGCGGCATCAAGCCCGTCATCACAGCCAAAGCCTCGAGCAGCATCAGGCTTGCGTCCTCAGTCCAGGATGGCGGTAGAACCCTTATTGGGCACTCGAGCCCAACGTGCTTTCATCATCACAAGTATGTCCAGGACTTGTACCAGTTTTTACCCAGTGGCTCACGAATCACGATCGCACATCCGCATCTATTGCAGTCGCAGTTCGTGAGTAAAAGAGCTATCGAATTCCGTGACCTGAACAGCGTTAACTTGTTTTCAGAGGCCGTAGTAGTTATTGCAATGGTTGCATCTACATTCGGAATTGTGAGTGACAGTTCTTTGCAAGATGCCGGATGATAGAAGACGTTTCCCATAGGTACATACATACCTCGGCGATACTTTTAATCTCAGCCCTTACAAGGTACTGTGGTACAAGTTACAATGCTGTCAAAATGCTGATTGTCTATAGACCTTGACCTGTTATCTTGCTCTCTTCATTCTGGCCGAGTAGTCCCTGTTCCAATCTCATCCAGGCACTTGTTTATATGCATTTTTCAGGGGTTTTGAGCTTTTCATGGCCTATGATGCCTTACGGTTGAGAAACATCGTTCAACTATTAGGCATTATATGTACTGCTTTTGTTGAATTCTTAGGTCTCATTGACTGACGACGTCTTTTAGTGTTCCACTGCGCTCTCATCGTCTTTTCTGCCCTTCAAGTTCACGAAACGATGGTGGCGCTTGTGCCCTGCAGCTTGCCGCAATGCTCCAATGACACTGAGTGGCTATGGTCCAAGGTAGAACCTTTCCTCATAGTGGTACCG
Organism: Boletus coccyginus; assembly: GCA_025782845.1. Taxonomy (NCBI): domain Eukaryota; kingdom Fungi; phylum Basidiomycota; class Agaricomycetes; order Boletales; family Boletaceae; genus Boletus; species Boletus coccyginus. The sequence goes on along the minus strand of JAHZSR010000039.1, from coordinate 96,534 downwards.
TGTGTCGTAGCTGCGTCGTGGCTTTTCTTGATCTTCTGGATCAAACAACTTTTCGGAGAATTCGGGTGAGAATGTTGTTTCTAATGGACCTGCCGAGGCTCATTGCATTTAGATGGGTCATATTCCACGTTGTCGGGGCAAGCCCTAAGTTGAAGTGTTGGTGATCTTCATATCGCCAATCTGTTCCATTGATTTACCACACGCGCAATAGCCATGTACCAGTTCTATCAAATTTTCCTCTGCCTCCTCAAATTCGACTTTTTCTGCTTCGTTGGTGTCACCATGCAGGTATGTACCTCGTTTCCTTTTATTTCAATATTATAAGGTCACTGATGTTACATTCCCAGCTCCTTATCGTCGTCCTTGCTGCTAATTCTGCCGAGTTTGGACTCACCATCGCTGCTATACCTGTGGTTCTTATTTTGATAGCTGGCTGTGCCTATGCTGTTCAGCGTGAAATTAAATGGTGCGACCTTTACACTTTATCATCTGTTTCACTATTCAATTTGTCTCTAGGATGATGTCAGTAGCACTCGTATTGATGTTACCATGCATGAGTTACTGTAGGTCGTTTTCCACATCCTTGGCTAGATGACTAATGCAAGGTATTCTTTTTACCGCTGCAGTCGGTAAGTACAGATTTCGGTTCATCCTTCTGTATGCTCAGCTCGCTTTGATTGTAGTCTATAAGCTAGTCCGCTTTTATCTACCATCTTCCGAAGCCGCGTATGTTACCACCCGTGCGACCCTAACTGTCTTCAGTCGGTAGACTTGTTATCCCGGGCGACCTTTTACTGAATCATGTACCTGCAGCGGTTTTCGCGTTCTTGCTTTTGTTGATCACCTTTTTGGTCGGCATCAAGTGCTTCTATGACTTCGACAAGGGGTTACACGACCCCAAGACTCACGGTCAGTTGTATAAGCCTGTCCGGCAGCAAGCTCCAGACCAAATCAAAATGGGTGATTAACTTTTCTTTCCATTTCTTACTCAGATATAAATGCGAATCAACAATACGCATCCTCGCCGATAACACCAGGAAAAATGGTCGAGCGGGAATCAACATACTTGGGTGGTACTCCCCTCCAGCCACAGATATCGATCGAATGATTTTTCTTGAAGGCTGGCTCTGGAAACATGGGCTAATCATGGACGGTTTTTGATATGGTTCATGAAAGCGTACGGTTGCACTTGCTCCGTACGCAGGGTTACCCCCTGGGATCTTGGTGGATTTTCACGTGTACCCATTCCTATCTAATGTATGGACATTCGATCTTCTCTAATTCTTGTGCCGTATCCCCTTGAATCAATACCTCTTGCGAATTCCTATGACGTCCAGGAAGATGAAGATGAATTAGAATTGCAACATATCCCTAACATAGTACATGGCTATAGGTACGAGGTCCATGAAAAGAGTATTACAGCTGTGCTCACGGTCAAACACTTCTCAATTTAGAAATGAGGTCTGTTGCGGAGGGTCGATTCTCGGGACGATCCCTCCAACATGACTCGGTTATCTTCCAGAGTAGATCATGCCTACTGATTGATCCCGGTCTGCTTGGGCGTTCGCCATTCCTGACACGCTCTACCACAGATGTGAATTGTAAATTTTCAAACGGGATCTTGCCAGACGTCATCTTATTGTCGACAAGATGAACGCCAACATACTTTTATGAGAGATTCGAGCTCACCTCATATAAGACACACCCGAAAGAATATATGTCGGTCTTGTCCGAGAATTTAGCAAGTTCACCGCCTACCATGAGTTCTGGTGCCATCCAATGCACTGGGTTGTTAGTTGCGAGACCAACACGCGTTGAATCAAGGTATTTGCCTGAATCTGAGGCGTGGGATTGACCAAAGTCACCAAGGCGTGCATGGTCAGAATCATCAACCAACACGTTATCCTAGTGGGTCTCAGAAATAATGAAGTGGATGCGCTCGTATATTTCTTACCCCCTTCAGATCCCCATGAATGATGGGCGGCTCATGACAATGGATATATTCTAAACCTTCTGCGAGGTCTCTGGCCAATTGCTTCGTCAAAGCGGGCCGATCTTCAGGCTTGAATTTTTCCAGGTAATTTTTGACGTTGCCATGTTGGAAGAAAGGTGAGACCAGACCCATGTCAAAAGTGCCTTCTGCGACAACACCAAGGAATGGGACAATATTCTTGTGTTGTAAGGTTTTCCACAGGATAGCTTCGCCAGCAAACATCTAATCCGGATCTTAGTCTGCAGTGAACGGAATCCACGGAAGAAATTCCAAACCTCGAAGCATTTCCTCTGGGTGGCACGATTACCGCACAATATTTTCTTGATAGCGACACTGCGGCCATTCATTGTTGCCTTCGTCACCATTCCATGTGCGCCACCAGCAAGATCTCGCCTGTGAGATATAGAAGGATGTGCGATCTGTAGGGCATGCGGAAGATATGCGGACTTCCTTGCCATGCGGTAGATCATGGCGCGGAGGCGACGCGTGACATTACTCTCCTTGCCTTTCACGATGAACTACAGACGGATCAGTTATAATGTGACACTTCCAGATGAGCGAGATAACACACCTGCCAGAGCAACTCTATGATTTGCTCGGATTCTTTGAAATCACCATTGGCTGGTTTGTTGGACAGTTCGTACAACTCCCGCTTTTTGCCACAGCACAGAAGGTGACAAAGAAGGTCACTTTCATCGTCACTTATTACAAGATGTAGAGGTTTGTGCTGATGGCATTTGTACTGAGGAGGATATGAATCGGACACTACCGGATGAGTGAGAAATATCTTACGCCTGCCCAAAAGCTAAGGAGATTGTCTTTGATCAAGGAATGATGAGTGAGTTGCTTCACACTGTCCCATCCGCTCCAGAATTTGGCATTTTCGACCAACAGTTGTAGATTTCTGTGTTTTGGGTCAAGTTTCCTGCTTTAGGTGGAAGGGAAAACGATATACCGGTTTTTACAACATGATACCAGATGCAGATAAGTGTGCATGAAAAGATTCTTGTTGGGTGTCAGCTGGTAGCACACAGTGAGAGTGTTTCGAATTCTCACTCTATGAATACGGATGTGCCTGACAAAATCCGCGCACTGCTGTCTGGATTTAGGATCTTGAAACCCGGAGCACGATATGGCATCGAGGATTCTGCGGCTACTGTCCGAATATCTCTCCTTTATCATGTCGTCGAAAGAAAGGGCTGGGGAGAGATCAGCTCCAGATGGGCAACAAAAATAGGCCGACGACGGACATGATTGATTGTGCGGTGCGGCAAAGGCATGGGGAGCAGCATGCGAATATGGGGTTGCGCTCACGAACTGTGGTTGGTGATGCGAAGGATGAGCCGGCGGGGGAACATTAGCGTAGAATCGGTTCATGGTGAAGTGTGGTGATGGTGGTTATAGAGAGGATGGGTTGAAGAAGAAGTGTCGGCTTGCTTAAGAGTGTGGCAGTTGACGCCCATCGGCTGTAGAAGAACAAAAAGCGCAGAGTTTGCTCCAGAGGGAAGTAAGGTGGATAGGAAAGAACAAGAGGAAAGGGTAAGACGGCCGTGGGATGGATCGCCTACATGACGATAACGAATGCGAATGGCAGGCACGGGAGTACACATTGCACAGGATGGCAACGGACATTGTGTTTTTGTTGTGCATGGAAACAGCCAAGTTTGTCACCGTTGACTTCCAGGTCGACAAGGATGAACGGAGGTGGTATCGCGGGCGGGGTGTACATACGCATCGCATCATTCGGCGACGACGGACACGACTTTGTCGATGGCGGGATCGCTGAGCTCGAGACACGTGATGTCACGACAGACGCGTGTGTCCCGTCGTGACGCGCCACATTCCTGCTTGCCAAACGATGGAGGACTCGGGAATGTCGCAGATGTTCCCTGGCGAGGACGACGTCGACTTGTACGCTGTCCTCACACTCAAGTCCGATGCATCCCAGGAAGACATCAGGAAATCATACAGAAAACTCGCCCTTTTATGCCATCCAGACAAACACACCAATTCGTCAGAACACGAACGCGCACACGCGTTGAAGCGCTTCCAGCAGATAGGTTTTGCCTACGTCGTTCTCAGCGACGAAAAACAGCGCAAAAAGTACGATAGGACTGGCACCACAGGCGAGGGTCTCATCGATCCTGCCGACGATGGTGGATGGGATGCATACTTCCAAGACCTCTTCGACCGCGTAACCCGTGGCAGACTGGACGAATTGAAAAATGAATACCAAGGTAGCTACCAGGTCCATGACTCTCCCTCTGTTAACATCATGCCCTCCAACCATAGGTTCTTCAGAAGAGGTCGAGGATCTCATGGCGGCATACCACGAAACTCAGGGCTCTCTTGACGAAATCATGAAACACATCCCTCACTCGACCGCAGACGACGAGCCGCGATTCATTCATACACTCTCCGTACTCGTTGCCCAAGACAGGCTACCCGACCTACCTCTGTGGCGGTCCACCTCTGCGGACGAGAAAGCCAAACTCGTCCGAAAGAAACGAGCCGAAAAAGAGGCCGGGGAAGCGGAGGAACTGGCCAAGGAACTCGGTGTTTGGGACGAATTCTATGGGTCTGGCAAAGTTGGTGCCCGCAAAGGAAAGGGGAAGGAGAAGGACGATGCCGGCGATGAGGATGTTTCAGCCCTGCAAGCCCTCATTCTGCAGAGGCAGAAGGCGAGAAACGGTTTCCTAGATAATTTGGCCGCGAAGTACATGGACATGGGTGAGGAGACTTCAAGGAAGAGTAGCGCAAAGGGAAAGAAGCGGAAAAAGGCTACCGATCACGCAGATCCCGAACAAGCGGGGTCCCCGCAAAAGCGGCATCGGTCCGCCCTCCCCGAGGTTGATGAGGAAGAGTTTCAAAATATCCGATCCAAACCCACATCAAGGAATGCAAAGGTACCCGGGGCGGAAAGGGGGAAGAGAGGAGCTCGGGCCAAGAAAGCGAAGTAACGCCAACCGACCTCCGTATATCTATTTGTTCGGTTGTACTATCCTTGTATTCCATGTCACCTCCAGCCAGCTGATGGATGGTATCCATGCAGGTAATAGTAGTATGTAATCCGTTTTTACACGTATCTCAGAGAATCAATCCCTAAACTCCTCCGCGCTTGAATGATAGCAACCAGCTCTTTGATACATTCCTCCAGAACGACCACATTGTCCAACAAATGGGACAAGGTAATGTGAGGCGAACGTTGGTCCTTGTGCTCATCTGACTTCTCGACATTCTCGACGTTCACTCCTCCCCACTGGCTCCCGGCTGAGAATACGTCTTCCTCGTCGGACCCCCAAGTGGATGTTTGGGTGGGTGCCCACAAGCTAGGTGATTGAGAGGGAAGCGGTACGACGAATGGTTCAACGACAATATCTCGGGTTTGCTGATAATGGGGGGTAAATGGTCCCGACGCAACAATCTTGATACCATCCCGAGGTGGTGTCTGAGGTGCTTGTGCCTTCGACTTGTTCTTCCTCGGAGTGAGGAACGAGACAAGTGATGAAGACGTCTTCGGCTTGGATTTTGAGCGTTGTTGTATACTCACGTCCGAGGAGTTCGAGGATGACACCAAGGTAAAGGGTGCGTTCGAAAATCCTGAATCCACCGCAGGTTCAAGAACGAGTGTCAGCGCATCCGTCAAGTTCTCCGAAAACAATAAGCCTTGTCGACGTTCGAGAAGGTACTTGTCAAAGTGGTCCACAAGCTGGCGATATCGCTCAAGCTGGCCAACGAGGCCGTGAAGGATCGTGTGTACGATCGGGCGTGAGTTCTCGTCTAGTCGGGTTGCGGGAAGAATGTTGGTCTCCGTGGCGAGCTTTTCGTCAATCTCAAAATCGATGGAGCGGTCGTCTCGCATGTCTTCTAGCCGAACACCATCCAACATCGCTTTGGGTTGCAACGCGTCGCTCACATTGCACGTGAGCCACCCCGCAATGGACCTGTTGGGGCAAAGTGCTAGCTCTGCCAATACGCCCGTCAATGAAATGTTCATCTTGGGCGAGTTGGAGAAGAATTTGCACAGAGAATCCAGGATGAGAGAGAGGATCGGGTCCTTGACATTCAGTCGATGCCTCTGTTTCGACCGGGATTCGAGGTCTTCGTCGGCACTTATGTAGAAGCAAGAATGACTTTGGATGGAGATAAGACCGTCGCGCAAGTAGTGGTCGTACCCCGTACTAAAAGCGTCATCGTTGTGCAATGGATCGATGCGTGATACAAGAGCAAGGTAAAGACCCATCTCGCGTTCGTGGGTTGAAAACGTCATTTCTGGCTGAAAATGTATTGGAAGAGAAGGCAAAGAGGTGGTTTGGAGCCTAGGCTCAACTGAGACACCAGGATAAACAAATTCTTCCTCATCGCTGTCTTCTCCCGACGACTTTGGAGGCACAAAAGGTATGATCATGGCAGGCTCTGGATAGCTTGTTGCACTTGTGGAAGGGATGACCAGAATGAGTCCATCCACGCAAACACGACACCGCCGTGTCAGCATTGTCTGGAAAAGCTGGAGAGCTGCTGTTATAGCAGCCTGGTTCTGCGAGCGGAGATTGGAAAGAATAAGATCCTTCAGGGTGAAACGAGCCATTGTGGTGAAGTATTCCGATTGCCGTCTCGACTCTGGGGCCTCCATTTCCAACAACAGCATTGCGCTGCTCTTACGGCGGTGCAGCTTCGTTGCCTTGTCTGCAGCACTGCTGGAGCGAGACCGGGGTGGCACATTATCACTGAGATTAAGCATCCCGTGGGCTCGATGGCGCGGCTTGCCAATGTCATCACTGTCTTCGCTCATAAGGAAGTCGACAAGGAGGTCCGAGAGCTGGCCATTTCCGAGAGTTCGTATCATGATATCAACGTAGGACATGACAGCGACGGCGCTCCCATCTAGATCTGAGCACTCGAGGATAGAAGGGTATAGCACGTTTTCTAGGAATATTCTGCGCACAGCATCAAGGATGGACTGCACGATGGAAGCACCAACAAGACCCGGCCCATCGGGCCTACTTTCTGTGGAATCGCGGACCATATTTCGCCGAATGATGTCCTGGAGGAACTCGAGAAGTTTGAGAAAGTGATCTAGGCGTGCTTTGAAGTCGGGATTAGTAGACTCTTCAAGTCCGATGGCACGGTCCTTCTCTGCCTGAACCTCTGCGTCTTCCTTTTCCTTCTCGGTCGCCGGTCCGGCGCTGCCAAGGACCATGCCAGCTGGACTAGTGTCTTGGGTCACCGGAGAACGAATCTCGAGTTTGGAGGGCAGTAGGGAGTAGACAGCACCCAAACCCGCACCTAGAACATCGGAGAAATCACCGTCCACGATGTACTCTGCGAGAGCGAGTGCGGCATCTGTGATCGGATCTGCGACCCTTTGATCAGGCCCCGCTCCCTCTCGTCTGTGGGCGGGGTCCCCTGGGGACATGGCCACATCCATGAGGAAAAGGAGTCCAGCGCGGGCAAAATCACCAATTTTGCCTTCTCGATGCACGAAACGGAGAAGGTAGTTGAACAACAGAAACTCGTACTCTGGTTTTCGCGCAGCAGAGGTTATGGTCACCTGTGATGGAGCTGGAGAGGGTACACGTCCTGAAGCGTCCTCAGGATTCTCTGGGAATCCCTCGCCATCCTCATCTTCTTCAACCTCGTCCTCTTCCTCCACTACAAACAAAGGCTCCGAACGATACCAGTGTTTGTCATGAAAGAATATCATGAGCAGTTCCCGGTAGGTGCGGATACGACTGCATAATATGCAGAGTAGATTGACCACTGGAAAAGTGTGAACTACGAGTCATGCTCGTGCACACACGACTCACAGTCTAACTCATATTCAGAAGGCTGACTCCGCACAGCGTTCTTGGCGGCTCCCATGACTCTATTACGACCATCCAACCGTTCCTGTAGATCGTCTCCGACACAATTGCGAAGGAGCCGAAGCACAGCTCTGTGGACAGCCGAGTGGACAAGAAATTGTTCGTCCATGAGGACGACCATGTTCTGTACAGCCCGAAGAACCTCTGCTTGTATACCCGAGGGGCGATCTGGCTCGCTAAGACGAACGAGGGTTCCCAGCACATCTACACACGAAAATTAGGGACCCTTCTCCGTGATATAGTAAAGTCTGACCATTCTTTAAAAGGTACTCTAGACAGGCGCCAGTACCGCTTCAAGAGAGTTAGTAATGGCGCGGGGAACGTGAGGCAGGGGAGTGTACAGACCCTTCCTCCGTCCGAGACGATTCCCATACAAGCGAGTCTACCATCGACTGGAGATGGACTGGTACATCAGTCGACTCAATCCCTCTCATGAGCTGTCGTTCATCTGGGTGTTCAAGCGTAGTCTACTCGGTGAGATCCGTGTGGATAAACCCAAGACACAAAACGGACGATGGACAGACCTTGATCACATCCCACGATCTGTTGAATTCACCAGCATGGTCATGCACCGGTTTAGGATGATCGCCAGTTCTCAAAAACTTGGAAAAGTAGTCCATTGTCAAAACGTCGACAGGCGTAAGTTATTGATAAGTTAATGACCATTCACGTGACCAACGCGACAGCGCCAATTCATTCATTTGTCTACAGTACACCCAACGCCTTCCGCAGTACCTGTTCATCCTACTTCTCGAAAAAATCAAGGCGCGTCTGTTTCAAAGCAGTTCTGGTTTTGGAAGCATGCTGAGGCAAGGATGGTAACAATTCCTTTGGAAGTATCGGTGGCTTTAGCATTGTTATCGGTTTCAATGACTTCGGGGTTCCCTCAACGTTTGTCCCCTGCTGTTGCACTGTTTTGGACGGAAGAGAACGGCAGACACGCAGTTGCACGTGAGGTTCTGCCTCCTTCGAGGGCTTGTGTACCAGGGATCGCGGCTCGTAGGAGGTATCTGCAATACCCTCCGCAAACACGGACCTTGCACTCCTCGCAAACGGGTTGTGTGATTTGATGGAGACCTTCGCCCGCGTTTTTGCCAACGCAAACTCGCTCTCGACCCTAAGTCGTTTACTTTTGAACTGGTGCACCATGTCAGCAACAGTGTCAGAACCTCGTTTGTGCAAGCGAGTGCGATTAACTTGGAGTGGATTGTTGAGAGCTTGACCTGTCCGCACCCGTCGCGAGTTCTCAATGTTATCTGAGGCACTCCGACGGCAGGATACTGTAACGTGGGAATTAAGTGGTGCAGGGGAACTATAGGCATCCAGGATCTTCCACGGGGGCGGTGGTCGAGCGATGGCCAGTGGATCCAACGTACCGCCTCCAGAGGACTGCACCGCCTGTGCAGACAGCGGGAGGATGCTCTTCCGAGAATGTCCGTTCCAAGTTGGTGGGTTCTCGTAGAATGAAGAAACATTGGAGACAGGGCCGGGGTAGGTTGGTGGGTCAATCGGGGAGGACGCTGAAACCACGGGGACGGTGGTAGCAGATACAGACGGCTTCACGAGAGGAAATGGGTTATTCTTGGCTTGTTTTCGGGGAGGTGGAATGAAAACCACAGTGTCTTCTGCAGAAGATGTGGTCTGAATAGTTGATTGAGATGTACTCGGACTGCTGACAGGGACAACCTTCTTTGTGTGAGCCGGGAGATGGTTGAGCTTGTCGATATGTAGACGAAAAACCGACTGGGGAGGACAGGAGTAGAGTGATATGGGATCCGATGCAGTGAGTGCAACCTTTTCAAGGCTACAGAGGGCCAAGGAGAGAGGAGCGGGGTGAAAGAGAGAATTGTTATCAGAGGGACGGAAGCCGAGGGAGGAGAGGCATGCGTTGACCGCGGTTGCGGTGCAACGGGTGAAGCGCAAGTCTAGGGGCACTGGGTTGGGACGCGTCGGGACAAGGGAAGAGTGGACAGGAACAAACCGACGGCAGAGAGGAGGGGAAACTTGTGCAGGATGGAGAGGGCGTCATCATCGATGTTGGCGCAGCCGTGGAGACTGAGCAACCTGAGGCCCCAGGTGCCGGTTCTGGTGGGGTGGTCACCTGAGGACGCGGCGAGACCACGAGCGAGGGCGGTGAGGGCATAGGAGGAGATGGAGCAGCCGCGGAGATCGAGGGCGAGCAAGCGGTGAAGAGTGCGAAGACTGGCGATGTCGTCGTCGCGGAGATGAATGCAGTTTGGGAGGGTGACCAGGGTAACCAGGGAGAAATCGGGCGAGTCTGGTATGTTTTGGAGGAGGGGGAGGGCGGGGTGTGAGCGGGGGAGGTCGAGTTCGTGGAGATGGGGTGGGAGCGGGTGCACGAGCTGAGCGAGGGTCGCCCAGAGAGACGGGTCGCGCGTGTGGGCGAGCGCGTCGAGGAGTGCGGGGGACGCGGGGATGCGGCGGTGGTGGATGTGGTGGAGCTGGTCGGGGACGCGTGCGAGGACATGTATGCAGAAGAAGGCGAGTGGGGGGACGGTGGCGGGCATGGCGAGCTCGCTGTGTGCGACGGTGGAGAGCGAGTGTGATTATTTAAAGGGTGGTTGGTTGGGATTCACACGCAAACTCTGAACTGACCTCTCATCGCTGGCGTTGACTCCGCTTTTTCGTTCGTTACCACCACCACCCCGACGCTCGTTTGACATGGCCCACCCGCCCGGCCATCCGTACCCGTATCCACAGCCTATCCGCCGGGACTACGACAACGACTCAGAGATCGCCTCGCCCTACGCCAGCACAACCAGACTCGCTGGCAACCAGAACTACTACGACCACAACCCATACACTGGTTCGCCTTTTTCTCTCTTCGCCCTCTCAGCTCATCCCCACCCGCCAACAGACTCAGATGCTGGCCATGGCTCTCGCTCCTATGCACCGTCCATCACCTCCCAGGTCAGCCAACCCTATGGCTCACCCTTTGCCGACGGTCAGGGCGCATACCCCTACCCCGCTTGGGCCTCCGACAAGCAAATACCAATCTCCATGGAAGAAATCGAGGACATCTTTCTCGACCTTACTCAAAAGTTTGGTTTCCAGCGTGACTCCATGCGCAACATGGTCCGTCCCTCCTTGCCCCTCATTTCCACTCCTCACTTCTCCCCAAGTTCGATTTCCTCATGCAGCAGCTCGACTCGAGAGCTTCCCGCATGAGTCCAAACCAAGCCCTCCTCACTCTCCATGCAGACTACATCGGGGGCCAACATGCAAACTACCGCAAGTGGTATTTCGCCGCTCAGCTCAATCTCGACGATGCTGTCGGTCAGTCCCAGAACCCCGGCCTTCAACGCCTCAGAAGCGTCAAGGGTGGCGCTGTCAAAACTGCAGGCTCAAAGCACCTCGACAGCGCCCTCAACCGCTGGCGCAATGCCATGAACAACATGAGCCAGTACGACCGTCTTCGCCAAATCGCTCTTTATCTTCTTTGTTGGGGCGAAGCCGGAAACGTCCGCTTTGTCCCAGAATGCCTTTGTTTCATTTTCAAGTGTGCCGACGATTACTATCGCAGCCCAGAGTGCCAGAATTGCATGGAACCGGTTCAGGAAGGCCTCTACCTTGAGACAATCATCAAGCCTCTCTACAAGTTCATGCGTGATCAAGGTTATGAGGTCCTCGATGGCAAATTCGTCCGCAGGGAAAGGGATCACGACCAGATCATCGGCTACGACGACGTTAACCAGCTCTTTTGGTATCCAGAGGGTCTCGCTCGTATCGTACTTGATAACAACGTGCGTCAGCTCTCTTTTTAAAATTTACCCAAAAGCTTATTTGCATCTAGTCCCGCTTGGTTGACATATCTCCTACCAAACGGTACTTGAACCTCCGACGCGTAGATTGGAACAGAGTCTTCTTCAAGACCTACTTTGAGAAGCGCTCCATCGCACACCTCCTCGTCAACTTCAACCGTGTCTGGATCCTTCATGTATCATTCTACTGGTTCTACACTGCCTTCAACTCTCCCAAAGTCTACGCACCCCCTAATAAACAATTCCCAGCTCCTGCCATGACTTGGTCTGCCACGGCCTTGGGAGGTGCCGTTGCCACTCTCATCATGATATTTGCCACACTCGCTGAATTCATGTACATTCCCACCACCTGGAATAACGCCTCGCACCTCACGACACGCTTGATTTTCCTTCTTGTCATCCTCGCATTGACCGGAGGTCCGACGGTCTATATCGCAATCATCGAGAATCAGCCAAATCCTACCAACTCTCAGATACCGCTCATAATAGGCATCGTGCAGTTTTTCATTTCTGTCGTTGCTGCCATCACATTTGGTCTGTTCCCCTCTGGCCGAATGTTTGGTGACCGTGTTGCAGGCAAGTCGCGCAAGTACATGGCATCGCAGACGTTCACTGCGTCATATCCCGAGCTTCCTCGTTCTGCCCGCACCGCCAGCATCTTACTTTGGCTTCTCGTCTTTGGCTGCAAATTCACCGAGTCCTATTTTTTTCTTACAAGTTCCTTCAGTTCGCCCATCGCTGTCATGGCGCAGACAACCGTGCAAGGCTGCAAGGATAAGTACTTTGGGTCGGCATTATGCTCTCGCCAGGTCGCCTTCACACTGGCGATCATGTACATCATGGACCTCGTCTTGTTCTTCCTCGACACCTATCTGTGGTACATCATCTGGCTCGTCGTCTTCTCCGTCGGCCGGTCTTTCTCACTTGGGCTTTCCATTTGGACACCATGGAAGGACGTCTACACTCGCATGCCCAAACGGATTTATGCCAAGTTACTGGCCACCGGAGAGATGGAGGTCAAGTACAAACCAAAGGTTCTCGTCTCGCAAATCTGGAATGCGATTATCATTTCCATGTATCGTGAGCATCTCTTGTCGATCGACCACGTTCAACGACTTCTCTACCACCAAGTCGATGGCCCAGACGGTCGTCGGACATTGCGTGCCCCACCTTTCTTTACCAATCAAAATAGCTCGAACTACAAGGGTACCTACTTCCCAGCTGACGGCGAAGCTGAGCGACGCATCTCCTTCCTTGCGTCGTCCCTTACCACTGCGCTTCCGGAGCCTCTTCCCGTTGATGCCATGCCCTCATTTACTGTCCTTGTCCCCCACTACTCGGAAAAAATCTTACTGAGCCTCCGGGAAATCATCCGTGAAGAAGATCAAAGCACTCGTGTCACGCTGCTCGAGTACTTGAAGCAGTTGCATCCCGTTGAATGGGACAACTTTGTCAAGGACACAAAGATTCTCGCCGAAGAGTCGGAACATCCGGACGGTGCATCACCCATCAACGAAAAGACCAGAGCGGACGATCTGCCTTTCTACTGTATTGGTTTCAAGACGTCTTCCCCGGAGTATACTCTCCGTACCCGTATCTGGGCCTCACTCCGCGCTCAAACGCTCTACCGTACTGTTTCCGGCATGATGAATTACTCCAAGGCTATCAAGCTTCTCTACCGTGTGGAAAACCCTGACAATGTGTCCATGTTTGGAGGGAACACGGAGAAGCTCGAACGGGAATTGGAGAGGATGTCACGGCGCAAGTTCAAGTTCATTATCTCGATGCAGCGATACTCCAAGTTCAACAAGGAAGAACAGGAGAATGCCGAGTTCTTGTTACGTGCATACCCCGATTTGCAGATCGCCTTCCTCGACGAGGAAGCTGGGCCAAAGGGCAGTGATCCTCGTTTGTTCTCGGTTTTGATTGACGGTCACTCCGAGTTCGATGAGAAAACTGGCAAGCGCAAACCAAAGTTCCGTATCGAGTTGCCTGGTAACCCCATTCTCGGTGACGGAAAATCCGACAACCAGAATCACGCGATCGTCTTTTATCGTGGAGAGTACCTCCAGCTCATCGACGCCAACCAAGACAACTACTTGGAGGAGTGCCTCAAAATCCGTAACGTCCTCGGAGAATTTGAAGAATACTCGGTTTCTGGTCAAAGCCCATATGCACAATGGGGGCACAAGGAATTTAAGAAAGCTCCTGTTGCCATCATCGGTACACGGGAGTATATCTTCTCGGAGAACATTGGTGTCCTAGGAGATATTGCGGCGGGGAAAGAACAGACATTTGGTACTATGACCGCTCGTGCCTTGGCATGGATCGGAGGCAAACTTCACTATGGCCACCCCGACTTCTTGAACGCAGTCTTTATGACGACACGAGGTGGTGTCTCAAAGGCGCAAAAGGGACTTCACCTCAACGAAGACATTTTCGCCGGTATGAATGCCTTTGGACGCGGTGGACGAATCAAGCATTCAGAGTACTATCAGTGTGGCAAGGGCCGTGATCTCGGATTTGGAACCATCCTTAATTTTCAGACGAAAATCGGCACAGGTATGGGTGAGCAGATGCTTAGTCGGGAGTACTATTACCTTGGCACACAACTCCCCATCGATCGGTTCCTCACGTTCTACTACGGTCATCCTGGCTTCCATGTCAACAACATCCTGGTCATTTATTCCATTCAGGTGTTCATGGTTACATGTGAGTTATTTATGTGATCTAGTCTGGGTTCTCTTTATTCACACGTCGCAGTATTGTACATTGGAACTCTGAACAAAGAATTGGCGATCTGTCAGGTGGACTCACAAGGCAATGTGCTGGGCGGTCAGCAAGGAACAGGATGCTATAACCTGATTCCTGTCTTTGACTGGATTAAGCGGTGCATCATCTCCATCTTCTTGGTGTTCTTCATTGCCTTCTTGCCGCTCTTCCTCCAAGGTATGTCGACTGATGTACGTTCTGCTTGTGACCATGCCCAATTTCTTTATAGAGCTCGTGGAGCGTGGAACCGGAAAAGCCTTGCTGCGTCTCGGAAAACACTTTTTATCGCTTTCCCCGATATTTGAAGTGTTTTCTACCCAGATATACTCTCAGGCAATCCTCAGCAACTTGACATTTGGCGGTGCGCGATACATCGCAACGGGTCGTGGGTTCGCGACGACTCGTATTTCGTTCAGTATTTTATATTCACGTTTTGCGGGGCCGAGCATCTACATGGGAATGCGGAATCTTCTCCTGCTCCTCTACACCTCGCTTGCTATCTGGACACCATACCTCATCTACTTCTGGTTCTCGGTACTGTCGCTCTGTATTGCGCCGTTCCTCTTCAATCCCCATCAATTTTCCTTTTGCGATTTCATCATTGATTATCGCGAATTTTTGCGATGGATGTCTCGAGGAAATTCAAGAACGAAGGCGAGCAGTTGGTACGGATACTGTCGACTCTCCAGGACGATGATTACTGGTTATAAGAAGAAGAAGCTTGGCCATCCATCGGAGAAGTTGTCTGGCGACGTCCCGCGTGCAACGTGGCGAGCCGTTGTCTTTTCTGAAGTCGTCTGGCCGATCTGTGTGGCAGCCCTCTTCACCATTGCTTACATGTTCGTCAAGTCCTTCCCCAGTGCCACCGGACAACCCAACCCTAGCCCCCTTATCCGTATTGCAGTGGTTGCAATTGGCCCCGTAGTTTGGAATGCTGCCGTACTGCTCGCACTCTTCTTCGTGTCACTGCTCTTGGGACCCATGTTTGAGAAGTGGACCAAATTTGCGTCCGTCATGGCTGCGCTCGCTCACTTCCTTGCGCTTGTCGGTATTATTGCGTTCTTTGAGTTCTTCGTATGTGATCTACCGCCCTTGCCTTGCTATGTCTCACACTTTTATTCAGTGGTTCCTCGAACTTTGGGATGCATCGCATGCAGTCCTCGGTGTCATTGTGATTGTTGCCATCCAGCGTGCGATCCAGAAGATTCTCATCGCCGTGTTCCTTTCCCGTGAGTTCAAGCACGATGAAACGAACCGCGCTTGGTGGTCGGGTAAATGGTATGGTCGCGGATTGGGTAACTCTGCCATATCACAACCTGCTCGTGAATTCGTCGTCAAGATCGTGGAGATGTCTCTATGGAGCTCCGACTTTTTACTTGGCCACATTCTCCTCGTCATCTTGACAGTGCCTATCCTCATTCCCTTTATTGACAAACTGCACTCGACGATGCTATGTAGGTGGATTAAAGTGCTAGTTCAATGTTTCCTAACAATTCTCGATAGTTTGGTTGCGACCCTCCAAGCAGATTCGTGCACCTCTGTACTCTACAAAGCAGAAGAGGCAGCGCCGTTGGATTGTGAGTGCATTGCGTTGTTTGAATGATCTATGGCTAATCACGCCCCAAGATCATCAAGTACACCCTCCTCTACATTATAATTGTGGCCGGTCTTGCTTCATTGATCATTCTGCGTGAGTCTCGTATCTTCAACGTGGCAATCTGGTCATTCATGACCTTGTATAGCCTCGATTTTCCGGGACAACATCACACTTCACTGCACCCTTTGTCAGAACATTTAACGACCGGCCATATATTGTTTACACCTTGGACTAGCCTTAGGCCATTGATGCAGTCTGCGCTGCCATCTTTTATTCGGGTCTGCTGGCATTCAGAACCATTTAGTTGACATATATATTACCATTAGACTTAGCTTGCTTGATGTATCATAGCAGAGGGTTTCCAAGTTATGTAATGAGCTGGAGCAACCTCGCCCGTGTAAAAGAGACATCTTGGGGACTGCCTAAGGTGCACTATATTTATTGACTAATAGAGCGTACTGGGTATGATATCGGCATTTGTAACGTAGGCCCCCATTTAGAATGTAGGCTTGCCCAAAAGTTACGGGGCCTCAGTGGCCAGGGCAACCACCACAGTAACACTAGGACTTCATGTCAGTACTATTCGGACAGCAAGAAACCTGATCTTACTCGTCAACTTTCTGCACGATACATTCCGATTAGCACCCAAAGCTGAGTAAATCATATCTCAACGACGTACCCCGCCACGATACAACATACCCTCCCGCGCCGCGTCACCTATGGAGTGATATATCAAACCTGGTAAACCGGAAAATTCTGAGAGACACCTACGTTCAAAGGGGCTCACTCTCTTCTGATCCCGCATACACGCTCGGGCGTATTGGATGATACGATCTGCCATGGATTGTACTTGTTCGCCCTCTGGACCGCCGGCACGAGCAATCAGCGAACATATCGCAACGAGTTCTGCAGGGAAGACGTTGTCGGATAGGCCGTCCGTCTGGAGACGACATAAGCACCATTCGGTACCGTAGCATAGGTGACGCACGTATGCAATGACGATGTCGCCATGCCGAAGTCTTGTTTCGTGCTGAGCAGCTGCGCTCGGAAGGTCTAGATAATATTCGTTGAAGCTCATGCTTTCAGGGTACTTTGTGAGTTGGCTTGGGAACAGAAATCAGAAGGTGAGCGGAAAAAGTGTCAACACACACACAAGGGACAGTTAAAGTAATGAGTTTGGACTGGCTCTCTGTAGATCACAGAAGAGGATCGTATGATCAAGAAGCCACTGTCACCTAAACTGGAAGATACTACTGAGTGGCCAGAAGTCGTATGCAAACGTTATTGCTCACTTTGCTGAGCGGAGAACGCCCGAGGAGGCGTTCAGAGTTAGCAAACAAGCAGTACTAGATCCTGCAAGAGAACAAGGAGTGAGATCAGTGCGGCCGAGCAAGGACTTCAGCCCACCGGCTTCCACGAGTTGTTCCCCGAGGATTCGACGGTAAGCAAGGTCGAGGCAGTCGTAGGGTGTGAGCTCCCGACCTCGGGCATCTTCACGGTGTTCGTGATCCTGGGTAGGGTCAATCTCCGGCTCCCCCGCCCATGAATCGCGCGAATAGTTGTGCGCGAAATACATCAAGGCTTGGGCGAATAATGAGGGGTCGACGCCCGAATCAACCCATCCACCAACACCGTCAGCTACACCGAATGCAACTCCCTGTGGATCAAAACACTAAAGTGAGCTAGGGAGGGGGAAAGAATATGGGCTTACCTACCGAGCCATTGAGCATCTGTAAAAAGGATGAGCGAGAGGCGGGGGAGTATAGATACAAAGGGACGAGCCTCGGTATGATAGAAGAAATCCTCGCCGGCGTGCTTTGGAAGGGAACACTTTGGATGGGCAAGCATTGCATCCCTCCATTTCCCAAGCTGAGAATCTGCGGAGAAAGCGGTATGAAAGCGCGTCAGCTTTGGATCCGGAGGCTTTGGAGCCCAGCTAGTGCCTATGTGAAAGTTAAATGGACGTGCAACAGTCGAATTGAATCTGAGTGATAAAGACCACAAAGGATGCCAGCGTACGGGACGAGAGCGTGCAAGCAAGCGGAACATTAGCCACTGCCGCACAGCCGGAACCAGAAGAACAAGCTACGTCACACGTGACCAACCATAGCATACATAATTTTAATGTCAGACTACTCAATATTCAGCGTTTCTCCAATTCCTGAATTGCCTCGCGGGCTCGCGAGTAGTTGGCCCACATAACCTTCCAGTCTACTTCCAGCGTCCCCTCTCCCGGCGAGCTTTGATCGGAAGTAACACCAGCCCACCCAACTGCCCGTTCATAGCATGTGACGGCGCGCTCCATATCACCACCTTGCTCATTTAGAATTCCCAACAAGTTCCATGCCTCCGCAGCAGTACGACGTGCGTCGCGCAACAACCCCGCCGCTGGCTTTCGCATAGCGTGGGACTTGGCAAACAACGGAAGAATAGGGGCGCCCGGTGCAGGAGCATGAACAACACCTGAACCATTTACGTCCGGTGGGTTGAACGGCAAACCGGAGAGAGCCAGGGCAACACGCTCAGAAGATTCTGCAGCTCTCGTCAGGTAACCAAAGGATGATAGCCGAGGTGACCGGAGCGCATAAAGTACTTCAGCGAGGTGGATAGAAATGAGGGAAGAGCGGTGGAGAAGATACAGCGAGTGCAACATCTGAGGTGCTGAAGCAGCGGAGATACTCGGGGGAGAGTGGATGTTCCGCAACAAATTGAGGGCGGTTTCCTGAAGTTGCCGAGCCTGCATTAATTGACCGGATGTAGAATAGTGAGCGGATAGTGAGACTATTGTGGATGCGAGTGTGCGTTGTGCTGACGGAGATGAAGGCGCGGTTTGAGATATAGTTGGAACGACAGAACCTTCAGTCTGTTGGATACCTTGTAACAAACCGAGCGATCGTGTCCACCAAGCAACTGCGTCATTGGAATCTCCGAGTCTGAAATTGAGATCCCCTAGTTTTGAGGCGATGCGAGCGGCATCTGTCCCGTTGCCTGGGAGGCCAGCCCAGACGCGCTCATATTTTGAGCGAGCTTCGAATAGAGCTTCCCTTGTTCCAATACGCTCCAATATGGCGCCATGGCGAAAAAGGAGTTCATTAAATGTTTGTGGGCGCAATTTCGCCGACGGCATCTTGGTTTCGGCGATCTTGATAGCCATGTCCAGATAATTCTGGGCAGAATCCAAGCGAGCCTCGACGACTTTGAGGCTGCCTATGCGTCCATTGTCCGAAAATGTGGTGGAACCCACGCCCCAGTTTTCCGCCATCCACGAACCCCGTAGAAGATGCCTTGCTCTGAAGCCAAGAGCGGGGTCTGTTCCGCCATGCTCGCCGCCTGTCCACCTTTCGGCGTCCCGGTCCCATTCCCACCGCCGCGTTTCATCATCCAGATCTGACGCGAGCTCAACCGAATCGACCCACAAGTGGGTGCACTCGAAAATTGTCCAGCCAGTGAATCCAAGACCGAGGGCGCCGAGGAGGGAGAATTTGACGAAGCGAGTGAACAAACTAAAGGCGACCCCGGCAGAGGTAATGAAGTGGTCCTGTATGAACTGTCCTTGTGGGGTCTGACGAGTCTCTTGCGACTGGTGGCGGCGACGGGGAAGGGCGAGGCAAGGTCGGACAGCACGCCCCAACAGGGAGGGCGACCTTGGTAGCATGTCGTAGGAAAAGTACAAAGTGGTTCTCTCAGGTCACGTGCAGGATCACCTGGATTGATGGTGGTGTTCTTCTTGTTCTCTGTGAGTTCTAGTTTTGCGCTTTATCGCACACCTGACCCGGCAATACCACCATCCTTAGCACACCGACCTCAACTCGCAAGGATGTCCTATTCGACGTGCTAGACCTGACGGTCAGTTGTCACTGCACCTCCAAGTGACGAGGGCCTGGGCATAGCCTCCATGGTGTTTCACACTACGCCGTGGTGCGATTGCCCACACAAACAACTCTGCCAGCCGGGTCGGCGAAGTCCGTTGGCCAAGTGAAATACCGGTGCGAGCTCTGACGGCTGCAGGGCACGTGGATCAAACCGTTGACCCTATAAATGAGGTGATACCTTCCACCTCTCTGCCTTTCCGTCTCCTGACTTGGTGTGCATTGACACCAAAACCATGCTTCTTCCCTCTCTGATTCTCCTGCTGACCCCCTTAGTGTTCGCAGCTCTGACGAACCCTTCAAGGACGGGGGTCAGCAGACGCAGCAGCCCCTTTATCAGCACAGATGGCACATCATTCACAGTAAATGGCAGGTAAGTATATCTGCGGCTTCTTGGCGCCCAGTTACCGACCGCGATGGTTTGCAGTGACTTCAGGTATATCGGTACGAATGCCTACTGGTTACCCGCCTTAAACACGAACGAGGACATTTGGTACACCCTCGGAAATATTTCCGCCCTCGGGATCAAAGTTGTTCGGCTATGGGCATTCAATGGTAAGCTCTTCATTTGTGGATCGAGTCCAGATCGCTCACTCGGATCGGCCAGACGTCGATACTGTCCCTATAAATGGTACATGGTTCCAACTTGTTTGCAACGGTGCGGCATCCGTCAACGATGGCCCAAATGGTCTCCAGAAGCTTGATACCGTCGTTCAAATGGCTGAGGAATACGGCCTTTACGTCATCCTATCTCTCACCAACAACTGGTACCCGCTACCTCTATTGAATAGTACGGCACAGTCCGCCGGTACCATTGTCACTCGCGATGTCACCACTGGCACTAATAACTCGTTACCACGGAATTACCTGTCCAATGACTACGGTCAGTGTTCATCCTATCCACTCAAGACCCCGTTTCTCACGTGGAGATAGGTGGAATGGATCTGTATGTTCGCCAACTTGGCCTTGAGACTCACGATCAGTTCTACACGAATCCATCTGTCCTGAGCGCTTTCATGAATTTCACGACTCAAGTCGTTTCTCGGTATGTCAATAGTCCGGCCGTTTTCAGCTGGGAGCTGGCGAATGATCCAAGGTTTACACTTTCGCGTACAAAGAATTCATACGTCGCTGATCTATTTACTGGATCAGGTGTGATTCCACCATCCCTGCAAGCTCGGATTGTACGACGGAGACCATTACACAGTGGCACGCCACTGTGGCGGCTCATATTCGCTCTATTGATCCTAACCACCTCATTTCTGCTGGGTGAGTGTGGGAATTTCCAAATTAGGTACAAGTGATAATCGAGGATATATCCACGATAGGACATCGGGCTTTATGTGTACCGACTGCCCAAAGTTATATCCCCTGAACCCTCCTACTCCTGCCCCGTTCCCATCTCCCGCACCAGGGAAAAGGAAGCGCAGCAAGGCTGTTCCAGTGACTACGGATCAGATACTCCGTGAACGTGCCGAATCCAGGCGTCGCAACCGAGAGGCTGCGAAACTTGCTGGAACCCTCAAACAGGACGGTACCCGTATCAGAGGCCGATGGGTGTCCACGGGTAAGCTTCGTGAATACTCCAAATTTATGTCCACCCAACTATTATACAGCTACTAGAAGACAAGAAACCCAAAGCGTTGGTTCGAATTACGACGGGTCATACGGAGTCGATAGTCAGGATATAATGAATATCCCGGACATTGGCTTCGGTTCTTTTACACTCTTCCCCGATCAACAGTCTTATGGTCTCACCGATCCATACCTGGATTCCTACACGAACATGCTGGATTCAGGTTCTGACTGGATTTCCAAACAAGCTCAGTCGGCAGCTGCGTAAGTCCATTGCCTATCTGTGAGATCTGAATCTAACGATGAAATTCACCAAGTGTTGAAAAACCTTCGGTGCTAACAGCCTTCGGCTTGGTGACACAGACAAATGCCGCAGACTTCGTTCCCTTCAACATGACCACTGCTCCAGATGCCTGTGCGTAACCTTGAGAAGTCACAATTAGAGATCCTGTGATGACCGACATATTCCCATAGCGTCTAGCTCCGGCTCCACATATGGTGTGACAAATCAGCAACAGACAGATGCCTACTCGACGTGGTTAAATAGTATGTGCGCCCGTGCTGTATTGAATCTGAGCGACTCATTACCGAAATCAACTTAGCCGGAATCAGCGCCGGGTTAGGCGGCATTGTTGAGTACCAGGTTCGAACAGCCAGCTGACTCGTAATTCGCGTACTGAATTGCACTCGTGTCACAGTGGGGCCAAACCAATTTGACGGCACAAACTGGCACGACGGTTTCACCTGGAGTCACCGGCATCTCGCCGAGTTCCCAAACTACTCAAATTTCTCCAAATAATGATACAACGGGAATCTCGCCCAATGATGGTTATAGCAAGTGCGGCTTTCCCTGCGATCAGACCTTCTGTGTTGCTCAGCTTGATTTGCAGTATCGGGAATGATGATGTCCAACAAGTCTTGCAAACAGCCACTCAGCAGATTGCAGCTGACTGAAATTGGAACATGTCGTGACTGGCTTTCGTCTCCGTGTTAACCCAAGACCTTCCATTGAGATCGTACTTTGTCCTTGACGGAACCTTTTGACCTTGCTACGTAAATGTGTACTCTCCGGGACTATTTTCTTGGTGGTAAATGCATAGATATCTTGGTTGTACTGTCTCTATGTACCTTCTATGCAATGAACCGAATGACTCAGTGCTTATGATACAACAATCACTCACCGGTGCACCATTCAAACTTGCAGGGATCAATCGGTCAATATTATCCATAGTAGTACATATCATGGAGTTTGATGTAGGTCTTGATCACGTGGTTGGCACAAGACAAGAGCGAATCGGAGAGAGGCGCAAAGCCGACACCTACCACTGCCATTCTTGCTGGTTCACCGTGACCTAGTATAGGAGTATGAAGTTTTTTATCGACAACCTACCAGTACGTATCGTGTCGTGCTTCTTCATGCTTGTCTATTACCCACGTGCACTTCACCCAGATCGTCTTTCCTTACGACCGAATTTATCCTGGTGGGTCCGCTCTACAGTTTGGTGGACTTGCGCTAACCACTTTCTTAGAACAATATGCATATATGTGTGATCTCAAGCGGACGCTTGACGCTACGGTACGCTTGCAGCTGCACTGTGAAGTATGATCGTATCCCATTATTGGCTATTCAGGGGCACTGTGTCCTAGAAATGCCTTCTGGAACAGGGAAAACTGTCTCGCTCCTGTCCTTGATTGTGTCGTATCAGCAGGTGCACGGAGCCTCTGCATTATCACGGCGCAAGGACTTATTTACTGCCTGCAGTTCCACCCGACAAAACGCAAACTTATATACTGCTCGCGTACCGTGCCGGAAATCGAAAAAGCGCTCTCCGAGTTGAAAAGGCTAATGAAGTATCGAATATCATGCGCTGAAACCCCAGAAGAGAGGGAGAGGGAAGAGAATTTCATAGGTCTCGGCTTGACGAGCCGGAAAAACTTGTGCATACATCCCGAGGTGCGTATAGGGCACAGGTATACCCTATCGCGGCGTCCTTTCTTTTGTGTAATGGCAGGGTTTCCATCCAGGTTTCCAAGGAGAAGAAGGGGAAAGTCGTCGACGCGCGGTGTCGTGACCTCACCAACTCTGCGGCATGCGAGAAAGGCCGTGCAAACCCTGGATCGGTGGAGCTTTGTGACTGGCACGAGGTAGCTATCTTTTAATCCCGAGTTTAGAAGCAGAAATGCGATATCTTGGCAGAACCTAGGGAAATACGAGCCCGGAACTCTCATATCGCCTGGCATATGGACGCTTGCAGACATACTCCAACACGGCCGAGACAACGGTACATGTCCCTATTTTACCGTACGACGAATGGTGGGTTTCGCACACCTTGAAAGGTTGGCTGGTATTCACGATTATTCGACTAGATGCCCTTTGTCGATGTGGTCATATACTCCTTCCATTATTTAATCGATCCTAAAGTTGCTGAGCAAGTGTCAAAAGAGCTGTCCAAAGACGCCATTGTCGTGTTCGACGAAGCGCACAACATTGGTTAGTAGGGACTTTTGACGGCCATTTTCGTTAGTTGGCTCAGCGTCGTCGCAGATAATGTGTGTATTGAATCTCTCAGCATCGATCTCACACGACCGATGCTCGACTCGGCTACACGGAGTGTGACGAAACTCGGTGAAAAGATTGACGAGTAGGGACAGTGCTCGTTATTGTTCAGGGTACTGACAAATCTTGAAAGGATTAAGAGAACCGACGCTACCAAACTTCAGGACGAGTATGCAAAGCTGGTTGAAGGTCTACAAGAAGCGACAGAGGATACTACCTCTGAAGACGCCTTCATGGCAAACCCTGGTAACAGAGCCGAGAGCCCTCGCGAATACCAATAACTAATAAGTGTTCAGTTCTCCCTGACGATCTACTCAAAGAGGCGATACCTGGAAACATCAGAAAAGCCGAGCATTTCGTCGCATTTCTCAAGCGTTTTGTTGAATACCTCAAAGTTTGCATGAACTTTTACTGCGCAGACGGTCACGCTGACGGCTGAATAGACTCGCATGCGCGTCTTACATGTCGTCGCGGAAACGCCGCTTTCATTCTTACAACATCTTAAAGATATCACCTATATTGAAAGGCGACCATTAAGGTGAGTTGCATAGATTCGGACGGTTCCCACCTCTGCTTCCTCATGTTAGGTTTTGTGCCGAACGGTTGCAATCTTTGATTCGTACATTGGAACTAAGTCGGCTAGACGAACATTCCGCACTACAAAAGGTTGCGTCCTTTGCGACGCTAGTCGCAACGTATGAGAAAGGTGAGTCTGCCTCTGGAGATTGTAGGTGTACTGCATCACCATTGAACATTTAGGCTTTTTACTCATTCTCGAACCGTTCGAGACTGATAACGCGACTGTGCCAAACCCTGTGTTCCACTTCACGTCCGTGTCTTGGTCAGTGATCACGCCGTCTTCTGATTTTGCGATAGGTGCCTTGATCCCTCGTTGGCTATCAAGCCAGTTTTTGAGCACTTTAGCAGTGTTGTCATCACTTCTGGAACGATCTCACCGCTAGACATGTATCCCAAGATGTTGCAGTTCACACCGGTCGTTCAAGAGACATATCCAATGACGCTCACGCGCAACGCTTTCCTGCCATTGGTGAGTGGTTGACCATATCTAGAATGAGTACTTCATAGCTCGTGTGCAGGTCATTACTCGGGGTAGCGACCAGGTCGCTATAAGCTCGCGTTTCGAGGTCCGGAATGACCCAGCCGTCGTCCGGAATTTTGGAAGTATCCTCGTCGAGTACAGTAAAATCGTGCCGGATGGTATTGTTGCCTTCTTCCCCAGCTATCTTTACATGGAATCCATTGTGGCAGCATGGAATGATATGGTATGTTGGCCGGCACCTGTACCTAGGCCTTGATGGCACGTTTTGCAGGGGATCTTGAACGAGGTGTGGAAGAACAAGCTGATTTTCGTCGAAACGCCGGATGCGAACGAAACTAGCATAGCACTCGAAAACTATAGACGGGTAAGCCGTGATTGGAACTGCCTTGTTTAGAAAAGATGCACAAGTTGATTGCAGGCCTGCGATAACGGTCGAGGCGCGGTACTATTGTCAGTTGCGCGAGGGAAGGTATCCGAGGGGATCGATTTCGATCACAACTATGGACGTGCTGTGATCATGTTTGGGTGAGTGTCTGCCATGTTTAGCATACGCAGGAAATTGGATGATCTCCAGGGTTCCGTATCAATACACGGAAAGTCGAATTCTGAAAGCGCGTCTCGAATACCTTCGAGACGCGTATCGGATAAGAGAATCTGAATTCCTTGGATTCGACGCGATGCGAAACGCTGCGCAATGTGTCGGGCGCGTACTTCGCGGTAAGACGGACTGGGGACTGATGGTGTTCGCGGACAAGGTGAGATGATGGTATTGATACGTTGGAATTTTGATTACTAAGGGCCACGGAGCGCTTTGCACGTGCAGATAAGCGCGCAAAGCTGCCTCGGTGGATCAACCAATATATCACCGAGGTCGCTTCGAACCTGTCTACGGACATGGCTGTCACGTTGTCCAAGTTGTTTATGCGAACGATCTCGCAGAACCCGAATGAAAACCAGACTGGGATATCTCTGTGGACGCTGGAGGACATTGAAAAGGCACAGGCGAAACAGAGAGAACAAGCGTTGTTGGTGGAGGAGCAGCAGGCTCAGCGGGGGGGTGATGAGATGGACGAGGACGAGTATGGAGACGGAGGGATAGACGACGGGATGCTGGTGGACCTGGACCTGTAGATCGAGACGGGAATGGAATGACCACGTTTCTACGCTTAATGATCGTGATATATTACATTGTGGAGGTAGAACGTCGTTGCGAGTATGTACGAATCAAGGGTGTGGAGATGGGATCACGGGGGACATGTTGAACACTTTTCAGGGACCTGGATGCGTGAGAGATCAGGGGACGGTGTGAGCCTAAATTGAGCAAGGGGACCAACCTGTCGTGTGACGAGACGCTGGGGCTGGCTGATAATCAGACGTGAGGTGGTGGGGAAGATGAGCGCGGGGACGAGCGCACCCATAATAGCGCCGGCAGGAACAGGGTTTCTGGGGCGAGTTGCAATCGGGGGGATGGGCGGAGCTGATCGTGCAGGTATCGCTGCCGCAATCGACGAGGGACTCACGGAGGAAGGTGAGGTGACCGCATGCTGTGTGTCGGACAAACTTGAGCCGACGATGACACATGCTGCAACGTGCGGGGTCACTGATCTGGAGATGGACCTGACATGCGGGAGAAATTCACTTGCCTCTCGTCGGCGGAGGTAGGACAAAGCCACAAGCTGCGCATCCTCGACACCGCTTTTATTCAACGTCTAGTATGGAACGGTCGGGGTTTCAACCTTGAAACCTGCTAATAATAACTACTCCCGCGCATCCTCGGCCAGCTTCTCCTGCACGTCTCGTATTGGCTCGCCCTTGATCACCTTTCTGACCTCATCAGCACTCAGCGTCTCGTGCTCCACCAGCGCACGCGCGAGCTGCCCACACCGTCAGAAGCCACCACCTTGCGCTGCAGGGATTCACGTACCCGATGGAGTTCCTCTTTCTTGTCCTCCAAGAGCTTGCCCACCCGGCTCTCGCCTTGCTGAAGCAAACTGGAAAAAAGACGTTTGCGACGGTTGCGAACCTCGTTCGCGAATACTCACTTTAAGATTTCAGAGTCGATTCTCTCGCTCGTCTGGGGGCTGATGGGTCCGTTTTGGTCGCTGTAAAAGACAGGCCCTACTCTGCCGGAGAATCCAAAGTTCTGCGCGAGGTCTGGTCATCGGCAGCACCACTGGCGTCAAAGCCCTCACCTTGACCATTTGCGTTGCCGTCTGGGTCGCCTTTTGGAGATCAGAAGAACATCCGCTCGTGAGGCCACCTTCACCGTAGACTGACATCGAGAAATTGTCAACGGCGAGGTGGTGAGCCAGAAAACAACGCACTCAATGTCTCCGCGACACGGCCACCCATACACACGTCTATCATGGCCTTGTACTCGCTTTGGGAGATGGAAAACATGTCGCCTTCCGGCAACTGAGAGGTCTGTCAAACCGGCTGAGTACCACACACACGGCCACTCGTGAAATGGTGACGCACAACACCGAGTGCGTGACCACGGGGGACGCATGTAACCTTGTGCAGAGGCATTGCACCCTCAGTATACAGCGCTGTCAGGGCGTGGCCCCCCTGTGCAAATTTGAGCACGGTGCATCTTGACCGATCGCGAACCAACGTACCTCGTGATAAGCCGTGAGCAATTTATTCTTCTCGTCAATGTACGCGCTCTTGCGCTCAGCGCCCATTACAATGCGATCCTTGCGGGCGGTCGGATAAACACTGACATGTGTCAACAAAAAGCTCACCTTTGCCCACTCAAAATGTGTCAGAGCGACTTCTTTGCAGCCTTCCTTTGCAGCCTGGATAGCAGCCAGGCTAGACGATCCGGTCAGTGGCCCCCTCCGAGCGAACAAGAGTACGACGCACTTGACCATGTTTTGCAACTCGGCACCAGAGAACCCAGACGTGCCTCGGGCCAAGATCATGGGGTCGACGGCTAAATAATGAGAGATGACAAGGCAGGGATAAAGGGTGACATACCATTGCTGGCGATGACCTCCTTCATAAAGTGACTCAGAAGTTGCAGTCTACCACGAATGTCCGGAAGAGGGACGGCAATGTGACGATCGAAGCGACCGGGCCGAGTGAGGGCACTAGGCAAGGGAAAGATGAGGCTGTGAATCTAAACAGGGATATCAGAGCACGAACGGATCCAAACTCTGGGGAAAATTTGTTGCAGCAACGACGATGACGCCCTCGGTTTGCAAGAAGCCATCCATCTCGACGAGCAACTGGTTGAGAGTTTGCTTCATGTAATGCTGGTCACGCTGGGAACGTTTACCGCCGACGGCATCCAGTTCATCGATGAAAATGATGGCAGGTTGCTTCTTGCGAGCGGCTGCAAAGAGGTCGCGCACACGCTTTGCACCCACGCCAACGAACATTTCCTCGAACTCGGAACCAGAAGAGAAGAAGAAAGGGACGCCTGCCTCTCCGGCAATGGCCCTAGCAAGCATAGTCTTTCCGGTGCCGGGTGGACCTGTGAGCAGGATACCTTTTGGGAGCTTTCCACCAAGGGAAGCAAAGGCAGTCGGATCTTTGAGAAAGGTGACGACGTCTGCAAGTTCCTGAGGGAGGGTGAGAGGAGGAGGAGGGGAAGGAGGAGGGACAAGCCTGCTTGACTTCGTCGATGCCGTGGACATCGCTGAACTTGACGGGCTTCTGTTGGAGCGGCTCAAACTCTGTGGTGCGACCTCCAGCCTTGAGGAGGCCCGAGCCCTCCAAGAGAACGGAGAGGACGACCAACATGACTAGGTGGATTAGGGAGGGGAGAAAGGACGGAGAGACGGACGTACAGAAGCCACCTAGGCCGGCCAACACGACGAAACGGACGACGCGTATGGTGAGGGAGCCTTTGGCTGAGCACAGAGGATGGTTAACGCGTCAGGGACAAGGGCTGAGCAGCTCACGTTCGGAGAGGGTGACATGAATGGGGTTTCCGCTGACGCCTGCGCCCTTGCTGAGGGCAGCTGCGAGGTTTGCGAATGCGGGATTGGGAGGGGGCGGGTCTTGTGTCGTGGACGGGGAGGGGTTGGCTCGACTGGCGAGCAGGTCTGCGGCTATTTTCTCGCTGCGCGAAGGCGGAGGGTCATTCGAGGGGGTGGTATCGGGCAAGGGAGGGAGGGAGTCGAGGAGAGACTGTCGCTTGCGGACGGCAAGATCTATGGATGGCTCGCGGCCAGAGCTGGCGAGAGCGTCGAGGTATATTTTAAAGGCCTCGTCGGAGTGGAGGAGGGGGGAGGGATTCTGCGGGGACGGTGGGCGAGACGGGAGTGGGAGAAGAAAAGACGTACGCGTTCCGAGAGCTCCCAACGGTCGATGAGGGTGTCGTAGCCCTGTCTCGTGCGGGTGGCGAGGAGGGCGTTGAAAAAGGCGAGCTGCTTTGCGAGGTCGTTTGGGTTGGCGTTGGCGTGTGCTTCGAGCGCGGCTATCTCTGCGGCGGTGTCGAGGGACGGTGCGGGTGGCGGGTTGGTGGACCAGAAGAGGGTGCGATGGAAAGAGGGCGGCGTCGGGCGGAGGAGGAGGCGGGGCCGGGACAAGGGCGATGTCCGCCTGCATGCGCGGATGGCACCGAACCCGAGCTTGAACATGGGCGGGAGACAGTGTCCGATTACATAACATGTCCCTCGCGCTCGTGTCCCAGTCCTGCACGGACGCACTCGCCGCCCTCGCCGTCCCCGCCACAGACACCGCACCCCTCCATGTCGTCCGCGCAGACATCGCCGCCCTCCTCCAGCTCATAGACCTTCTCGCCACCAAGCTCGCCCTCGCACTCAGGCCCCCAGCACCCTCCTACGCCGCAGCCGCCCCCGTGCTCCGCGATCTCGCCCAACACGTCTCCGCCCTCGCCCACTGCGCCCGTCTCCTTCACAACGACCTCCACGGCGCGTCCCTCACAAAGCACGTCACAGCCCGCGTCAGGGACATCATCGACGCCCTCCGTGCCCTCGTCCAGTCGTTCCTCGACAGCCCCGGCGAAGCGTATCTCGTCAGGACAGCCACGCTGCTCGACCTCATCACAAGCGCGCGGAGCCCGTCCGGAATCCCGAGGGACAACCAGGCAGCCGTCCACTGCGCCTGGCAGTCTGACAGAGACGCTCTCGAGGACAATCTCCAGGAAATCGCCCGCATGATCAAGGACGCAGAATCCGGCGACACGCCCGACGACGGCTGGGACGAGATCGGCTTCGGGACCACAGCGATGGACAAACACGAACTTGCCCGCGCAGAGAATGTACTGTACCCTCTCCGCCTCCCAATACATCATCTTGAGCCCTCTCCTAGGTCCATCAACTCTTGCGCCTCACCACCCTTCTCCACAAGCGCATCTTTCTTGACCTCCTCGCACATCCCTCCTCTGCCCCAGTCTCTGCGTTCGACGCCCTCCTCCTACAGTCCAATCTACTCCTCTCCACATCCGACGATCTCGTCGCCGCCCTCTACACGCCACACGACCCAGCCAACGTGCACATACAGATCCTCGAGCTTGCCAAGATTTCCACCTCACTCCAATCACAACTGCCCGTCTTCCTCCCCGCCACCGCCGAGGCCACCTCATCCTCACCGACCAAGAAAAGGGCTGACCAGAAGTGGTTTGATACATGTGTCGATCAAATACTTCGTTTATGCGCCAGCGCGACCGAGTCGTCCAGTGCAACACAACACCTTGCGTCGTCAGAGTAGTTACTTGTAGATCGTCAGTACAGTACAAGCCAGACACTGCGGCGACAGCAAACGGTACCAACACATCACGCCTCTCCCTCTTCTTTGGGCGAGAACCGTCTATGACGCCGTTCCTGCTCCCATTCGTCTCTGAATTTCGCCGCAAGGAAATTCGGGTGAAGCACCGTACTGTTCTCTGCCCGCAACCGTTGTTCGAAATGCGCAATCTTGTCAGCTTGAGACTGCAGGTCAAACGTACATTTCTGCAGACAAGCCCGTCAGAAACGACAGTCAAACTGTCCCCTAGAGAGCTCACCGCTTCCTCGACGCGTCTCGCTCGCGCCTCGTCTCTCATCTTGTCCAACTCTTTCCGTCGCTCGTCCGCGTTTTTCAAGCCAGACTTTGGGGTATTTCCACCCGCCTGACAAACGAGATGAGCAACAGAAGCCTCGTCGAGAATCAGACGTACACCCTTGAAAAGCTCCGCATAGACCCTAGAGTCGGCCAAGTCAACGTCACGCACGCCCGTCAATGCCTGTTTTCGTTGTTCGGAAGTCGGCAACGAAGGCTTCGCTAGCTCCTGAACAGGCGGCGCAGGTTTTTGCGTCGTCGTACTGGGCGTGGGCGTGCCCGTCGCGCCGGTCGTCTTGGTTTTCTTGATTGGTGGAAGTTTGCGTTTCTTCGGGATGGTGTGACTGAGGGGGTCTTTAGCTGCATCCGGCAGAGAATCCACTGCGGAGGGAGGTGCGAGGTCGTCGTTGGAAAACATATCCGAGGGTTGGCTCTGAGCTGCAGCGCTGGACGCTCGGGACGTTGTGGCGGGGGGAACGGCCAGCCTGCGCTCGTCTTTCATGACGATCTCCCTGTCCCTGTCCTTGTCCTTGTGGCCCTTTGCCTTTACCCCCTTGAGCTGGCCCAGCTTTGGTCTTCCCAACTTGCCCTTGGCCGCACCGACTTTCGTTTTCAAGGCGCCACGTCTAGGCGGAGTGTCCAGATCAAAGTCGTCCTCGGGAGCCTCGGAGAGGAGGGACGCGAGGTCACTGAGGTCGTCCTCGGCAGAGCCGCGGCTGTTGCTCGCCTCGTCGTCTGAATACACCACCTGATGCTTCTTCTTGGTGGGTGCAGAAATGACTACCGACTTCCTGCGCTTCTTGGATGTTGCCCTGTGCAGCGGCGAGGGACTGTCGGCGGCGGCACTGAGGGAGCGCTGCGCGGAGTCGCGGAGAGTGTCGATGTCTATATCCATGTCGTCATCGTCGTATGGAGTAGTGGCGACGGAGGGTGGTGCCTCGATGTCGGCTGGGCGGGCGCGCTTCGCTCTCTGGGCGGTTGCTGGCGCGTCGTCGTCGTCGTCGTCGTTGTCGTCGTCCGACGAGACGAGGGGACGTTTCGAGGCGAACTTGCGCCTTTGTGTACTGGACGAGGACGATGGCTGTCGCTGTCAGAGGCAGGGACGGCGAGCGTGGGGGGTGACGGTACCTGCTCTCCTGCGGCATTCTTGGACGACATAACAGACGGAGATGGCCCTCACGTGACGTCCTTTATGCTGGCGCAAAAACATGCGCAAACAAACGGGGTCGTCATGCGCGCCCGAGTTGCCTGCGCGTTCAGGTCGTATGCAAGCATTGCGCGGTCGACGGTGCGTGTGCTGGGGCGGGAGTACCCCGCCGACGAGTGGACCAATGTGTCCCCGACCATCCTCTCAAAGCTCCCCCTCAGGCTGCACACCCAGCCCGCCCATCCGCTCAGCACCCTCCGCGCCCTCGTCGAGTCCCACTTCCCGTCCTACGCCCATATCTCCTCCCTCTCCCCCCTCGTCACCCCCTATCAGAACTTTGATCTCCTCTCCTTTCCCCCGGACCATCCTGGCCGCGCCGTCACGGACAGCTACTACGTCAACAAGGACCTCATGCTCCGCACCCACACCTCCGCCCACGAGGTCGAGGTGTTTCAAAAGGGCGAGACCAGATGGCTCCTCACCGCCGACGTCTACAGGCGCGACGAGATCGACGGCTCCCACTATCCTGTCTTCCACCAGACAGAGGGCGCCCGCATCGTTTCCGCAGACCCGAACGGCATGAAGGAAATCAAAGACGACAATGCGATGCTCCAAGCCCACCTCCAGCGTTCCAACATCGTCATCGAAGACGTCCCTCATCTCTCGCCCACCAACCCTTGCCAGTCTGCACATGATCCAGAACACACCGAGCTCATCGCTAAAAACCTGAAACTGTCCCTCAATAGTCTCATGCTCACCCTCTTTGGCGACCGTGTCGGTGCAACCCCTCAAAACCCGCTCAGAGTAAGGTGGATCGAGGCAACCTTTCCTTGGACGACGCCAAGCTTCGAAGTCGAGGTCTTCTTCCGTGGAAAATGGCTCGAGATTCTCGGGTGTGGTGTCGTCTATCAGCCAACACTAGACAACGCGAGCAAGTGCTTTCCCGTCAACACCCGCACACCAACCTGATGCATTCCCAGACGTTCGAAACAAGCTTGGCTGGGCGTTCGGCTTGGGACTTGAGCGCATAGCCATGATTCTCTATTCCATCCCCGATATTCGCCTATTCTGGTCTCAAGACACCCGGTTCCTCACGCAATTCAAGCAAGGTGAAATTACCACGTTCCAGTCCTATTCGAAATACCCCGCCTGCTTCAAGGATGTCAGCTTCTGGCTACCAGAAAATATGGGTCTCCACGACAATGACTTTTGCGATCTCGTCAGAGACGTGGCAGGCGATGTCGTGGAGGATGTCAAGATGGTCAGGGTGCCCTAAACGTCCTTTATTCGTAATCTGACACACAACAGACGGATAGCTTTACTCATCCAAAAACTTCTCGGAAGAGTGTCTGTTACCGAATAAATTACCGCTCAATGGACAGGTACGGCATCGATCCCTTTTCGCGAGCAGGTGTTGACCCATCTTAGGTCGTTGACAAACGATGAGACAAACACGCTGCACACCCAGGTCACGTCGAGCCTGCGCGATCGATTTGGAGTAGAGATTCGTTAATTATGCGTGCTAGATTATGTCTACGTGATGATGCACATATCCCGTTCAGCTCTACACTGTGTCTAGAGTGGTAACATACCCAAATGTCTACTAATCTGTATGGATGTCATGACGCGTCCTGGACGACACCGACCTGAGCCGC
Organism: Boletus coccyginus; assembly: GCA_025782845.1. Taxonomy (NCBI): domain Eukaryota; kingdom Fungi; phylum Basidiomycota; class Agaricomycetes; order Boletales; family Boletaceae; genus Boletus; species Boletus coccyginus. The sequence continues at coordinate 62,651 of JAHZSR010000039.1, read as the reverse complement.
GCGCAAGAGCCGGTCTTTGATCATATAGCCCGTCTTCTGGCACTCGAGGACAGTCCCAGGTTCTTTGCCCGGTATGGGGGCCTGATACAGGGCCTCGTGTCGGTTGGGATCAAACTTTTCCCCCGTGGGATCGAATGATTTGACGTGGTACTTGAACAGGGTGGAGAGGAGGAGACGGTGGGTCATTTCCACGCCTTGGTGTAACTCTGTGAGATACTCTTGTGCGGACTTTGGCGGGGGTGCATCGGGAGAAGGCGGCGTGTTCGGGGAGGGAGACTCGGGGAGGAGCGCGGCAGGGGGAACGGATCTGAGGGCAAGAGCAAGGACGTCGACTGTCTCGAGGAGGTCGCCTGCGAAACGGGTGATCGCAAAGTCACGCTGCTGCTCCTTTTCACGAGCAGCGTTGCGTTGGAGGTTCAAAAAGTCGGCCTGGAGGTACCGAAGTCGACTCTGCAGGAACGGGGTGAGCAACAGTGGGCGGAAGGAGGACGGTGACTGACGGTGAGATCATGGACCTCTGCCTCTTTTTTCTCGAGATTTTCGAGGACTTGGGACTCGGCGGAAATGTCTGTATTCTCTGGCTCCGGTGTGCCCTCTGGCTGCGATTTTTGGTCCGAGTAGGGCCGGGTTGTGAATGGGGGAGGTCGTGAGCGACGGACGGCCCTGGACGAGAGGGCCGCGGCGGATGCAGAGAAGATTCGTCGTGCAAACGACCCGTTAACGTTCATCGTCTTCGTCACAAAGCTCGTCACTGGTTTCTCATAATTTTTGCAGTTATCAACACGTGATCGTGAGTGCATCCATTTCGCTCTCGTAAATGAAATATATATAAGACCCTGAGTTCGCGAGTTGACATGCAGAACGCGTTTGTTTTCGCTCTGCGTCGTTCTCTCTTTCGTACCACCACCATGTCCTCCTCTCAGGCTCGTCTCATCGACGGCACTCTCATCGCAAAGTACCCCTTCCTTCTTATCCGTCGCGTCATTCTCATTCCTTTGCCAGGTCGATTCGTCAGTCCGTCACGGACAAGATCGCCGCCCTTAAGCAGCAGTTTCCCCGCTTCCAACCCCGGCTCGCTGTCGTCCAGGCTGGAGAACGCTCAGACTCCACCGTCTATATCCGCATGAAGGCCAAAGCTTCCGAGGAGGTCGGCATCCAATTCCAACATATCACCCTCCCCGAAGCTGCCTCAGTCCAGGAGATCGTCGCCGTCGTGAAACGACTCAACGACGATGATTCGATAAGCGGCATCCTTGTACAGCTTCCCCTGGGCCCCCACGTTGGCCCCGATGGCGTCCGCACTGTTACCGAGTCCATTTCTCCCGAAAAGGATGTTGATGGGTAATGTGCCCTTCTCGATCAGCTTCGGAAGCGCGCTTATCTCTACCAGTTTCCACGCCTATAATATCGGTCACCTTTCTTCTCGCGCGGCGTCTCCTCTGTTCACCCCCTGCACTCCTGCCGCAGTCATTCGTCTTCTCGATTCGACCGCTGTCCCTGTCTCCGGAGCCAATGCCGTCGTGCTCGGTCGAAGTGATATCGTTGGAAACCCTGTCTCCGCCCTCTTGAGGAACAAGGACGCGACGGTCACCCAGTGTCACAGCCGCACCAAGAATCTCGAACAGCTCGTGAGCACTTTCCTTCCCATCACCGGATGCCTCTCACCGCAAACTCCGCTCAGATAAAGCAAGCGGATATTCTTGTCGTCGCTATCGGACAAGCTGAGTTCGTCAAAGGGTCGTGGATCAAACCCGGTGCAGTTGTCATCGACGTCGGCATCAATTCTATCCCAGGTATCTTTGAACTCTGACTTCCTCCGGTCTAAATCTCACTCGTGATCTTCCTAGATCCGACCAAGAAATCGGGTCAACGTCTCGTCGGCGATGTAGAGTATGCCGAAGCAGCTCTTCATGCTTCCCACATTACCCCCGTCCCGGGAGGTGTTGGTCCAATGACCGTTGCTCTGTTGATGGAGAATGTCTTGTCGTCCGCTGTTCGCCGCTTCGAACAGGTTCGTACTCGTAAGGTTACACCACTCCCCCTCGACATCAAGGCCAAGGTCCCAAGTGACATCGAGATCGCCATGGCACACACACCGAAACCAGTCACCGATCTTGCACGCGAGATTGGTCTACTTCCTGATGAGTTGGAGAGTTACGGGAAGTACAAAGCCAAGGTGGAGCTCAGCATCTTGGATCGTTTGGCGCACCGCAAAGATGGCAAGTATATTGTCATTTCAGGGTGAGTGTACTTCCAAGGTGCACAGAGCTAGGTGTCGATGATAGATTAGCATCACTCCTACACCGCTTGGTGAGGGAAAGTCAACCACAACCATTGGCCTTGCACAAGCTTTGGGTGCACACCTTGGTCGTCCTGCATTTGCTTGCGTCCGTCAACCCAGCCAAGGTCCTACCTTTGGTATCAAGGGTGGTGCTGCCGGTGGGGGTTACAGTCAGGTTATTCCTATGGATGAAGTAAGATCCCCATCGGATATTGATCGATAGTGGGTCGCTAATATGTCCTGCAGTTCAATTTGCACTTGACCGGTGATATCCACGCAGTGACGGCTGCCAACAATTTACTCGGTTCGTACTGTTCTTTCCAAGTGGAAGAAATCCCTAACGTCCATTCAGCTGCTGCTCTCGATGCACGTATATTCCACGAGGCCACTCAGTCCGACAAGGCGCTGTATAGCCGGCTTGTACCCACCAAAAAAGGAAAACGCGAGTTTGCTCCTCTTATGTTCAAACGTTTACAGAAGCTTGGTATAAGCAAGACCGATCCTAACGAGCTTACACCCGAAGAAATCAATCGTTTCGCTCGTCTCGACATTGACCCTCAGACGATAACTTGGAACCGCGTGCTTGATACCAATGATCGTTTCCTGCGTAAAGCTACCATTGGCCGTAATTCTACCGAGCAGGGCCATGAGCGGGAGGCCGGTTTTGACATCGCCGTTGCAAGTGAATGCATGGCAGTGTTGGCGCTGACGACGGATCTCAAAGACATGCGAGAAAGGCTCGGCGCGATGGTCGTTGCAACGAGCAAACGAGGCGACGCTGTCACAGCCGATGACCTTGGTGTCGGAGGTGCCCTCGCGGTATTGATGAAGGACACCGTCAAGCCTAACATCATGCAGACCCTTGAAGGCACCCCTGTCTTCGTCCACGCTGGTCCTTTCGCCAACATCGCACACGGAAACTCGTCTATCCTTGCTGACCGTGTCGCCCTCAAACTCGCAGGGACAGAACCGGGTGACTCTTCTGACCGAGTCGGTTATGTTCTTACCGAGGGTGGCTTTGGTGCCGATATGGGCATGGAAAAGTTTTGCAACATCAAGTGCCGTGTCTCCGGTCTCAAGCCTGATGCCACTGTGCTCGTGGCGACGACTCGAGCACTGAAGATGCACGGTGGAGGACCTGAGGTGACCCCCGGCAAGCCCCTCGCTGATACCTACACCAAGGAAGATCTTGTTACCCTTCAGAAAGGTTGCCAGAACCTCGCCCGACACATTGAGAATGCCCGCAAATTCGGTCTCAAGGTTATTGTTGCTATCAATCGCTTCTCGTATGTACCTCCCACTTCTCGGTTTCTTACAAATAACATGGTCTCCTCCAGCTCCGATACCGAGGCCGAGCTTGGGCTTATCCGTCAGGAAGCACTCGCTGCTGGCGCTGATGCGGCAGTAGTCAGCAGCCATTGGGCTGAGGGTGGTGCTGGCGCTCGTGCTCTCGCTGAAGCAGTCATCACGGCTTGCGAGGGAGAGTCCAACTTCAAGTTCCTTTACGACCTCGATCTCCCCATCGACAAGAAGATCGGAATCATCTGCAAAGAGATATATCGTGCGGATGGCATCGAACTGAGCGAGCTGGCTCGCAAGCAATTGGACACATATACCCGCCAGGGCTATGGCAATCTTCCCAGTGCGTCATCTCCCTTCGCACCTACCTGGTATCTGACCGAAGCATCTTCAGTTTGCATGGCCAAGACGCAATACTCGTTCTCTCACAATCCAGCATTGAAAAATGCCCCGACTGGTTTCACTGTTCCGATCCGCGAAGTCCGTCTATCTGCCGGTGCTGGCTTCCTTTACCCCATCCTCGGAGACATGCAGACGATGCCAGGCCTGGCCACACGTCCTGGTGAGCGATAAGAAACAAACAGTTCTCACGTTCTTTATCTCATAGGAACCCTCTAACTTCTAGGATTCTGGGAAGTCGGTCTTGACCCGGAAACCGGACGGGTTGTCGGCCTTTTCTAGTTGCCGACCTTTTGCAAGCATTCTTAACGGGTGCGACCCGCACCATGACCCTGAGCTCTTCCTAGATGCTTCATTCGTTCTCAGAATGGAAGTGTCGTCTCAACACGGAGTGGTTCGCGCTTCAACCCGCCTGAAGGTGATGTAGGTTAGCGGTAAATAAAAAAAAGGAGGCAGAGGCACTGCACGAGCTGGTTGATCGATTTGGTGTGTCACACCGCTGTACATGTCCATATATACCACGCGTGTCCATATGAAAGTCTGTTGGTGGATGTTGATTGAAAATAATTGTGTCTAACCAATGATTTTCAACTTCTTGCCTCCGGGCAGGCTGACAACAAGAGCACTCTGAGCATTATTTGACCATGGTGTTGGCGAGGCCGCGGTACTCGTGGCCAGCGACCCGCTCTGTTGGTCGTAGACGATCACGTTGTAAGCTGCATTCACTCGTCTGTCGTAGGTGTTGCCTTTGGTATCGGTGTAAGTGAACGTGTTGTTGCTTGTTCCATTCCCTGCGTTGCGCGGGGTAGTTATCGTGAAATATCCGGCTGTACTCGCTATGTGAGACATGCACCCATTTAGAAGGCAGCCACTGGCAAGCACACCTGTTTGTTGGCGTTCCACAATCGTCGACCCTAAAATGAATGGGGCGGGGAAAACCTGTCTGTTGTAGGAATGGTCAAACGTGGTATAGACTAGCACCCCTTCATCAGCATATCAACGGTCAGGGGGAAAAAAAAGCCCATACATGTCTGCGAGGTGTTCGTAATTTCCAAATAGGACACGTTGATGTACAGCGGATACTCAAAGTTGTCCACCACAGTCGGAGCGCCATCATGAAGGGACAAGACGGATCCCGAGGAGACTTGGGCGACGTTCTAGCAGGTTCAATGGCTCGCGAAAGAAAATCGACTTGCCTCTGGCCACTTACCTGGATCTTCGCGTTGTCGAGGTAGTACTGCGTGTTGGTATAGTCGAGGTACTGTTGGAACACTACAGAGGTTTCCTGCCCGCTTCCGCTGATGACGACCGCTTCGATGTACAGTGAGCGTTGAGCCCTGACCGTGATGTTGACGTCCGTTCCACCGATACTGGCCGAGGTCTCCGTCACTGCATATGGCTGGACATCGTAGTATGTAATCCCGCCGGTGGTCGGTTTCCCAGAAGGATCCGTGACGACCTGGAGTAGTCCAGAAACATACCAATTCTGATTCAACGTATGATCCGTCTCTGCGGAAGCCACGTCAAGAGTGACATTGTGAGGAAGGCCATCAGCAAAAATGGGGGCAAACGGTGTCAAGTCTAGGAAATAGGTCGGCAGGTCGAGAGCGCCATATGAAGTGATAGGTCTAGGAGACACGGTAAATGAATGGAAGGCGTTTCCTGCGCGGGAATCCCCACCTCCAGACAGAGGGGTTGATTCCCCCAGTGAAGATGACGGCGTAAGGGAATGCAACGCCAGCGACCTGACCGTCGACCAGTAAGCGCACCTCGCGGAACGGTCCGCCCCCGTACGTTGTATTAGCGGGGAGATCACCAAGGTACTCGTCTGCAGTGTTGCAGTACTGCGCATTCAATAACTCAGCGCTCGAGAAACCCGCGACGGGAAAAGGATGACCTACCCAGAATTCTTCGTCGCCGTTGCCCGATGCGTAGAGTTCGGCGTAAATCTGCACTGTATTCCGAGGAAGTGTGACGTTCGGCTAATATGGAGATTCATATCATAACACCATAACATGGAAAGTATCACCCACAGAGAATGCAGGCGGGACCGAAGTGTCATCGGCTGAGTTCTTTGACATGGTGGAGAGCGGAACAATGAGGTTGGATTGCCCTGCCGTTGGATACTCCTGCGAAGCGGTATAAAAAGTTGCATAGAGTGTCGCTGTTGACAAATGGCCGTAAGATAAAAACAGATATTCGGAGAATATCGAAGTACACACTAGCATACTGTCCATTCAACCTGGTTGCCAAAATATTGTTCAATTCCAGGATGAAAGCTCCTGGTTTAGCGAATAGTGGAATATAACGAGTGACATCCTTGGTGTACGTCCAAATGATCCCGTCATGTGTGGGTTCGGGAGTCGAAGTCCGCCAAACTGAATCCGCGTTTTATAACATCCAAAGACTGCATAGATGCTCATACGTACTTTCAGTGTTTTGGAAAGTGAAAACCCCGAGGCGATCGTACTGAGTTCCGTTGGATGTCACGGTAAAGTTCAGGGTCACCGCAGCCCATGAACCAGGCTCACCACAGTCAGTGGGTGGACTGGTCGACTCTTAGTTTATACTACCAGACGGAACCCCAATAACTCACGAATATTGGACGGTCTCAGGGCTAATGTAGGATGACAGATTCATGAGCCCTCCAAAGATCCATGGAGCCTTTACTTACTCCCCGTAAGAGTTTCCAAACGTGCGCCTGTGTTGGCGTTTTGTTACATTGACCACACATATCTGTTCCCTACTCCTGGTACTCACTCAAGAATCATCATTGTGCACGTCTGGGCATCGCGGGATACAGGCGGAGGTTCGGCGACTTGGAAGTTGACCAACGCCTGAGCATTGGCGCAAGTAGTTGATGTCGCGCCGAGCAACAGGACGAACGCCTTGAACGCGGACACCATCGGAGTAGTGCGGTCGCAATGGGAAACAGGCTGGTCCGAAACGAGCGTGTGGTATTTATGCGGTGAGTCTGAGACGCAAGGATGATTGGTCTGAGGGCAACACTGCCGTACATATTTTTGTTTATTCGACGAAACTTGTTTCGGAGCTACCAGTGGTGTATGTGCATGGTAAATTGCTTATTTTCGACACTAAGTCGGGATTGAGTCGATGTCTTGACATCACTTTGACCTTGAACTTGTGGGACAGGCAGATAGCCTCAAGTCCGACTCGACTTGTACTGACAAACGTTCTGAAGAGTACTTGCACTTTATTTATTTAATTTAGTGCTGATAATTATGTAAAAAAGGTAGTAGCCAGTACATAAATGCCGCACACGCAATCTACCGTCGAGGTTGATCGTGCAACTATTAGTCTGAGGGCATATTTACGTGGACTGATTGAGTCAGCACAAACATAGTAAGAATGAGTACTTGTGAAAGTAGTTTGTTTTCGCTCAGGGGAGAATGTCAGAACTAGTGCTCATGACTTAGATTGAAATCGACCTCCTGAGATGCAATTCTGTGCCCGTTTCCTTCCCCCACCCGAGTATTCCCTTGCTCGCGCCCTCTACAAGCACTCTCTGTTGCTTCCTCAGCAGGTCCCAGTTCCGCGGCGGATTCGATGGGATGTGAATATGTTGGATTGACGTCTGCTGCGTCTCCCCCCGTTGATCGATTCTTAGACTTCTTCCTCTTCTTCTGTCCTGATTCGGCGTATGCGTCCTCTGTCCCCCCCATCTGTCTTTCTTCTTCTTGGCGGTAGTGGCATCTCCAGGAAGACGGTCACTGAAATTGGCCGGGTAGTGCCAGCGTCCACCCGATTCAGCGGGATGTGAACTGCCCTCACGCTCAGTGCTATAGTATGATTGGTCTTCAGGTCGCCACAGCCTATCACCATTTCTTAAAGTGTTATCGGCAGAATCGCGTGCAGAAGTCCACGGGGGTCCAACTCGGTTGCCTTCCCAGGGGTTTTGATAGTAGCCATAGTCGAGATTCCGATCATTGTAATTGCGAGCCCACTGCGAACGTTGCTCGTGGCGCATTATGGCGGAGCCATCGACAAGACCATAACGCAAGGCCCACTCGGGGGTCCTATGGTGTGTCTTGTTGTTCCGAATAACCTGTTGTTGGGGAGCAAGTGAGAAATCGGTGGCATGAGGGCGATCATTGTGGGTATACCTGTATGAAGAAAAGGTGTACCTGGCCTACGAGCACACGATGAAGATGTGGCGACACACGGCAGCGGCACAGAACCTACCAGGGATATAACCGATAATTGTCAAGAGTAAGTTGAGCCAAAAGTCCGTTCCGATGCCGAATCTGGCTGCGACGGCTGGAGGTAACGCAACTGAGTGTCCGGTCCGTACGAAACACAAAGAAGTGCGTACCCAATGGCGAGAAAAAGGACCCTACGACGAAAAGGATGATGGTATACAAGTGGTGGCGTTGTAGCACTGGTAGCCTCGGCATTGGGGGTATCTTGGCGAGTGAGCATGGGCAACAGCCCGCTTTATTCTGTCAACCCTCGCGGCACCGCATCATGGGAGCACTGCAATCCTGCAGGGGACGATTCATCGACCAAACAGCTGGAATGAATGCTGAAGCTGGCTGGAGTTTCAGAGTTATGCGAGATCATGTGTGGTGAGTCATAGCAATCTCATTGGTGGAGGTCCATACCAAAAATAGAAATAATGTTTTTGTGGGTTATCACGGCCCGTCGTTGGAACTCCGCCGCAGGTGCGTACAGCCATTCCCCGGCACCTCCGGCACTAGCAGCGACAAATCACATTTTGAAAGACAAATTCAAATGTCACTTAGAATGGTTGTAAAAGTATTACCTTGTTTACAAGGTCACTGGGCTGCATAATTGTGGCTGAAGCGCAGCAGAATTTCGCGCCGTGAGAGTTTAATCGTCAGCGTTGATTACATCAGCGTACTAGTCGGACGAACACTATTCCACCACTTTTCTGTTTCAATATCTAGTTTGAACAACCTCTCGTCCTCGACGCGAAGGTACTCGCTCGGATGACTCATCAGTAACTTTTCATCGAAATCACGAAGCAAACGAATGCCCTCTCTTCCACGACACCGCGACAATGCAACATAAATGTTGAAAGGTGTGAGCGCACCGGTAGGAGGGGAGCCTATGTCAATAAGTGTGTTGCTTATCGTTTGGCCTTGAGAGCGGTAGTCGGTAAATGCATACGATGGTGTGAGAGGTAATTGCTGTCTGTGTACTGTCTTCTTTTTCTGTCCATCTAAGATGGTGAATGTTCGCTTCTCTGGAACGATTGGTATTACTCCTTTATCCAGTCCTTCGAGCTGTGTGACTTTTGTATTCAGCATTCTGACAAGAACGTATGCAGGTGTGTGAGACAGGCGAACAACAGGATCTGACATAGAAAATTGAGATTCTTCTTCATTGAGGACTATTTTCACAATTTCGCCGCGTGCGCCGTTGGCAACTGTCAAGATCGGTCTCGATGTTAAAAGTTACCATTATCATCATGCCAACAGACAGCATGACGATATCTGGAAGACCTCCATGCTCATCTTGCTTCCTCCTGCGGCTATCTATTTTAGAGGCCATTGCAAATCGTTCGGCGAGGGAAAGTAATCGTCCTTGGATATGATCTGTGGCTGGACAAATGAGCAGTTGTTGGTTTGCTAGTCGACAACAGTTCCCGAGACATCGCCACGTTCCATTGACGATGAACGGAATGTCGCGGTGTGATCAACACAGCAAGATTCCATGGAGGAGAAGAAAAGTCCGTAGGAGGCGAATTAGGATTGGTGATTATCAGTGAGCGAAGCATGTCGATGTGTTTAGCACAACAACTACCATTACGGACATGGTGAAGGAGTTCCAGCCATTCTTCGTCGTATACACGTACTTGTTGTTTAAGGCGGACAACGGTTAGAAATTGTTCATAAATTGATCTGCCGAGCTGCTCTTCAGAGTCTCCTTTGGTTGGGTCTACCGGCCAGTAAAGTGGTTTGCCTATTACAGGAGGGAACTGGTGAAAATCACCGACTAAGATAACATTGATCCCGCCAAACGGTAAATCAGGAACTAGATCTCCTGACATCGTTTTGGCCTTGGTTAAGGCAGAGGAGATTTGAGCAATGAATTTGGAAGATAGCATAGATTTTTCGTTGATGATAAGGTAGCGTTGATTTCACCAGAACCTAGCAAGTTTGGTCGTAGCTTTCCTCGAGCGATCTCGCCCATTGAGCGGGATTTGTGCGATCACGTGAAGGGTCTTGCCATCGATCAGTGAAGCAGCTATTCCAGTGTATGCGCTTTTCACCAGCCATTGTGCAATGCCTCGACGCTTGAAATTATCTGTAACCGTCTGTATCGTCTTGGATTTCCCAACTCCACCTTCCCCGGGTATGACCATGAGCAATTGAGGCGGATCGCGACCACCTAGAATCTCGTTTACATGCCAATCAATAATATCATAGGCATGCCGCTGGTCCCTAAGGAGAGAAGAAGTTTCCACGGCATTAAGGTGGTCTTCGATGGAACCAGATTGAACAAGAGGTACGACGGTCCCGTCCTTGTTAAATTCCGTGTTTTGGGATATTTCGTTCAGCATCAGACTAGCTGCTGTTAACATCACATCCCCTGGTGTCTCTTCCGCAGTGTTCTCGCATTCTTCATCCTCTTCGTTTATTTGGGAAATAATAGTTGTCATCGCTTTTTGCCAAGTAAGCAATTTGAATAGATCGTCCCCTTGAGCGATACTGATTTGTGCAGAGTTGTTGCAAGTCCACGTTTGTGTCCCCTCTGCGAGGATTCTCTTGGATTGCACGATGGACATGGCGAGGTATCCATGTTGTTCCTCACACTGGTTTTTTTGAGCTTCGACAAACGCTTGCAAGTCGTGTTCTGTTAAGTTTACGCGTGAAACATTGTCTTCTTCATCTGCATCTATTTCCATGGACATCGTAGTATCCTCTCTCCGATTGCAATCATATTCATCAGCTTGTTGGCATGGATTAATAGACTCGTGGAATGCTTGTACGTCAGCTCCATCTTTACAATCATAATAATATTGAATTCTAGTGATGACATCAATTTCACCCTGTGATGCACTTGAGCGGAATCTGTGAAAGGCTGTTTCAAAATCCTCGTCAGGATCTTTAATTTCGTTCAGATGATGCCATGGACGAAGCAATGCAAGTATACAGGCGGAATACAGATCTTGTCTGCTGTCATCCTTGGGATTTGGAAAGAATGGTCCTACAATATCAGGGAGCATTTTATGTCCTGAAGGATGAATGACGCGCTGATGTGTGCTATGTTTGGAATGATCGACGAGATACAGACTACAAATATGTCGCGGTCTACCGCGTCGTGTTGTACATGATTGAGTCAATGGATAACTTTGTTCAGTATTACTGTTTGTTTCGAGTCCTTGTGTCTTGTCAGAAATCAATTCATCATAGGTGTCAACGACAAAGGCGAAGAAAGAGTATGCCTCCAATTCAACACCACGAAGGGCATAGTCTTCGACTTGAGACCGAGCAAATATTTGTCCATTAGCACGAACTTCAAGAATGACCACTTCCTTCATTGAAAAGTTAAAAATTATGATCTTTGAGTTAATTTACATTGACTAACGTACCTTGGTATCTGGCAAACCACTCCTTATGTTCTCATCATCGTGCCCTCCATCCAAATGAACCCGATCTTCGTTAAGTGATAGCGCACTGGATTCATGACTGTCAACCCCCCGGTGAAAAGCAGAAAACCATTAAATGATCGTCAAGTAGCACACCATTGACATATACAATAACAAAACAATCTTACCTGTTTTCCCGCAGGTTGAGTTCTTCAAATTCAGATAATAGACATCCTTGTAAAGATGACCAGTAGAGAGGAACATAGCGATGTGAACATATTCGATCCCCCCATCGCATCAAATATGCTATGACTTGTGGTGCAGACAGTTCCATTTCCCAATTGATGGCAAGTTGACAACGGAAAATAAGCAATCGGTTTCGATCTAAGAGACCGTTGAAATGATCCTGATTTCGGTGATTTTCGTGATACAAAAGAGATTTCGCCATCAAGGCAGACACATTGTGGTTCTTGCCTTGCTTCTTCGATTGATACATAGTGGTATACCACATAACGTGCTTCGTGTCCTCGCCATTGGTTAGGAGTTTGATGTCATTGTTACAGCACAATGCAATTGAGATTGTGGGACAAAAGTTGTTTATGAATGGAATGACACGCCATGGTTTATATTCTCCATTGGAAAATACTTGCTCTTCACCAGAGACTTCCCAAGGAGCACGTCGTTTGCATGAAAGATGTCCATGGGAATTGAAACGAAGACATGTAGCACGTGTACACGTGTGGAGTTGTTGGGATCGAACTTATCGGAACGATAGATATCCTGATTACGCAGGGGCAAGAAGGGATTATGGTATCAGTGGGAGATAACTCACTGATTGGTTATGGATGGTAACAAGGGTTCTTCAGAGGAGAGCAATAGGTGGGAGACTAATGCTCAAGTGGTTCTGAGTGAGAGTAAGGAGCAAAGAATTGGATTGACTAGTAAAGTTGATTAGACAATAAGTCGATTGGGAAGACGGGCTTAAGGCCTGGTCTTATATAGTGTTATACACTAACCCTGAAACCTGTTTCAGATATGAAACATGGTGGAAATAGAAGATGTTTCAAGTATGAAACATGTAAGAGAATGTGAAACGTATAGTAAAACGTGTATCACATCTTATGACATCATGAAACACCAGATAAGGGTGATGTCATAGTCTAGACCATGAGATAAGAAAGAACTTATCTATATGTGATGAGTAATATGGAATAGCATAAGAATAAGGTCAAAGACCGATCTAGAATCTGGTATCAGGAAATGAAAGATAAGATTAGAAATACCAGAATTCTCAACAGAACTACGCGCCGCAGATGATCTACATTCTCTTCGACCCAGTTATCTCCATCTGGATCGGGAGGTCGTGAATAAGCTAGACTTGTTTTCCGTGGCATCGCCTTGATAGTCCCCTCATCAAGACCATCGATATGAGTACAAATATTGGCTTTGATGTACTCACGCATACGGTTTCGGAAGTGTTCCGTTTCCAAAAGATTATGCATGTTCTCAGGATTTGGAGAATCTTCTAACCAGAGAAGCATATGAATGTGCAATGTTCCATGTCCTTGAGCTTCAACAACTCCGAAATATCCACTGAGTTTTCCAAGAATGCCAACATGTGAACAAACTTGAGACAGCGTGGCATCGATTCCGAACAAAGTGCACAAAATGGTGTTGATAATAAAGAAAAAAAACTTGGATGCAGCATACGGGTCATGTGCGACGTTGAACGCTCGATGGCTGTTATCTGGACCTAGTGTTGTGTCGAACTTGTCCATATCTATTTCTTCGCCAGCAAAGACTTGAACGATTGGATCGTGAAGATCGCTTGGATTGATGGTCATCCAAATGGATGGACCTCCCAAACATAGACATGATCCCCAAATCTGACCACAGTATGAAGATCGGCTTTTGTCAGATCCCTTGACACGACCACTAGAGGTGAACACGTGCTTGCAAAGTAATCTGACATGTGGGTTTGAAATCAGGATTCGGGCCTCTTCCTGTTCTTCAGCTTCCTTCAAATCAGCGACTGTCAGGGAATTGATCCCAATTGCATCCCGTTCAAAATCGCGCCGAGTCATCTGTACACGTGCTGCTCCCATGGCTTGCCTTTTCTGTTGGATACCGAAAAGAACAAAGGGAAATGAATGATGGGTTCGAAAACGATGATCGTGGTACTGCAATGCCCACCGCACGTGTTCATCAAAACTAACTGCACGTCCTCTTGCAGCTTCAACTCCACCGACACCATAGGGAAATAACACTGGAAAAGCAGCAGCTAGAGGATTATCTTTCGGAGCAGGTTGATTGCCTCGGCCTGTTCCAAACTCTGACAATGGTTTCCGACCATGTTTAACAACATAACCACCTTTTTGTACGTTGTAGGAGCTGGAGGCTCTCTACGTCCGTATACAGAGTTTTTCCCCTTTTCCAGCACCCTCTAGGTTGTCCAACGTGTCCAACAACGTTCCCGTCCTACCCCGTGTCCATCCGAGTGGACCCGACCTTTATTAGTATGTTTCCGCTTTCCGTTCCGTTCTTTCCGATCGTCCGTCCCAACCCGGGCACGGCCGGTCGATGACTAACATGATATAACTAGCTCGTTTCGTTTCGTACGTCATTCTTACTTTATCCCGTTTCTTTATTTGTACACCCGATCACCGGCGGGACTTACTTCCGTCCGGATCGTTCCAGACCATTTTTACTTCGTTCCATTGAAGGGTCGCCGTACGCGACTACAGGGCGATTCGTACCTTTCCGCATGGTTTCTTGTCTCTTTCTACGCAACATTGTTACCCGTGACAGCGAAGATTATTTTCTTCACAGCCTTTGATCGCGTTTTTCGTAGTTACCTTATATGTACTAAGTCTTGGGTGTTGCCCGGACTATAAAATCTGTACCCTTTGCGGGAATCAAAAACCTTCTTTCGGGTCCAATTTTACGCTTCTAAGTTCTTTCCCCAACCTCGTCCAAAACCTCGTCACCTTTTCCGCTCGTATCCGGTCCTCGTCCTTGACCGGAAATCAACTTCGTCTATCCGGATCTTTGTATTTCGACCGGGTTCATCCGGATTTGTTTTCTCGCCCGCGGGAAAGTCTTCTCTCACCCTTCTCACTACTAACCTACCTCAGGCCCCTTGGGACGAGTCTTAACTCGCACCACCCCGTGTCTTTGCTAGTTTTTCCCTAGCATTCTTTTGGGGTTTGACACACCCTACACTGACTATCTGTTTTACAACGTCATGCATATTCGCGAGCACATATTTCATCTGTTTGTCTAAGGACAAAGAATCAAGATCCAGATCACTAACCCCGAGAAATTGAAGGGGTATGACCGTTCCTGTGTCAACAGTTGAGTCAAGATCTTCTTCGTCGTCATTCATAGTAACATCTTCTAAAAGGATATAAAAATTCATCGCCACCTCATCAACAGAAGAATTATCAAACTTACGTGCATCATTGCTCAGATTAACTTCATTCTCGTGCTCATTGTCAATTATCCCTTCAGATTCATTCTTTTCAGCATTCAATCATCTGGAGTGGATAAAATGATCACCATTTTGATTGTCGGGAGGTACATACCCTTCATGCTCCTTTATCACTATATTATCATCCACCTCTTGATGAATTGTGGCAGAGATTTCAAATGGCATATCGTCTTCAGGAAGATCATGTAACCGTTCCAAAGAAATTTCTATGTCTCGGAACATCACGTTGTTTGTCTTTAACCACAGAAGTGCTTCATAGACAATGCAATGACGGATGCAGAACATGGATTTGAGCCAGGATCTGGGCAATTTCTTGCTCCCCACGTATGTGACCGCTAATACTGAAGCCAGATCGGTCGAACGCTGCGGCAAGAGTTGCTCCTCTAACATATCAACGATAGTGTCTGTGTTCATGTTGTACAACGTAACGTTGCCTGCCAGTGAGCCTCGTTGCAAGTGATCTGAGTTCCCAACATACCCATCGCATGGGTACAATTTGACGATGTAACACCGAGGATAATGTCGCGATATTAACAATTGTTCAGGAAGAGTAAGGATTGCGAGTTCGTGTGGGATCTTGCCAATCCAAAGATTGTTTGCGAGCGACAGTTTTGGGGTTGAATCTCCTTGCAACGCGCGTGAACACTCATTGCAGACCCATCCTCTTGTCCCTTCCCCATCTCCCTTTAAAAACTCACATGCAAGCAACATCCCATTCCAAGAATCCTGGGAGGCATTAGGTGTATCTGCTTTCAAATGTGTCTGGATATTTGGAATATCGAGTAAAACTTGTTCGGACCCTTCCACATTAAACGTGAGTCTGCAACAGTTCTCCTTGAAATATGTTACATGCTTTACCTTCCGTTGCCCACAGTTCCCGTCCACAAACAACACAAACGCATTGCAACAGAGCATCATTTGATGTTGCTTCACGAAATGCTCGGTAACTCGCTCGTTGTTCATCCTTTGTTGGCAACTTCATGAAGATTGGATATTCATGATGAATACGTTCCTCTCCATCGAGTACGTCTGTGCGCGGATCAGTTACCTGAGCTATATTGATATGTATGAACATCACTAAACTGATCTCCGTGTCCTGTTGAACCAGGCTGGACCTGCTACTACCCATCAGGCTTTCTACGAGATCCTTTTTGTTTTTTCGTAGATGGAATGATGCTTTTCATCGTAGTAACCTTTTCTTCACCTTCTCATATGCTGCTGTCCTAACCAGATTGATAATATCCTCCGCTAGGTTTTCCATGTAATCCAGAATGTTGTCCCAGCTTTGTCGCGTTAAAATATGATGGAATGTTCCAGCAGGAACAATCAATTGGACTTCTTTTTTGGTGAGAGAACCCACCAACCAATGCTTGCATGCACAAGACATCACTGATCGCACAAGTTCAGATACAAGAATTAAACCACCAATCCGCTACCTGATACTAAAATCTGACTCGTCCTTTATGATCCACCGACATGTACGTGAACATAACAGAAATGGACTCGAACCCGAATATGGAATACTCTGTGAGCTGTTCAATCATACATCATAAAATCAGAACGTAACGACATGAACGTATCTACTGACTATCCTCTGTAGGGAATCGGAAATGTTCCGTACCACTGAGAACAAAGGAAGACACTAATTCATCATTCACATGCTCATTTTCAACCCTGAAACACCATCTATAGTTAGATCTCTGTTCACGGATTCTCGCTCGGCTCCTGATTAATCCACCTTGGCTTTTGAAACAAGGAACTATCCTTAAAAGGTGGGCCTGCTCTCGCAACGACTCATCCCTACTGCCTTGTCCTGAACTCTCCCCATGAGCTCGAAACACAACCGAGCTCATGCTCTGGCCATAGAGCACACCACAACACCACCACCTGCAAACCCAACATCCGTTTCACCTTTCACACCACCAGCCTCCACAAACTCCTCTCTGCTATCATCCATTTCCGCTAGTGTCATCAAAGCACGCTTGACAGCACACGAACTCTCAGCATCCTATCTTGCAGCTCCTAAGGATGGTCTTCTTCCAAGGATCTCATACCACACTGGCAAACACAGCGACGTTCTTGTTGCCAAAGCTTCCATGGACTCAGAGTTTATTTTGAGAGGTGTTTTCGAAATCACACGGAATGACTGTTTTCTTGCACCTGATGGTAACTTTGACCCCGGAAACGTGTTTGGGGGAGTCTTTCAAGATGTTAAACTCAGCTGTCGTTTGGCAGCCCCTTCTTCAACTGATTTCGAGTTCGCGCGCAAAGATTTCGATCAATGCACTGACAACATTCATCGTATCGAGAAAATCATCAAATGTGAGAAGGGTTTTGATATTGTCAGCTGCGTAGGCAACCATCTCGACAACACGCAGTTCAAAATTTGTCATGCCTTGTTCGAGGTATGCCTATGCGTCTCCTCACTCCATGTTATTGATACAAAGGTTTCACTTTTAGGCAAGACAAACAGATAACAATGCGGAAACGGACATGCAGGATCCAGAAGAAACTCCGTGTGACGAAGACACGGTAACATCAGGTATGATATCTGATTTCCTGATGCTATGCCAACTAAATTAAGATTAGGGACCGTTGACGACAACCAAGACATTTTTGGACCTGAGTTTTCGATGGAAACCTGGCCCACAGCGGCTCGGTGCAAGCCTTATCTTGAAGAACTTTATGAGACACATGACGTCTGCCCTCTTCCAGCTTTTGACTCTGTTGGGAAACTCATTCCCCCCTCACAATATCTAATGACACTCCCTGGTGCAACAGTTGAAGTACATTTATCTTACCTCCATCACCTGATTAAGAAGACTAAGAAACATGTGTATGTGGCAACGTTACGAAACCTTGTTGTTTTACGCCCTCCCAGTGCTGTTCCTAACAGCCCTTACAAACGCTTTCGTATTAGCGCGTCGACAAATTCTCCAGGAAAAGGAAAAGGCCGTGTATGACTTCTTTTAACAATCATGAACGAATGACTGTACATCAAATATGTGTTTCTACTTGAACGTAACTCTGCCTCACAATTAGCCTCCTTTGTACATCTTGTAATACACAACTTGTCCTCAAATATGTTATGAGCGAAGATCCCGTGAACCCGCAACCACATTACTGCCGCTGAACCCGGAAACAAGGTCCCTGCCGACAGAGTGCGGCACTAAATCTAGTTACAGCAGTAGCCCGAGTTTGGATGAGCTTGGAAACATAGTCTGAGCTGCAATTGGGCGTGAGTGTTCCACGCCATTTGGGCTAGTTAAGTAGGACGTCGTAGTCCGAGTCAGCAAACTGAACTTTTCAATCTCTAACCCCTCAAACATTGTGCATGGAGCGTAAGTAGAGTGCAAGTCGGGACGGCCAAAAAGGCACCAACGACAAGTTGACGGCCAAGAACGTCGGCTAACCACGCAAATATGGCCGATTGCCTTAGAAACGGGCAGCGATGAACGGTGTCGAAAGACAGCACTGTAGCAGAACGTCTGGGAATATGGGTTTTCGCCCCGGGGTCGATTCGGATATCACACCCGTAATTCTCCCCACTTTTTTGGATGTGTTTGAGCCTGAGGTGTATAGTATGCATGTGAGCAGCTACGAATCTCGGCACGCATTGGCTGTTCTCCTCTGTCCTCTTACTAGGTTATCAAGTAAACGCCACGATACTCGCACACGCGATCTGGTTCCACTGAGGCTGATCGCGCACTGCTTATCAAAGTCTAAGGAGACCAATGAGGTATATTTACGCGGACTGGTCGATCCAGAACGAATATGATGAGAATGGGCACTTGTGAATGTAATTTACTTTCGCTCAGGAGAGAGCGAGTCAGAACTCATGACTGAAATCGGCCTCCTGAGATGCAATTCCATGCCCGTTTCCTTTCCCCGCCCGAGTGCTCTCTTCCTCGCGTTCTCCATATTCTCTCCTTGTTGCTTCCTCCGGGGGGTCCGGTTCCGCAGTGGATTCGGTGCGATGTGAATATGTTGAGTCGACGTCTGTTGCACCTCCCACCGTTGATCGATTCTTAGGCTTCTTCTTTCTCTTCTTCTGTCCTGATGCGGTGTATGCGTCCTCCGTCCTCGCCCACCTGTCTTTCTTCTTCTTCTTCTTGGTGGTGGCATCTCCAGGAAGGGAATCACTGAAATTGGCCAGGTAGCGCCAGCGTCCACCAGATTCAGAGGGTTGTGAGCGCTCAGCGCTGTAGTATGATTCGTCATCAGGTCGCCACAGCCCATCAGCGTTTCTTGGAGTGTTACTAGCAGAATCGTGTGTGGGGGTCCGCGAGGGTCCAACTTGGCCGTCTTCCAAGGGCTGTTGGTCGTAGCCAGAGTCGAGATTCCGGTCATTGTATTTGCCAGCCCACTGTGAACGTTGTTCATGGCGTCTGATGGTGGAGTCATCGACAAGACCATAACGCAAGGCCCACTTGGGGGTCCTATGGTGTGTCTTGTTGTTCCGAACATTCTGTTGTTTGGGAGCAAGTGAGAAACCAGTGGCATGAGGGCGATCATCGTGGACGTACCTGTATATAAAAGTTGTGTACGTGACCTACGAGAACACGATAAAGGTGCGGCAACATACGGCAGCGGCACGGAACTTACCAGGGATATAACCGGCGATCGTCAAGAGTAAGTTGAGCCAAAAGTCCTTTCCGATGCCGAATCTGGCTGCGACGGCTGGAGGTAACGCAACTGAGTGTCTGGTCCACACGAAACACGAAGAGTGCGTACCCAGTGGTGGGAACAAGGTCCCCATGATGAAAAGGAAGACGGAATACCAGTGGTGGCCGCGTGCCTTTGGTACCCTTGGGCGGTTAGTACTAGTCTTTGGGGGCATCGCTGGTGAGTGGACATGGACAACAGCCTGAGTAAGAAGCTGTCCAGCCTCACCACGCATCAAGAGCCCATTGCCTTATTTGGATAGTGCCTAGGTACAGTTGATGCCTTCCTAATCGGGACACATCACATGACTCATGAAATGAGGTAAACAGCCATTCTGCGACGTCGTCTCCACCAACCTCGACGTGGACGCGCTCATCGCCACCCACGGCGTGCACGCATTTTGGTGAGTACCACCCCACGGTCGTATTTGAACACATATTCGTAACAGTTCAAATTCTGCACATCTTTTTCTTTTCGTACGACTTCCAACTATGTTTGAAACACTCCAGATCACCCGAATGGAGCACGACGAGCACGAAGCTGTCCTCAACCTCTCAGACGTCGTTCACGATGACCCTCTAGACTCAGAAGACGATCTCATTCACGACGAAGACGCCATCGACGTGTCCGATGCTGCGCATGTCCCCTTCGCAGACCCTGCACATCACTCTTGTTCCTCACCTCCCGACCATCCCCTCTCACTCGGACCATCCTCTGTCTCTGAGAACTTTTCTGTCGAAATGTTGGAACGTGAGATTGCAACGCTCCTCCATCAGAATGCTTCTGCCGCCTCTGCCGCCCTGCTAAGTGCTGCCGCCCAACAACGACAGGAACAGGCTCTCGTAGGACACGACAGCCGAGAGCAACACAACTGCAATGCGCGAGGCTCTGGTCACGAGGGGAGTCACAATGCTGACGAGTCGAGCATTGCGGAACTCGGGCTCAATCTGAGCGGGATTGCAGCAATGCTGCAAGCCGCACATGCACACGCAGCTTCTAATGGGCGCCACATGGAATCCTCGAAAGGAAACGGTATCAGCTTGGAGGGAGGGCAACCCACGACACGTACCACGCCTGCATTTCGTTCACTTACCGCAGATGACATCGATAATTATGCTGCCGATGGCACCCAAGAACGGGGTCACGAAGACTTGGATTTGCCATACCTTGAAGGGACCTCGGGAGACCATGTGGAGAACGAGAGAGACAGGGAAAGCGATAGACATTCCCCTGGTCATCCCTCCCGGACCAAAGGTCATTTGTCAGATCCCCATTCCGGTGTTCCAGGGGAGTTCAACGATATCAGCGACATCCTGAACCACCTCTCCTCTCATTTCGAAGCAGAGGCAGACTCAGACCGTCGGCGTCTTCCTTCATCTTCAGAAACGACCTCCCCTGTTTCCCGGTCACGCAGTGATCATACCCCACCCCGTTCACCCGGGGGCCGTACCAAGTCCCCATCCAGTCCGACTCGTCCGGTCGCTCAGCCTATCGCATCTACATCATCCCCATCGCGTCAACCTGTCGCGGAACCCAAGAAGTTGAAGAGAAAGGACAAGGACATTGACAGCGAAAGGGACAGAGTACCCACTGTACACACTTGCCAAGACCCTCAATGTCGCAAATCCTTCACCCGGCGAAGTGATCTCGCCCGACATATGCGAATACACACAGGTGAAAGACCGTTTGTTTGCGGTCATACAGGATGCGGAAAGACATTTATTCAGGTTTGTCTTCTTTATTGACAGTCGTCGCACCACCTCCGACGTCATATTCAGAGATCCGCTCTTCACGTACATCAACGAGTCCACACTGGCGAGAAACCGCACTCTTGCGAATATCCGGGCTGCGGCAAGACATTTGGTGACTCTAGCAGTCTCGCGAGACATCGTCGCACGCACACAGGGAAGCGCCCGTATAAGTGCGAAGACCCCGAATGTGAAAAGACGTTTACCCGCCGAACGACGCTCACGCAGCACATGCGAACGCACGATCCGACATGGGAGCCTGACCCGACGATGTATGTGTCCAGATTCAGCACAATTTTTTCATCGTCACCGTTCTTATTCACCAATCTAGAAGGTACAGCTTTAAAGCTAAGAAACAGAAAGTATTGGATGAAACAGCCGATCTTGAGCTGGAGGAGTCGGTCCGAACGATCTCGGCTCTGTTCTCGCAGACGGCTAACGCCAATCATATCGCGCCCCGATCAGCGGAATCTAGTGGTCCTGACGAGCAGCTCGAGAGCCGAGTCGCGAGCATCAGCGCGGAGATTGCTGCTGCCATTGCGCAGGCATCTTCACAAGCTCTAGATGACGAAGACGATGGGGAGGATGGGTTTGAGGAAGAAGACGGTGAGGGATGGGGTGCGGGTTCTGAGAACGAGAAGGACACAGCTGAGAACATCGTGCCGAATACGAGCGGGATCAGGGGAGATAGTAGGGCCAAGAGAAGGGGCGCTAGGGGCGATGGGAGGAGCATTGGGTGCGTGGAAGAAGACGATGAGGACAGTGACACGTTTCCTATCCCGCTACGGACACGGAAGGGCAAAGATCCAGCTTCAGTTGTCGGAATGAAGAGGAAGAGATGAGCCACGTCGAGTTTGTTTTTCATGATTTTGTACGTTGCTAATGTACGGTTCCGTGTAATCAGCTGCTTCGTATTGCGGTCGTATAGGGGCGCCGGAACCGCGCTATGTTCCGGAGCAGGCGTGACACATGACTCCCAATTCGAGTCTACTGAGACTCTCGCCCGTTTTCATCCGCCCGCAATAAAAGCACTTCCCAGCCCCGCTTTTAACAGACAACTACGCAATGACCAGCACCACCGAGGAGCTTCCTAGCACAGATCTTATCACGTTGACCCGGTAGGGATACACTACACTCGTCCCAAAGTCGGGCTCATCTCATGTCTCCCGAGGCACGTCCTACATGATCAAATGCGTCTAGGCGCAGCTGCAACTGGTGATCTCACGTTGCTCCTCACCGCCATCCAAGTGACGTCCAAATTCATCGCCACCAACGTCCGCAGAGCGCGCCTCATCAACCTGTATGTACTCCGTGATAACGATAACCACCTCTTGGATCGTCGTGTTCTCACTGCGTCTGTCCCAGCGTTGGGCTTGCAGGAGAAACCAATGTTCAGGGGGAGGAACAGAAGAAGTTGGACGTCCTGTCCAACAATATCATGATCAATGCCCTCCGTGCTTCTGGCAAAACGGCTGTTCTTGTTTCTGAAGAGCTCGAGGACGCGATCATCATCGAAGAGCGTAACAGAGGCAAGTTCTGTGTCGTTTTCGACCCCCTTGACGGTAGCAGCAACATCGATGCTGGTGTTAACATCGGGACCATCTTTGGTATCTACGCACTGGTAAGCGTCATCCCGTGCTCTCGCCCACAATCGATGAGCTAACGAACTACAGCGATCGGGCTCGTCGGGTTCGCTCGAAGATGTACTTAGGCCCGGAAGCGAGATGGTTGCTGCTGGGTACACCATGTAGGTAACTCTACTGATAGCAACGACGAGTCTCTGACGAGACGCTAGGTATGGCTCCTCTGCCAATCTCGTCCTCTCCACAGGGTCAGGTGTCAACGGATACACCCTGGATGCAGCATTGGGCGAATTTATCCTGACTCATCCTGATGTACGCTCTTGACTTCCACATCGCGTTTCCAGGTGTGACCGTGACACGCAGATAAAAATACCGCCGCGAGGCAAGATATACTCGTTCAACGAAGGCAACTCCTTGTACTTCCATCCCCCAGTCAACGCCTATCTAAACTCGGTCAAGTTCCCAAAAACCGGGACCCCGTATTCCGCTCGGTATATCGGTTCCATGGTCGCAGACGTGCACCGAACGCTGCTTTATGGGGGCATCTTTGGTTATCCGGACGATAAGAAGAGCAAGTCTGGTAAACTTCGCATGCTGTACGAGGCGTTCCCGATGGCGTTTTTGACGGAACAGGTGAGTGACGGGGGCTGCGACGACCTGTTCCACCATGTCCTAATGGCCGTGTGATCAGGCAGGAGGTCTCGCCACCACGGGGACAAAGCGTATTCTTGACCTTGTTCCCAAGCACATCCATGAGCGGTGCCCGGTATTCCTTGGCAGTCGAGATGACGTTCGGGATCTGATGAAGTTTTACGAGGCTGACGCCAAACCACAGGTTTAGCTCGCTTGGGGATGACGACGGGGACTGTATGACCAGTGGACGAGCTGTAATCATTCGTGTAATATACATCAGTCTGCGAGAGAATAAATACTAGTGAGGTGCTCCATCTTCGCTCCTTCAACAGTTCTGCAGCTGAGACTTGGAGCCCAGAGACTGGCTCACCTGATGCATACCATGGCCTGAAGGTCCGAGATAGCAGCTTGGACAAGAAGACGCCAGCAATGGATGGGTCACGGTAGAGCTATGTGGGTGCAGACTGTTTCCATGCACCGGCATCCATTTTGAAGTGATGAAACACTGATCAATAAGTCGGATCCGGTCACCCTCTCACAGAGGGAGCAAATGAAATTACATGGGGATAATGTTAATAATACAAGAGTGAAATCAGTAAACCCTCTCCGACAAGTCAGGAAATCCTTGATTGACCGCTAAATTGCATACTAAGACACGGCAGAAATCCTGCGCCCCTCGGAGAAAGTGATGGCTGAGAGACAGGGAGTCAATTTTTGGGAGGGAACGTGGCGATAAAACATACCGCCAGCCTCTACGGAATCAACTTGTAAAAGATGAATTTGACTTATTTTGCGGATGGCTGCTGGTGCTGAGCAGCGCCAGCACCGGTGACGCCGACCACAAGACCCTTTAACCAACCGTTCTCACGACGGAGACCCTCGCACTCGCGCTCCAGCTCAACGACACGGTCCTCGAGCTCTTTTGCACGACGCTCGAGGGCAGCCTCACGCTCCTTCTTCTTTAGACGGAACCGCGCACTTGCTGCAGTATTTCGGCGGCGCTTATCTTCGGCTGCGGACGGAGCAGTAGCGTTGGGCTCAGACTGAGTTGATTCCTCGGGAGAGAGAGGATTGGAAGCAGGAGGATCGGTGTTGTTGTCGGCGGAAGGCGACGGTTTCTGTGCACGAATGCGTTTTGACGGGGGTGGATTGGAGGGAGATGGGATTGATGGGGATGAGGCAGTGGTGGCAGATGGAGGGGAAGGGGCGGGGTGGGAGGCGGCATGGGCGGCATGAAGGGCGAGCAGCTGGGCAAGGGAGGGGGCAGGGTGGACCTGTGGGAGAGGTGCAGGCATCAAGAGGGGGTCTATGCCAAAGGTAGTGAGGAGAGCATTGATATCGGGCGGAGCAGCATTAGGAGGGAGGACGGTGTCCTGGGCAGGAAGTGCAGCTGGAGTGGGGTCGTCGTCGTCGTCGTCGTCGGGTTTGCGTTTGTGGGGAGCCAAGGGCTCATCCGACTCAAAGGCGAGGTTTGTCCAGAGGTCGAGGTGGGCGGAGAAGTCGGGGAAGGGAGAGGCGAGGTCGCTGGCGTCCTGCTGGACGGGGTGGACGACGTTGAGACCACTCAGATTGAACGGCGCCATCACGACAAGTACTGGACAAGGGCGACGATCGCCGACGAGCGTTTGATAAGACGGGACGTCGAGCAAATTGAAACTCCGACCCGGCCGACCCTTCGGTTAAAAGACTATCACTTCCATTTTTGGTCATGAGTTGTCAGCTTCTCGGCTCGCGGGCCGGGCACCACTAGGCACCATCACATGACCACTACAGTATCATCTCCGATTCGTGGGTCATCACCGCAACATCCCGTCGCACCGGGTTCACCCTCGGGTACACAAACTATGGAAAAGGGATCAGCATCTGTCATGTCGCATTCGTGCCAACCTACCCCTTCGTTGTACTCATGCATCACCTCCGCAGCGAGTATCCCCTTGTCCTTCACAAGCCCTTCGTATGCCTTTATCAACGTCCCCGTCTGCACTCCCACAACGCACATCACCACACACATCAGCACCCAGTTCGTGCTACCAGTGCACATCCACAGCAGCGCGTGCACGGGCGAGTACACCCCAAGCAGCGTCCGCTCCAGCTCTCCCGGAATCCACATCTCCAGCTGCTGCACCGCTTCTGCGGGTACTCCTTGCGGTGGCGACGATGTCGACGGACTCGCTGAGGAAAACCCAAGCAGGAACCGCACCACAGAGGCAAAAATACGCCACAACACAAGCACCATGTACTGCAGTAGGCCGGCAATCCGACCTGCAAACGTCGACCTTGGTGTTTCGCCAGAATGGACTTGAGAGTCCCGCCGAGGCGACGGCACAAACGTGCTATGTGCAGAGTTCACCGGGTCAGCTCGAGTCCGCCGGTGAAGCTGGTATGTGCGTGTCTGCGAAAAGAGGTGCAGCGCATTCAATGTCGATCCGGTCAACAACATGCACGTCACCGGCACAGTCTGCAGGAGGGCACGTGAACAAACAGCTCGTGCCGCGTCCACACTACTCACCCAATCGAACCAACTCTGTTGGTTGCGCTCCCAGTAGAGGTCTTCCCATCCCAGGTCCGAGTCCGAAGTAGCGCGTACCTGCGACACTCTGACGAAAAAGTGAAGTGCGTGCATCAACGTCCCAATGAGCCACGCGCTCGTTCTGGGTGCCGGCAGAGGCAGGTTGTGAGGAAAGAGCGAAATTTCGAACATGACCCGGGAGGGTATCTCTGAGATGCTAGGGCATCTAATCAGCCATCTAGGATGTGTACTAAATGACAAATACTCACCGTTCAACAAACCCTTTCTTTCGGATGAAGGCTTTTCGTGGAGAAGTAGCTCCATTTGCAGTGCTCATGCGAGCCTTGCGTTTCACACTGAGAGGCGTGGCATAGGGTGGCGGTCGTCGTGAACGTGCTGCTTCCCAATCAAATGGGATGGATGAAGATATAGACGGGGTGGACGACGGGGAATCGATGAGGGACACGCGCGTCCGGGGCGTCACTGGTGTCTGGGTGCCGCTGGAGGGGCGAGGTGAGGGCGAATGAGGAGAGCCAGGGATGTTCGCCGCGTTCACCTGGGCGAAGCGACGCAAACTCATTTCGACCGAGTGCAACAACAAGAAAGAGCGAGGAAGTGTGACTACGGGCAGGCGTGTCACGTGTAACGTAACGCAAGTGTTTCTAGAAAGAAGTTGACACGCGCCTCCACCTCTCTCCCGAGTGTCCCTATTCTACCAATGTCCTCTGCCCATATCTTGAACCACAGATTCGCAAAACAGACCCCGAATATGACCCCTCCCGCAACCTGAGCCCAAGTGTGGTAACCAAGCCATACTCTGGAAAGGACGACCATGCTCGTCCATGGTACGACCACGAGCGGCGCGAACACAGCAAGTGGATGCAAGCTGGAATGCAACGGTAGGTACAAACTCCCCAGAAGCACAGAAACGGCAAAGAATGTGCATCCCGAGGCATGGGTACTGGGCATTCTGGATAATCCGAAAATCAAGCACGGAAGGCAGCATGAGGTCCCGGGAGCCATACCCATACGTGGTTTTTCGACTGTGTGCTGGTCGTTGCTGTCTAATGGTATTTTTGACGATCTTGGCCGATAGACTACATGCAAGAGCACCTGCTGCAAAGTAATTTACGCCTGCCGAACGAGTGTAGAGACAGACCAGGACGGTCACAGCGGTCGTGATTTTTGACGTCTGTACGTACTCTGATCAGATGGTCGACACGGGACATGGATCGCTTCGCACAGACCTCGTCGAGAAATCTGAGCCACGGAGGCATGCCTCAAGAAGCGTGTCGATCACGTGTCACTTTTGGACAAAACGCGATCACATGATGTTATTTGGATGCAATTCGAGTACAAATAATCCACTCCATAAAAGGAAACAATTGAAACAATTGAAGTTCGTTTTTCAACCTGCGCATTCTTGAGTTTTGACCACTCACGACCTTTGAAAACAATTCATCTCTCTTCTCCCCTCCATCTCCACCCCTCGTCTTTCCTAGACGACATTTGACAAACATCTGTTTCTATAAACCTCCACTTTACCACCACGTCTCGTCCACGAGTCCCCACTGCTTCCTTGTCGCCATCGCATTCGATCAGCGCCAGGAATTCTCCCGCAAAGATGGCTGTCCCATCATCTTCTCATCATGACCGCGAACGTGAACGTGAGCGCGAGCATCGTCACCGTTCCGAGCGACACCATCATCACCGCACCATTTCTTCAACGACACTTTTGCTTGTTCTCTCCCTCGTGTTGGCTGTCCTCGCCGTCATGCTGTCTCTCCCTGCATCCCAAAGCGCCAATGCAGCTGTAGGAAAGGACGATCCTGCTGCAACCGGTATCTGGGGATACTTCAATCCAAAACGTTCGCAAGTGTTGGTAACCCGCGAGCGTGACGTTGCAATGCGCGAAGCCGAAGTTGCACGTCGCGAGGCCGAGCTGCTTGTTGGCGCGCCTGGGGGTGTGCTTCCCACTCAGTCACCAGTTTCCTGTCCGATGTGCCCCACTCAGACTTTTATTGACATTCCTCCTGCGCAAACTATCATCAAGGAGGTCGTCAAAGAGCAAGAACTTGCTCCTCCTGGGTGGTGGAAGGAAGCAAGTGCGCGTTCCGAAGAGGTCCTCGACCGTGAACTCAGAGTGGCTGAGCGCGAGCGAGAGATTACTCGTCGGGAGGAAAGCGTCAACAAGAGAGAGCACGATGCCTCTAGGCGAGAAGCATGGATCATGGAGCAGCTTGTGTAAGTGACGGTTCCTCACAAAGATGTGCACATTATTCATGCCATGACGTCAGTCTGATCAACAGCGATAGTACTGCGGTTGAGGAAGAAGTTTACTATGAGCAGCCAGGGCCAAAGCGAAAAGTCAAGGTACCACCGCTCGTTCAGCGCCGTCCCGAGCTCTGAGATGAAGGAGGGTTTTCTGTCATTCTTTTAAAACAGAATAACAGAAGTACCTATCCATCCAATCCTTTGTAGAGTTCGTCTCCCCTCCTTCATCCGGGCTTGGGGGACAACGGTCTTCATTCTCTGTCCCCCTCGTCTTTTGAGGTGGGGGGGAGATCAGTTGGTGGCGTGCCATTCAATGAATTTGATTTTGACGTGTCAGAACGCGATCGAGAGTTGACCTCGTGATTGCTCAAGGCAATTTTTGTTTTCTGTTTGTTTTTTGGCCTTGCATTCGCGCGCTACCAACTGGTTCCCCTTCACACGATGCAGAACATTTTGCTGATCTTGTTCTTTCCCTCTATCCAATAGGAACTTCCGCCTATCGTTGTCGCCGAAACTGAAACTAAAACTATTATCCAATATGAAACTCTCCCTCCACTAACTGTCACCGTCCCTCCACCAGCCAACACACGTCGTGCAGCGTTCCCTACTCCCGAGGGTGTATCGCCGTCTCTGTCAACTGCCATTCCTCGTACTACCGCAATCACGTTTGAAGAGGAAATCATCAATGAGCCTCTGGGGGCAGAAAGGATTGAGGAGTACGAAGTCGAGGAGTATGAAGAAGACGATGCTCCTATGGCCGTGCGAAGGAACGCGAAGCCGGGAAGGCGACCCCCTCCACGAAGTGGGTGGCTTTGGTAGAGAGATGGTTTTGTTATTGGATATCTGCTTTTCTTGTCCCATCATCCTGTCTTGACCATTTCCCTTCTTGCACTGCGGGCCCCTTGCTTCATTTTTTTTTCTCCACAGCCGCGTGCTTTCGTCCCCTTGTGACTATCATCCCTGTAAATCCTAGGCTACGACATGATGCGATATGACTCGACCGACAACCGCACACGGACTCTTTGCTTCTGATACCTGCGTTGTGGATTGCTACTGCCGAGGTCCTCCTGTCCTCCCTGAATTCCTGAATAGATGTACATTAAGATAGGTTATGGGTAACCAGCCTTGTCTCGGACCTGCAAACTTTAAATGGCGACAGCCATTATGTCGTTAACAAGATCACGCTCTTTAAGTAATTGCGTGTCGCGTGTCACTGAGCCACTTTCTTTCATCTCACCATTATTTCTCCAGGATTGACGGTCACCCATTGCTAACGACCGTGACGCGCGTCGATAAGCTTCGCTGAACACGAGCTGTGCCGGGGTCCGAATAGTCATCAAAACGTATCCGGCGGTTAAGCACGATGCCTTTCGTCCGATGCAGAGTACGTTATGCCACATTCATTCACGCTCCGAGTCAGCATTCAAACGTTGCCGCTAGTTCTACACCGAAAGTGGCGAACCATTGAGAGGGGGTTGTCACAGAAAGGGTGCAGGATGCGCTTTCATTCATCCCGAAGATTCTGACTGGATCAATGCTCCACCTCCTTCATTCAAACCAAGAGACAAGAGTGGCGATTCAGTGCGGTTGACTCCAGTTCGACCCTTTCGGAATGCTGAAATGTGATCAGGTGCCCTTCAAGCCTTGGGGTGGCAAGCGTGGCGCCGCTGCTCCCTCTGCATGGGATAGTGGCAGGAATGCTGCCACTAGCACTGCCAACACTGGGAGCGGTTGGGATACCGGGGGTGGTTGGGAGTCCGTGGGTGGGTGGGGTACCGGGAGCGGATGGGGTACTGCGAGCGGATGGGACGCAGGAACCTCTGTGTCCACACCGAATCAGGGCCCGGAACCCCCAGACCCGAAGAGCCCATCTACCACAAAACCTTGGGGCACCTCCGCTCCCACAAACGAATCGGATGGAAATACGAAAAAGAGCGAACACGTGTGGGGAGGAGGTGCAGACAATGCTACAGGGTCTGGATGGGGAAGCACTCAGAATGAGGGAGCAGGTTGGGGGAACAACAGGGACGCGGACAAGGCTGCGGGGTCTGGATGGGGAAGCGCTCAGAACGGGGGAACAGGTTGGGGGAACAACGGGGACGCGGACAAGGCTGCGGGGTCTGGATGGGGAAGTGCCAAGAACAGCGGGTGGGGAGTAGGTTGGGGGGACAACAATGACACAACCAGCTCCTGGGGAGCTTCTGATCCAATGATCGTGGACAATCAGGCCGAAAAGAATACCGAACAGAACAAGAGAAAGGGCAAGGTTGTCCCTGCCCCTCCACGCATCCGTATTCCGGACAACGAGAACAGGAAAATCAAAATTTCGGGAGCGAATGATGAGCCACTTGGCCCCAACAAGCGGGGAGGATCTCGTAGTTCTAACCTCGCAACCACATCGACCCCCGTGACTGCTTTGACTCCTGTTGCTACGACGCCCACCGACTCATTCCGCGTCAAGCGCAAGCGTGATGGTGCATCTGATGAGAAATTAGATGTCTTTAAGGAATACGTCAAGTACGTCTCATCTCCCTTGCAATTTTTTTCTTTCACCCATTGCGTTGACAAGGACCTGGGAGCGTGGTGTTAGGGCACGGTTCTTGCTCGCCGAAGCTGAGGCTAAACGTGACCGTTGGTTCCGCACACAAAAATCTGCCTGTTATGCACGTATAGGCGAGGCAGGGCGCAAGAGACTCGACGGCCAACGTACCGAATGCGATAAAGAGGTCAGCTTACAAAATCAGAAGCTCTCTCATGCTATCACATCGCTTGTGGCATTCCATGATACGATTTCATCCAATCTTGACTTGGGCCAACGTTACAACATTGGCGAGGAAGCGGAGAAGTTCATCGTAGAGTCAAAAGCTTTCGTTGATGAGGCCCGCGCCCTCCTTGTCACGCACGTTCTCAGGGACAAGAATGGCGTACAACCGGGCGACATCCAGAAACACCCTTCAGGAGCCGACGCCACCCCCATCGACTCCTTGCGAAGCCAGGTCCGAGATCTCGAGTGGCGTTTCGACCAAGCGCAGACGGAACTGACTCTCCGGCACCGGCGTGACATTCGCTCCGAGATTGACGAACTTATAACTGCGAAGATCGCAGCTTTGCGTGTGGCACGTCAGCGCGAGATTGATCGAGTTGCCTCGCAACCACGCGCGGAGATCGTTATTCCGCCCCACGCCCTCGAGAGTATAGCGGGCGCGGTCCAACAGGCCATGGAATTGGATGCAAAGGTACCTCACACAGTCGAGGATATTCGCGTTCTTCTTCTTCGAGTGGATGCGACGACCAAGCGGGTCAGCGAACTTGAAGAAGAACTCTCTGTGAACAAGGCGGTATACACAAAGGTACATAGCGGCATCACTCTTTGGTTAGGCATGAGTTTGAGTTTCCTTCCTAGCAGGTGCAAGAGATGGGTGCGGAGAAGGAGGAAACTGAACGGAGGATGAATGAACGGCTGGAGAAAATACGAGAACAGTTCGAGCAGCTGGTTGCATCGCAAGTGGCAGGTCCTGCTGCACAGCCTGCCATGTCACCCACCATTTGCAATTCACGAGACAACCTGATGGAAAGCCTTCGGCCTGCATTTGAGGCAGTCTTGGACAAATTTTATGAACGGGAAGTTCGACCGACTATCGAGTCATTGCAACGGGTTGTCGTCGAAGTATCCGACCACCATCAAGAAGAAGCGATTAAAGTGCTGTGGGGCAAGATACAACCTGCCATGAACATGGTCGCAGGGGTTTCTCGATGGCTGGACTCGCAGGAGCTCGGACTCACTGCGCCTGTTGAGGTGGCAAATCATACATATGGAGGTGGTTCATAGCATTATTTCCATTCGTAGTAATCTTTCTTTGTACGATACCACACCAACGCTATATTGACAATCCGCACTGATCAAGTCTAACTGGTATTTCTCCTGCTTGATCGTCCCCTAATGGCGAAAGAAAAGCGCTGTAACGTATGTCTCATATTACAGCAACACCCGTCGAATTTGACACCTCCTTTTCACTAGCTGTTCGATGATAATGGCAGGCCGAGGCGTCTGAAGGATGGTACAATGGGATGTTTTAGGGATGCCAGTGCTTGCAAGTTTGCACACCCGCACGAACGTGGATGGAAGTCTGCTCATTCTTCTCTTCCTCCCAAACACGAACTTGTGGTCGACTCGGACTCCGAATTCTATTAC
The DNA here is from genome assembly GCA_025782845.1 of Boletus coccyginus. Lineage (NCBI taxonomy): Eukaryota > Fungi > Basidiomycota > Agaricomycetes > Boletales > Boletaceae > Boletus > Boletus coccyginus. The sequence continues at coordinate 30,002 of JAHZSR010000039.1, read as the reverse complement.
AGCCTCGTGCATCTTGATCGTTCAAGGGATCACCGCGACCGTGACTGGGACAGGGACAAGGACAAGGACAGAGACAGAGACAGAGACAGAGACAGAGACAGAGACAGGGACAGGGACAGGGACAGGGACAGGGATAGGGACAGAGACAGAGACAGAGACAAGGACAAAGACAGAGCCAGGGAAAAGAAACGGGGGAGGGACACTCAAAAGAATTCGAGTTCGTCGCTCCTAGGATCTCCTCCGCGTCGAAAGGACAGCGGCACGACTATCCGTGCCTCTCCTGGCCCACCCTCTCGCAGGTCGACTTTTGACGATGCTATGGACGGTAGTGGCGGGTCACCTGCCCTCTCAACATTTTCAGACCAGCTTGAAAGGCTAAGAAAAGACAACAAACACCGCACCAATGATCCCTTGCTCTCGAATCACATCCCTTCTACATCACGCCGTTCACGCTCTCATTCTAGGGACAGGGGCAGAGACAGGGAGCGAGTTGACTTGCGAAGTAAAGTTCCACCTGCCGGAAATCATCTCCCAGCCACCCGCAGCACAAGCAGCTCAATCGCCCCGCACCCCTCGACTTTGCCCCCAGAACCTCCCAAGCCACCACCGATGCTCCCTCCCCCTCTGCCGCCTCCAGTCCTCGAAGTACCTAAAGTGCCATCCTTTGTCTCTAATCAGCAGACAACTACCTTGAGAGAAACTGCATCGAAAAAGCTGAAAGAGCTTTCCGTAGATGAACAGAGGTCAGCATGGCACGAACGGATCGAGTATGTTCATATCATACTTTTCCTTGTCCACTGACTCACATCCTCTGGCTTAGCCTCATGTTTACTTCAATCACATCGCGTCGTGATTACACCAAACTAGAGTCCGACCTATCTCAAATACGTCTGCTCTCCAGCTCTTCTTTCGCGAATAACATGCCTGAAACCAACCGTGCGCATATAAACGCCCAGAAAATGGCGCTGGAGCTCCAAATGGAGGTTAAACGCAAAGAGATCAATGAAACTGTTCAGAAACTCATTGGGGGCAATTTTTGGCCTGTCCTAGGTGCCCCGCAAATTTCGGAGATGGAAAAAACGCTAGAGGAGTCGAAGAAGTACGTTTTGGAGGTGAGAAGTTTGTTGGACGATGTAAAGAGCAGTTGTGCGGCGCTCCTCAAGACGACTGCAGACGATTGGACACAAGATTCCGATCGGCCGTCCAAACGAAGAAAGCTGGAGGGAGAAGCGGGGCAATCCACTAGTGGGAACGCAGAATTCATGACCGAGGACACGACGGGGGAGTTGGAAGCATTTTGCGATAAACTCACGGAGCTTGACCGTCACCTCGCTGAACTCGAGAATGACATTACCCAACGTGATGGAGTTGTTTCAGATGAAATTGAGCTCCACATAGATGCTCGACTGGAAGAAGAAGACGCACTTTATCCATCTGTTAAGGAACCGGGAGAGGTGTCTCAATCCGAGATCGAGGCTGTTGTCGATGCAAAGAGCAAGGAATTTGTGCGTGCTGTCGCGGTAACGGGCGAAGAAATCGGAGTACTGGCAGTGGAGGTCGCAGAGTTGATCACAAAGGTGAACGCTCTGGAGTCTAGGTGTAGGACATTGGAAGCAGAAAACCAAGAGTTCAAAAATAAACTTGCCCAGGTTTGATTTATTGCTATTGGCCTTGGGAAGTGTGGGAGGCAATCTAACATCGTTTTTACAGGACACTCTCCAGCATGCGAAATCCCAAGATTCCTTGGTCCGCCGTGATAAAGAGATTGAAGCCATAGCGGCAGCATTACAAGCCTACATTTCACAAGCGCCTGCCGGTCAAACAACAGGTGATCTTCCCTCCGCGGAGTACATCATCGAATCACTCGACAGCCAGCTCGAAGGTCTCTTCAGGGATAAATTCTGTACAACAATGGTCAACATTCAGCAGGAAGTCTTTAGTAAGGTCCAAGAAAGCCACAATCGCACACTCGATACTGTTTCACCAAAAATCATGCTATTGCTGAAGATGGTCAACCTTATTACAGCTCGGCTAGGAAAGCCCGACATGGACGCTGTGAATACTGCATAGGCAGTGGCGCCGAGGCCCATCCCATGTATCATTTCCGTTTGCTTGATCTTTTTCTCGCATCTTCAATGTAACGTACTTGCGACGCATCATCCATTCAGCTTGACCGTATACAAAGAGGACATTCATTCAGTTACGTAGTCGCATATTTGCAGTGATAGGTAAGAGTAATGCTGCAGGAGTCTTTCAATCAAGTTCGGAGTCGTCTTGGCTAAAGGCTGCTGAGTAGGCAAGGATTGTCCCGTACACCAGCCTGAGGGAAAGAACTATTAAACGTCAAGGTAGGAAACGGTAGTTGTACACACCCGCCACCGATTATCGACATGATACAAGCTCCTGGTCTTATCACTTCCGAATGTGTAAGAACAACAGGGAGTGCAAATCCGGAAACGACGATTATGGAGGTAATGAACCGTCCGAGGTCAACAGGTCCGGTACTAGCCTCGTATGATGAGAATTCGTCCGCTCCACAGTGTGCGAACAATGCGTTGGGAAGAGGTGCCAACACGAATGTGAGTGCTGTGGGGAGATATATGGGTCATGGACCACTTGGTGGCCAACTTATGGACTCACCAACCAAGAGAGGTAGCCAGTTGGTCCAGAGGGCACATGAAAGGATGATAAGTAGGAACCCAACAGCAAGAACAAAGGACAAGAGAATGACGGCTTCGTCTGTGCGTTAGCCTAGTTCAGCGGGAATCCAACGGCATAGACTCACTTCTCAGTCCTGCCGCTGCCATAGTGCTGGTGTACAAAGAAGCGTTTGGTCGTCCGCTGCGCAAGGCGCAAGTTGCTTTCGCCTTGCTTGGACCATATTAGGTAATCGTAGCGGCGCGCATGCGCCCAGTCCCCAACTCCTTGGCCAGGAAAACTATTTTCTTGTGGAAACTTATCCATTGCTCAACGGAACCGATTGACACGATAACACGGCAACCCACATGGGGCAACAAGAGATAATAATTTTTAGTAGATATTGTATACCAAAAAATATGGGGTCCAACGCTTGTCCCTTGGCTTGTCCCGTCTCACTTAAGTCCTGTATCCATAAGTGGACATCGATCAAGCTCTTTTTACGGTCGGCGTTAGGGTCGGCGACTGACCAAATAACTGCTCGTCCACCTTGTACTTTTCTTCGTCAAGATGAGCAGCACGGGCGGAGATACTGGGACCACAACGACAAAAGAAAACGACTCATATTATCACTGTCACGGTTTGTGTCAGTCAATTTCAAAAGAAGACATTCACAAAGGACAGCACTGACCTTGCATGTGGGCAGTGTGACTGAGGGTTTGTTTCTATTGTTTCCCAGTCCTACAGTTGCCATGTGCGTCCCTTTCTTTCACTGCCTCCTAATTGGCTGTTCTTCACACTGTTATGTTTGTAATGTCCATCATCGACATTGAAGGCTCAGAGAAATACATGAATGTTATAGATCTCCAAGTACTATGATGAGAGGGGTATAAAATACAACCTTGAGAATGCACAGGTCAGTCCTCAAGGCCAAAACACAGATGAATGATGGCATGGGACAGCACCAACACAACCTACCACAGCTGCATCCAATCTGAAAAGTACTCCTTGTAAACCATCGACTTGATCAGTGCTATCCAACGCCATCAACACCATGAATTGCCAAGAGTAGGACATCCCGTCCAGATCACTGAGGTATTTATGTAACCAACATTCACCGAGTACCAAGCCTGTGAGACAATAAAATTTGTACAGTTTATCTTCCCCACCAGTGTACCTGCTGACAGATGAGACAAACGTGTCCATGATGTCCTTGTTGACATCTTTGGCCAGGGCGGTGGTTGAGATGAAGATATCAGGCTGCAAAGGCAAAGCATGTATGATCATCAGAATGTTTGGGTCACGATATGAGCTGTAGAGTTGACATGCACACATCGCATTCATGGCTATGGCATTGTAGTCGGAGCTGGGCATTGGGGTATTGCACCTGTTGGGATAGGGTGCTGGGTGTTGGGGGTGCACACCTCACATGCATGCCATGTTGGATAATGGGTGGTGTGGTGGTCATTGGTCCATTGAAGTTGGTGATGAAAGAAGACAACTCAACAAGGGCTGGGCCATGCACAACACTAACAGGAGTGAGCAGGCAGACTTGGTAGATGTGCCTGCAGAACTCACTAGGTTGAGGCGAGACTTACTTCTCTCAGCTGTGCCACTGTCTGCTTGCGCACATTGATCAGGGATGGCAACTTCATACTCGTGTCAATGATATGGCCACCATCACCAGCACATATTTTGCACATGTATCGGCACTCCATCTTCGCTGTCTGTGTCTTGTTAGACAGTGAGCAGGTATATTCTGGGGATGGAAATGGACAAGCTGTTATCATATCCATGAGATCACTTTGAATGATTGCAGACTGGAGAGCCACAAAGAGGGCATACTTGGCATTGAGGAGTATGGGGAATATGTGATTACATTCATCTCTTCTAATCAGGAACTGATGGCACATTACCTCATTTTGAAAGTCATGGTAGAGACAACAAGATTCACGTTTGGCAGCATCCAACTTCAGCTGCCAGTGTCCATCCAACAGGGTGGGACAGCTTCTTTGCTGGATTAACCCCCCTCTGCTGTGTTATTTCTGTCAATATTAGGAAAAAGCTCAAAGTCTACATTAAGCTATGTAGTATATATAGCACTAGTAGTGCCATTGACATCCCCCCTACAACAAAGCATGATGTAATGTACATGGTTTCTATGTATGCTATGATAGCGACCTGTGACATAACTGTCACAACTCACAACGTTCAACATGGCTCTATGTAGTCTGTTGTAGCACAATGTTGCATCTCACTTTTAGCTACATACAACCCATAGTCTGTGGTAGGTCTCACTTGAACCAAATGAATGTTCAACAATCACTTTATATAACAATGTAGTTGAAACATTGTAGTTACTGGACTCAACATTGTTGAAAATGTTGGCTATTGCAATGACAAACATGTCTATATAGTATCTATGCAGTCAAAAAAATCATGAGCTCAATAATCATCTGATTCCTTCAAGTCTGCTTGCTCATCCTCTGAATCATTTGCTGGGATGCGGATCTGATTCTCCATTGTCTGACTGCCTGTTTTCAACATCCATGTCAATGGGTTCCTCACCATCAGTGTCCTCTGACTCCGTGTTGTTGTGTTGGTCTGCAGCACCTTCCATGCACTTGTACTTGTCTATCACATTCAGGAAAGCATGATTGGATATTGCTTTCATGAGTTTATCTGTTTGTACATATACCTGAATTGACAATGCCAGTGTGTGCACTGACAACATCTCATGTCAACAATGTCAACTACAGATACAAAATACATACCAGCCGTGGTCATAGGCTTGTTGGAGTAGCTTTGCAAGTAGTCCTATTGGGGCTGTCATGGTCTGGAATTCTTCAAGCAAAGCCAGGTGGCTTTTGGACACTGCGGAGTATTTATGTCCTTTGAACACAATCATTTCACGAATGCCAGACTCCCATTTGTTGATTGCACACTCGATCTGTTCTATGTAGTCAGTAGCGCAGCCTTGATATGAGTTGAAACATACAGCAGTGAGGGTTAGTGCAAATCCTGCAATTAGAAAGGGCTTGTAATATTTCGCCCATCGAATGCCATCGTCACTCTGGTTCTTAAACAGTATGGTGTTGATCACTTGCTGGATAGCAGGCATTATGTATATACTGGTATGTTCATCAAGTATTTCACTGCAGAACTTCGTGCATTCATAAGCATGGTCAGCTGCACAATAAGTCTGAGTGGCATGCACCTGGAATATGAATGCCGAGTCCTGTTTCAGTTGCAGGAACAGTGCACGATTGTGGTTAATGGTACTGTCATCTGGGCCAGTATCAAATCCATATACTGCCCCAATAATGGTATGGGCCTTTGATTTGAATTGGCCCTGTAGATGAGTTGTGCAGGCAGTGATCTGATATGGTGAAATTGGCTCATGCCCCACATGGCCATAAAAAGGAAGTGCATACCAACTTCAGCACTCCTGCATCATGTGAAATATCAACATGGTGGTGATGACAGGCCTTCTTCCATGCTGCTCTGGCCCACTCAATCTCCTTGACAGGCAGGGCAAATGGATCATTGCCAAGCAAGGTTGTGCAATAAATTCTGATGGCAGTCTGAATGATGCTTCAGGTTCCTCTGTCATAGTCAGCAACCTTTGAACGTACACTACCTACAAGATCACCACCATGTGTGGTCTTTAGATTCAATGGTGTACAGTCATTGGACTCATGATCACTCAAGACCACTGAGTGATGCTTGTGCTTTCTTGGCAGTAGTTCCTCATCAGCAGTTTCATTCTCATCATCAATGCTGAGAACTTCCAGCTCAATGCCGACAACCTGACTTTTGCTGCTTGGTTACCATTAGCATGATATGAGTACAAGATGGTCATTAGCTTATGGGGGATATGGTGTAGAGTCCCGTGCATGCACCTGCTTCCTGGATGGATTCACATCCAGGATGTTGAAATATGCTTTCTTGCATTTCAGTTCATTCAATTTGGTAGGTGAGGTGGGCATTTGACCGAGAATGCCCACAGTATTTGCAGGCTAGCTGCTGGTCAGTCATGTAATTTGTATGTAGTACTTGGACAAACCTTCGGATTGACCTGTGAATCCTTGTATACAGTTTTCTTGTTGACAGTACTGGCCATGCTGGATGCTGGTGGGACTCTGCTCTGGTGGACCACCAACAGTGCTGTGGGCATGGTAGGCCACATGGCAAACTTGGTAGAGTGGATGCTTGAGTGAATGCTCCTTGTCATGAACTAGTAAGCAAGGGTTAGCAGTGTATCTGTTGTGGATGCAGTGCATACCACATTGTCTGGTTCAAGGTTGACAGGCCTTCCTGCATGAGTGCGGGTTGGTACCTTTAAAGTTGCAATCATGAATGGATCTGACTTTGCTGTCTTGTTGACTTGCTCACATTTGTGGGCCAGTGTCTCACGCCTCTTTGCTTTGGCATGAGCCTGCTGCATAGATGTACATTGGGCATGATCGTTCTTGTCTGCAGGACATGAGTGAATGAGTGGACTGAGAGAGAACCATTTGCTGCATCTAACATCACCTGCACCTTCTCAGTGGGCTGGTGCACATGACTGGATTCAGTCCTAGTCACTGGCAATTGTGAAGACATCAGTGCTACATGGGTTTCAGCATCAATGAGCATGGCAAGGTAGTAAAAACAGAGACAGCATCTACATAAATAGGTCAGCTGGGTGACAGGGCGCAAGGAACCCCTTTGAAAAAAAAGTGATGGCCCCTGCATCAAAGAAGTGGCAGTTAAAAAAGTGATGACCCCCCTTAAAAAAAAGTGACAGCTCCTGCATTAAAAGAGACAGCCCCCCAAAAAAGACCTGGAAAGGAAGTAATAAGAACATGATAGATATGAGGGACAAGAAGAGAATGGAGACCCTATATGAAGACTATTGCACTCTGTTAGATAGCTTGGTGCCTCGCCAGTGGTTTCTCTGGTTCTTCTCTTACCATGCCTTGTTTTGAGCATACTGACCAATTTGCACCAAGCCAATGTGGCCACTGTGGCCAGGCATTCCCCACACAGACTGGTGTATGACATCATATCAGGCATTTGCCACATTGTCAAGCAGTGGTCTTGCAAAACCCAGTTGGCCGACATGCAGCAAGAAATAATCAGAGTGGCAAGGCACTCATTGACAATGAGAGTGTTGAGACTCATACTGATGTCAACATCTCCAACCTTGATATGCATCCTAATCTCTTCCATGACAATAACAGGCTAATCTGTGAATGCACTAATGAGGAACCAATAATTTCAAGATATATACATGAGTTTGATGAGGGATCTGCAGCTGATGTCCTTGGATCAGTGAAAACTGTGTTCAAGTCAATGCAAGATTTACAAGATGCATCAGAGAAAGGTACCTATGCCCTGTTCACAGACTGTAGCGAGTGGGAATTGGCTGACTGGCTTGTGAAGAATGTGAATCAATGAGCTACAGATGAGTTCCTGAAATTGCCAATTGTAAGTCATGTCAGTCCATACCATGCATAGCACTCACAGTTGGTGTGTGCAGACATGCAAACAGATCCAACTGACCTATAAGAGCACTCACACATTCATGAAGGCAATCGACCAGCTTTCTACTGGCCCAGAATGGCAGTGCAAGCTGGTACAAGTGCACAGTGATGCAGAGGGACCCAGCAAGGCCAGAGATGCTGATGAAGGTGAAGCTGAAGAGCTGGAGTTGTGGCTACATGATCCTCTGGCCTGTGTGCATGAGTTACTCAGAAATGCACTGTTTAAGAATGAAATGGCATACGAACCTGAAAAAGTCTATAGCAACTCTCATGTGGGAACACGCCAATATGACGAGATGTGGTCTGGGGACTGGTGGTGGAAAACTCAGGTAAGTACCTGTGAAACAGCTTGTCAGCAACATGCACTGATAGGAAATACTTAGTTGTGGCTGCCAGCAGGGGCAACTGTGTTGCCCATTATTCTTGCCTCTGACAAAACAGAGTTGTCACAATTTCAGGGGTCCAAAATGGCATGGCCAGTATATCTGATCATCAGCAACATCTCTAAACATATCTGTTGTTATGGTTTTTCTCCTTTTCCCTCGTCTCTATCTTTTTCTCTTTCCTCGACAAGTACACCTCTTCTTAGGTCTCTCGTGGACAATATGGGATGTGGGTCTTTTACTGATTAGTCCTTTCCATTCTACGTTTGTACTTCTTTGATCTTTTCTATCATTTTCCTTCTTGTTCTATGGACGACTATCTCCTCGGCCAACTCTCTTATGTCGGCCTCGTGGTTCCTATCTCCTCCTCGTGTTACTGCGGATGACGCGTACGATTACATCATTGTTCTCTTACCTTCCCTATCATTCCACGATGACGCATCCCTTAGTACTTATACCCTCTAGTCGTGTACATGTATTCTCATTCTCATTCTACGCAATCATAGCGTACTCTTGAATCCTGCAGTCCGATTGACTCAGTACCTTCGTCACTCACCACCACTCGTAAATCCCTGACGTCCGATTGACTCAGGCCTTCATTCATTGTACTTTGAGAACCATTGATCCTTGAACTTCCTCTGATGCTGAGTCTCTTCGTGAGTACCTCCAGAGAAGTAATCCCTCGAGACTATCCTTTGGGTATGCTTCGCGTAACAAAAGAACGAGAATTATCTTTTGTCCCTCCTATCTAGGAGCAGGACACCCCCACCATTGAAAAGATTTCCAACCACGCCCTTCGCCGTGCCTATGGGCTACCACCTGACAAAAACTCTTCGGATATCGACGTCGACTTCCAAGACCCTGAACCTAGTGAACCCCCTCGCACCACTGTGAACCCGTACCAGGCCTTAGTCCCTGTACCCCCTTGATCACCAGGAACCCCTAGACAATCTCGCACCCCACCACCCCCTCATAACCCCAGTGAACCTATTCCCATGTCTCACGCCCCCACTGAACTCAAAGCAGCCCTCCCCGCTGACTTTTCAGCAGAACCCTCTGACGCTATGCGATGGATCAAAGCCATGCGCACATACTTCGCTATTAACAAGGACATTTATACCCTCGATTCTCAGTGCATCATGACCACATTGAACAAGATGAGTCAAGGACATGGAGTCTCCTTCTCCGAAATGTGGTATGACAAGATGGCCGACATCCATGCTGATCCTCTGGACCTTACTTTCGACAAATTCGCCGAAAACTTCGAATCCACATTTTTCCCCTTTGACACCAAAGCCACCGCCCGCCACGAACTTTTGAAACTCACGCAGAAATCCTTCCGCCACCCTGATGGAGTCCATGATGACGGATTCCAAAAATACATCACTGACTTTCAGAACCTCTCCACCCATGCAGGAATCTCTGATGACGTCACCCTCATCGACCAATTCTCTTTGGGGCTTGACCAACAACTGGCAACTATGATTCTTTCCATGGCAACAATTCCCACTACCGTCAAGGAGTGGATTGAGAAGGCCAAGACATTCCATGCGCAGAAGATGCGCATTCTCGCCCTAAAAGGAGGCAGACCCTCCTCGTTTTCTCGACCGTCCTCCTCCCGTGATCCCAACGCAATGGACGTTGACGCTGTCACGATCACCAAACTTAACCCCCAGGAACGTGCCAAATGTATCCGTGAAGGCCGATGTTTCCATTGTCACAACACGGGACATAATGCCAATCAATGCAAGAACCCTTTCACTCGCCCATCTCGCCCTCTGATCACTCGTCCCCAGAACATTTGCATCGCGGATACTACATCTTCCACCCCTGCTGCCACGACTTCTTCCCTCCCTACCCCCTCTGACCTCTCGTCCTTCGTCAACTCCCTTAAGACCCAGGGGAAGGACAAAGGGGAGATCCTCCAAGTCCTCCAAATGTGTTATGAGGACTCCACATCCACTAAAGAAGAAGTATCTATTTTGAACATTAGTCAGCATTTTTAAACCGGGGAGTTGCACCGACGTCTTCTTCCCTTGATATTCACCATGTACTTGTAGCACCTCAAAATGAACGCACTCTTTGTTTCCCTGTAAAACTACAAGTCGGTAACCAAATCGTCGTCACCACCACCCTCATCGATTCCAGTGCTACTGGAAACTTCATAGACCTAGGACTTCTCTCCCACATGAATTTCCCTATGATATGACTCCCGAACCCTATCAAAGCCTACAATGTTGACGGGACTCTTAACAAGAGAGGTACCATTTTATGGAAAGCCAAACCCCTCGTGCACATCGCCAAACGACCCGAACATCTTGAACTCATGGTTGTTTCTCTCAAACGGAAACAGATCATTTTAGGCATGCCCTGGCTAAAGTCTCAAAATCCTCAGATTGACTGGGCCTCCCATACCCTCTCCTTCCCTCGTGTTCCCTTCAACTCTCCTGTAGAGGAACCTCCCCGACATTATCTCCTCCGCCTCCTCGACCTTGATGTTGATCAAGAAATCTCCTCCTTGTTTTCTGAACATTACCCTGATGGGGTTGATGTGTCTCCTAGTGAGTATCATCCCCTAAGCGAAATGATCAACAAGATCACACTATCCACCCAACTTGCCCAAAAGGATAAACCTCTCGAAACCTCTCTTCCCACTTGGTGCAAAGACTTTGAAGATGTCTTTTCTGAAAAGACTTATAATCAACTCCCGCCACACCGTTCTTTTGACCACACCATCGAACTCAAACCTTCCTTCGTCCCAAAGATTGCCAAAGTGTACCCTCTTAATCTGAAGGAACAAGACACATGTCACACCTTCATTGACGAACACCTCAAGACAGGACATATTATCCCGTCTAAATCTCCTCAAGCCGCACCCTTCTTCTTTGTCCCTAAGAAAGATGGATCCCTTCGCCCTTGTCAGGATTACTGATACCTGAACTCCCACACTATCCGCAATGCATATCCACTTCCCCTCATCCCTCCTCTTATCGATCGAATGAAGAACTCCACTTGGTTCACTAAATTCGACATTCGTTGGGGATACAACAACATTCAAATCAAGAAAGTGGACCAGTGGAAGGCTGCGTTTGTCACTCCTTATGGACTGTTCGAACCCACTGTTATATTCTTTGGTTTTTGTAACGCCCCTCCCACCTTCCAGGCTTTCATGAACCATACCTTCGCCGACATGATTGCAGAAGGCTGGCTTGAAATCTACATGGATGACCTTGGAATTCATACTGATGGTGATCTCGCTCTCCACCACAAATGCACTCGACATGTCCTCTGTCGTCTTCGTGAACACAACCTCTCCCTCAAGATATCTAAATGTACCTTCAACACCTCTTGTATTGAATTCCTTGGCATGATCATTGGCCAAGGACAAGTCAGGATGGATCCCATCAAGACCGCTGCAATCCATGATTGGCAACCCCCCACTTCCGTCAAGGGGATTCGTTCATTCCTTGGATTCGCTAATTTCTACCAGAAGTTTATCCCCAACTTCTCCAACATGGTCGCTCCCTTGACTTTACTTACTCGAAAGGATCAACCCTGGCTTTGGACTTCCCTCCAACAACGTGCCTTCAATTCGCTCAAAGCTACTTTCTCCACTGCTCCTGTCCTTGCTATTCCTGATGTCACTCGCCCTTTCTCTATTATGACTAATACCTCCCTTCTCGCTGCTGGCACAGTTCTTCTCCAAGCTGACACCAACGGAGACCTTCACCCCTGTGCATATTTCTCCTGCACGTTCACGCTCGCCGAATGTAACTATGATATTTATGATCGCAAACTTCTCGCTGTCATCCTCGCCCTCTCAGAATGGCATTATTACATCCTTGGTACCACTCATCCCATCACAGTTATCACGGACCATAAGAACCTTTTCTACCTTAAGGACCTGTGTAAACTCTCTCGTTGTCAGGCTCGCTGGTCTCTCTTCCTCCAGGACTTTGACATTCTTTGGAAGGTCCTTCCTGGCACTCAGATGGCCCCCGCTGATGCCCTCTCTCGTCGTGACCCTGTTGATACTCCCCAAGACAACGTTGACTCTTCTATCGTTCCTGATCCCATAGTTATTAACGCTTTGAACCTTACCTTGGCCTCTCATATCAAAAATTCTTCGTCCTCCGATCCCCTTGTTCTTCATGCCCTTGCCAACCTTGATGATGGCTCACCTTTATTTCCTTGGTCTTCTCTTTCTGACTGGTCCTTTGATAATGGCCATCTTTATTTTCATAATTGTATGTATATTCCTCCATCATCTCGCTCCGCTTTACTTCACTCGATTCACTCCTCCCCACTTTCTGGCCATTTGGTCATTTCCGTACAAAAGCCATTCTTGAACGCGATTTTTGGTGGCTTGGTCTTTCTTCTTTTGTTTCTCATTTTGTCGCTGGTTGCTCCATCTGCCAACAAAACAAAGTCCTCACCCACCCGACCACCCCGCCCCTTCTCCCCATCTCCTCATCGTCTTCCCTTCCATTCCGCCAACTCTCCGTCAATCTTGTCACCGATCTCCCCCTCTCCAATGGTTTTGATTCCTTAATGGTCGTGGTCGACCATGGTCTTACTAAGGGGGTAATCCTTGCTCCATGCTCAAAAATGGTTGATGCCAAAGGGATCGCCCAACTCTTCTTTGATTTTGTCTTCAAACGTTTCGGCCTCTACGACTCCATCATCTCTGATTGAGGCCCACAATTCGCCTCTGCCTTTGCAAGAGAGCTGGCTCGCCTCCTCAAATATGACGTCCACCTTTCCACCGCCTATCATCCCCAAACTGACAGACAAACCGAACGAGCCAATCAAGAGATTGAGACGTATCTTCATATCTTTTGCACTCATAACCCACATGATTGGGCTAACTTCCTAACCTCCACCGAGTTTATCCATAACTCTGTTCCCCATAGTTCCACAAAGGTCTCCCCATTCTCTCTACTATACGGCTACAAACCTCGCACATACCCCACTCTCAGAAAGATGTTCATCCCAGCTTTGGAAAATCGCCTATCCTCCCTGAAACATGCCCGAAAAGAAGCTCTCGCTGCACATGAGTCCGCTCGTTGGATCATGATATCCTGCTCTTCTCGTAAGTTCTCCCCTTGGAAAGTAGGCGATAAGGTATGGCTAGAAGGCACCAATCTCCACCTCAGCTACCCTTCCCGAAAACTCGCCCCTAAATGTCATGGACCATTCGAGATTTCTCAGGTCCTATCTCCCCTCACCTATCGCCTCCGTCTCCCTCCCACATGGAAAATTCACGATGTATTCCATGCCACTCTCTTATCACCCTATCGCCAAACCAAAGCACATGGTCCTTCTTTTCCCCGACCTCCGCCGGACCTCATTGACACCGAAGAAGAGTACGAAGTTGATCATATTGTATCTCATAAAGGGTTACAAGGTCGCCGCTTGTACTTAACCACATGGAAAGGATACTCTTCAGCCGAAAATACGTGGAAACCTGAGAATAATCTCCGCCATGCTCTCCTCTTATAAACGGACGCATCATTTGTCTTGATCCCCCATTCTTTTCCTCCTTCTCTCTACTCGAGAAGCGGTGTTTCTTTGTGAAGTACCCCTCCAATATATGTTCTTCTACGACTTCCTTTTCCTCAACAATCAATATGTCATTTGTTTCTTCCTTTGCTGCACCTTCTTCGTCTCCTTCTTCTTCTCTATCTTCTTCCCTGCTTCGTTCCAGGCATGTCTCGCCTACCTTGCTACCCATCTCCACCACCCATACGCTTTACGCCACCATCCTCGCCACTCCCGCCCTCCTCCACGCCGTCAAAGCCCTCCCCCTCTATGACGAAGATGTCGTCACTCAGGAACTAATCCGCCTTTTCCATGAGGTCTCTGTCACCCAGTTATATCACTTTCAGGCGGCCCCCAGTGATCTTCCTGCTGAATTTGGCGTTTCTCTTCGTCTTCATCTGGCCGAACTTCCCCGGCGAGTTTTATCTATTCTTCATCTTTACGGTTTCCACCAATACGTTGAATGTCTCTCCCCCACTATCATCTACCCCACCTTTCGTCGCATCTACCTCTCCTTACCCATGGCTGATTGTGACCATTACCTCGAACGAGCTCAACTACCCACCGTTGCGGATTCTCCTCCTCCTACTCCCATACTGCCCATCCCCTCCCGTGCCCCTGCTCTTATTACGTGGATCCATTCCCCCACCTCTTCCTCCTCTTCCTCCCCATCTTCCCCCACCATAGTTGAGGAAGCTCCCGAGCTGGTAACATGGTCCAACGCAGTGGAAGCTATTCACCGCCACCTCCCTGACGGCAGCCAAGTCTTGTCGTCACCTACTCACGTCATGCCTGAAACACCAACGCCCACCGGGGGCTTGCTGTACCTAGCAAGGCCGACCAGCGGTGCACTTGACTAGAGCTAGTTGGTAGCCGCACTAGTTCGGGTGTTGGTCAAGCGCAGATGGATTTTGGGAGAACTCCAGGAGGACAAGACTGGGGGGGCCAGTCGCAGTCTACCTGGGGGTTTATATACTATCTAGGGTTTGTACATGTTTGGTACTATACAGTATCTATCTATGGTAATAAGCTATGCATAGAGAGTCTGGGCACAGCTCTGTGAGTCAGTGTGAGTCATACTGAGTCAAGGCGGAACCGAGCATAGCCATGAGGCAATGCGAGGCTGTGTGCACATTGCATACATGGGTTAGAGATAAGCATAGCCATATGTATAGCCATAGGTATATGGTCCAATGAGAATAAGGAAAGGCATGTGTATCTGCATAGCCATATGTGCATGAGGCTGCGATAAGGCATAACCGTGGATGCTGAGGGAAACGAGGCATGAGGGCAATGCATAGCAGTGCACATGTGGTAAAGGTGAGGCATGATAAGGGAGTGACTCATAGATAAGCATGATAAGAGATAAGGCATGAGTCATGAGTAGTTATGGCGAGTCATAGGCATAGCCGAGCATAGCTATATGGCAGTGCGAGGCTGTGATGTGAATCATAATGAGTCATAAGGGAGTCGTGATGAGTCATGAAGGAACATAGCCGAGAACATGAGGTACAAGGCTGTGTTGGAGTCATCATGAGTCATAGATAAGGTCATGAGGCATGACATGAGGCTGAGGGTACCGGTGTGGCAGTGCGGAGCAGTGCAAGGCAATGCGTAGCAATGTAAGGCGGTGACGAGGCTGTGTGATGAGTCAGAATGAGTCACAGTATAGCCTTGTGGCAATGCAATGCTATGGCATGGCAGTGCATGGCTATGTTGTGATGAGTCATGGTGAATCATGGGAAACACGATGAGTCAGAGTGTGTCACAACAATAGAGAGCATAGCCATGATGCTGTGCGTGTCCACATGGTATGACATGAGGTAAAGGCTATGCATGGCAGTATACATGCAAGGCGAGCCAATGTGTCATGTGAGAGCATGGGAGCATGATGTCATGTGATGTCATTAAGGATCATGTGATGTCATGTGACCAAATAGTCACGTGGTCGTTATTGAGTGAGTGTGGTGAGGTCAATAAATCATAGGAGCTATTTAGCGAAATGCTTTGTAGAAAGCTCAGAGAAATAGAGATAAATAAGGGAAAAATAGGGGCAAATACCAGCGATCGTAACAATGCCTATCCACCCTTGTTGTCCCGCCTCAGCCCTCACCGAATGCTTTCGGTGTCATCGTCTCGGCCATTATCACGAGGATTGTCCCGATTACTCCTGTCCATACTGCCACCAGTCAGCCCTTGGCCATCCTCAGTCTGCTTGCCTTCGCACACAATGCGACTTTTGCCATCATTGGAGACATGGATGCCGCTTTTGCCCTGAACGAGTATGTGGCCATTGCAATCAACACAGACATTTGGCAGATGACTGTCCATTTGAGGCATTATCTTATGAGCAATCCACCGTTTTCTATGGCCCTTCCTCTTTCCCTCCCGACGTGACTACCTGATGGACTGTTTATCGAACCTGGAGTTCGATTGTACAAGGGGGGTAATGTTACGGTTTTTCTCCTTTTTCCTCGTCTCTATCTTTTTCTCTTTCCTCGACGAGTACACCTCTTCTTAGGTCTCTCGCAGACAATATGGGATGCGGGTCTTTTACTGATTAGTCCTTTCCATTCTACGTTTGTACTTCTTTGATCTTTTCTATCATTTTCCTTCTTGTTCTATGGACGACTATCTCCTCCTTGTGTTACTGCGGATGACACATACGATTACATCATCATTCTCTTACCTTCCCTATCATTCCACAATGATGTGTCCCTTAGTACTTATACCCTCTAGTCGTGTACATGTATTCTCATTCTCGTTCTACGCAATCATAGCGTACTCTTGAATCCTGCAGTCCGATTGACTCAGTACCTTCGTCACTTGCCACCACTCGTAAATCCCTGACGTTCGATTGACTCAGGCCTTCGTCCATTGTACTTCGAGAACCATTGATCCTTGAACTTCCTCTGATGCTGAGTCTCTTCGTGAGTACCTCCAGAGAAGTAATCCCTCGAGACTATCCTTTGGGTATGCTTCACGTAACATCTGTCATAAGCCTGCACATCATGGTTCTGTTACACGTAGCATACACAAAGAGAAGTCTCAAGGTCGAATACTTCTCGGGAGATACTCACGAAGAGACACTATGTCTGAGAGAGTACGAATGACGAGGGTTTCAAAGGACGAAGGTCAAGGGTTTGAAGTCAATTGGACTTCCTAAGGTGTACTAGTGGACGAGGGACAAGGGACAAAGGCAATCAGCCTAAGGACACTCATCAGCAAAATAAGGGTTGGCTGTACAGTGCTGGACAGTGCTGGACAGTGTCATAGTGCTCATAGTAAGGGTCCATATAGATAGTACTCTCATAGTCTTTCATAGTGTTGGCTATAATCATAGTGTTTCACAGTGTGTTCATAGACTCTCATAGTGATCTCATAGTCTGTCACAGTCTATCATAGTGTGTCATAGTGATCTCATAGTGTGTCATAGTGTGTCATAGTGTAATAAAGTTGAGTAAAAAATGAACCAAAAAATTAATGTTTTGATTAATACACCTACTAACCCTAATCCTACTCAACTTGTAGTATACTACTAATCCTAATCCCAATTCTACATTTTTAATATACATTGAAGTCTAATTCTAATCCAACCCCTATAATATACTTTTACACACTTCTAATTTTAATTTCAAGACTACACTCATATTTATTATACTTTTCATGTACTCTTTACTATAGGTTCAAATGATCAAATGGAAATTATAAATATATGCCAGTGGCAAGAGTTGAACTCAAGACTTTCCCAAAATGACAATTTTCAAATACATTAACCATTAGACCACAAGACCTTATATAATATAAACCATTAGATGTATATGACTACATCTCTGACCTTTGACACCACACTTTGCTACATTTTTCATTAAATATCTCTGTCCACCCCTGCTACACTTTCTGATACTTGTGTACACTTTTCACTACACCCTGCCATATTTTTTATCACATTTGGCCACACTTCTTCACCATCCTTTGGACATTGCAATTCTAAGTCTAATTTTAATTCATGCTAATCCTAACCCTACACTTTTTGATTTACTTTTTACTATCATTATTATACTGTGACAAACTATAACACACTATGATAGACTGTGACAGACTATGACAGACTATGGCAATACTCTGGCAAACTGTGACATACTATGACAGATTATGGTAATACTCTAACAAACTGTGACATACTATGATTTTAGCCAACACTATGAAAGACTATGATGATACTATGAGTACTATGATACTGGACAGCACTGGACAGTAACCCTGATTGTGCTAATGAAGTGTGGTAAAGAAAGTGTAGCAAAAGGTATAGTAAAAAGTGTGGCAAAAAGATATAGCAAAGTGTACTAGTTAAAGAGTATTTAAAAAAATGAATTGGGATGAGTACCACTATGAATACTATAAATACTATGGAAATACTATGGATACTATGAGATCACTATGAAAATACTATAAACTATGAGTACTATGAGTACTATGAATCATCTATAAAAACACTATAAATACTATGAGTACTATGAGTACTATGAACACTATGGCAAAAACTAGGATTTGCTGATGCTAGAAAGATGCTAGATTGCACAGAATGAGTGTAAAGATACTAGTACAGGCAGCATAAGCTTAAGTATGACATAACGCATCATCAAGGAACACGATAGAAGGTAAAGGAACATTAGGTAAGAGGGACGCATCATGTACTGCGGAATGAGGATGGGAACTACGAGACCAATATAAGAGAATCGACCAAGGAGTATGCTGTCCAAAGAACATAAAAGAAACAAAGAGAAAAGAACAATCAAAGGATAACAAATGTAGGGTTTAGCGGACTAACTAAAAATAAGCCATAAACCCAAGTAGTCTGATACATGCCAAGGAAGGCATGAATACGCATGTGATAAGAAAAAAGGTAGACACCACTGGCAAGTAAAAAGACTGTAACATTACCCCCATCATACAATCAAACCCCTGGTTCGATCAAAATCCCTCTAGGCAGTGTTGGTAGGAGGAATGTTAGTGAAACCGAAGATGAACACGGCCTGGTTAGGAGAAAGCGTCTCGAATGGACAGTCATCTGCAATATGTCTATATTGATTGCAATGTTTGCAGACTCGCTCAGGGCAGAAGTGATGACTATGTCCCCAGCGATGGCAAAAGTCACATTGGGTACAAAGACAAGCAGAGGCAGGGTGACTCGGAGCTGAGAGGTGGCAGGATGGACAGGAATAGTTGGGACAGTCTTCTCTATAGTGACCCAAATGATGACACCAAAAGCACTCAGTCAGAGAGGAGGTGGGTCAACGAGAGAGAGGATTGGTATGAGAAGGAGTGGAGAGGATGTGAGTTCCATCCGGCAAATACCTGTGTAGGGCTTCAGTTTCGACACAACAATGATCTTCCTCATTATCTAGAATGTTCTCAATGCCTATGATAGTAGGGAAGAGAGAAGGGGGAGGAGGGGGAGGGGAGGATAGTTGCTCAGCCAAAGAGGGCACGGAAAGAGAGGGAGGAGAGGAGGGGTCTGCAGACAGCAGAGTATGTTCGAGGTAGTGGTCATGGTCTCTCATAGGTAGGGAGGGGAAGATGCAACGAAAGGTGGGATAGATGAAGGTGGGTAGGAGACGCTCAACGAAAGAGTGAAAGCCATGTAAATGAAAAATGGATAATATGTGCCGGGAAAGAGCATCAAGATGAAGATGTAAAGGCAAACCAAATTCTGCTGGTAAATCACTAGGAGCAGACTGGAAATGGTACTGTTGGGTCATAGAGACCTCATGAAACAGACAGACCAGCTCTTGGATGATGGTGTCTTCATCATAGAGAGGGAGGACCTCGACGGTGTGAAGGAGAGAAGGGCTTGTGAGGATGGCGGCATAAAGCGAGTGTACAGTGGAGATGAGTAGAAATGTAGGATAGACATGTCTGGAACGCAAGGGGGAAGAATACAAGGAAGAAGAAGGAGACATAGAAGGAGCAACAGAAGAAGAAGGGGATGACATTTAGATTATTAATAAAAAGGAAGTCGAAATAAAGCATAAGCGGGGGGTACTTCACGAAGAGACACCACTTCCTGAGGAGAACAAGAGATGGGGAGTTAGGGAAGACAATGAGTCCATTTATAAGTTAAAAGGATTTCAGGGGCATGATGGAGATT
Organism: Boletus coccyginus; assembly: GCA_025782845.1. NCBI lineage: Eukaryota > Fungi > Basidiomycota > Agaricomycetes > Boletales > Boletaceae > Boletus > Boletus coccyginus. Next base: position 9,762 of record JAHZSR010000039.1, on the reverse strand, counting down.
ACTTTTGGATTCCCAGGTATTTTTGGCTAAGGAGTATCCTTTCCATGTGGTCAGGTACCAATAACGACTCCAAGTTCCTTTGTGTGAGACAATATGGCTAACTTCATACTCTTCTTCGGTGTCAATCAGGTCAGGTGGTGGTTGTGAGAAGGAGGGACCATGTGCATCCATCTGATGATAAGGAGATAAAAGAGAGGCGTGGAAAACATCATGTATCTTCCATGTGGGGGGGAGTCAGAGTCAGTAGGTGAGTGGTGATAGGACCTGGGAGATTTCAAACAGTCCATGATGTTTGGGGGCGAGTTTCCGGGAAGGGTAGCCAAGATGAAGATTGGTGGCAGCGAGCCATACCTTATCGCTGACTTTCCAGGGGGAGAATTTCTTGATGAAGTAGAGAGTCATGATCCATCTGGCAAATTCATGTACTGCGAGGACTTCTTTCCTGGTGGAGTCAAGAAGGGATAAGTGGTTTTCTAAAGTGGGGAGGAAGGTTTTTCCTATCAGAGGGTAGGCACGTGGTTCAAAGCCGTAAAGGAGTAAGAAAGGGGAGGTCTTGGTTGAGCTGTGTGGGATGGAATTGTGGATGAACTTGGCGGAAGTAAGGAAGGTGGACTATTTGTATGGATTATTGGAGCAGAAGATCCGAAGGTAGGTTTCAATTTCCTGGTTGGTTCGCTCAGTTTGACCATCAGTTTGGGGATGGTATGTGGTGGATAAGTGAACATCGTATTTTAGGAGGTGAGCTAGTTCTCTGGTGAAAGCGGAGGTGAATTGGGGGCCTCGATCAGAGATGATAGAATTATGGAGGTCGAAGCATTTGAATATGAAATCAAAAAATAATTGGGTGATTTCCTTAGTGTCGACAGTTTTGGAGCAAAAAGCAAGAATTACCCCCTTTATAAGGCCGTGGTCGACCATGACCATTAAGGAATCATAATTGTGGAATAAGGGAAGATCGGTGACAAGGTTAACGGACAACTGGCAAAACGAAAGAGAAGAGGAAGAAGGGATGGGCAGCAGTGGAGGTGTGGTGGGGTGAGTGAGAACTTTATTCTGTTGGAAAATGGAACAACCAGCAACAAAATGAAAAACAAAGGAAGCAAGTCCAGGCCACCAAAAATCATGTTTGAGAATGGCCTTGGTATGAAAACAGCCCAAATGGCCTGTAAGGGGAGACGAGTGAATGAAATGAAGAAGAGAGGAATAAGAAGATGGTGGAACGTACATATGACCTTTGAAATAGAGATGGCCATTGTCAAAAACCCAATCATCAAGGGAGGAACAGGAAAACAAAGGGTTGCCATCAGCTAGATTGGCGAGAGCTCAAAGAACAAGTGGGTCAGAAGAGGAAGAATTACGAATATGAGTAGCGAGAGAAATATCTAAGATGTTAATAATTGCAGGATCAGGTAGAATGGGGGTGTCAATGTTATCCAAAGTAGTGTCAAGATGGTCATGATGAGAGAGTGTCAGCAGGAGTCATTTGAGTTCTGGGGAGAACTTTCCAGACTATATCAAAGTCTTAAAGGAAGAGAGGGGCCTGTCGACAGGAGAGTTTATAAAGATCTTTGAGAAAAAAGAGATTCTTATGGTCAATGATGATGGTAACAGGATGAGAGGTGCCTTGGATGTATTGGTGCCATTCAGTGAGAGCAAGGATGACAGTGAGAAGTTCACGGTCATAGATATCATAGTTTCGTTTGGCAAGGGCAAAAGTACAGGAGAAATAAGCGGTAGGGTGGAGGTCACCATTGGAGTCTGCTTGAAGGAGAATGGCATCAGCGGCGAGGAGGGAGGCATCAGTCATGATAGAAAAGGGACGAGAGGCATCGGGAATGATGAGAACGGGACCAGTAGAGAAGGCAATTTTTAAGGTGTCAAAGGCCCATTGTTGAAGGAATGTCCAGGCCTAGGGATAGTCTTTTCAGGTAAGGAGGGTCAAGGGGGCAACGGTGTGGGAGAAGTTTGGGATGAATTTGCAATAGAAATTGGTAAAGCCAAGGAAGGAGCGAACACCTTTGACAGAGGTAGGTGGTTGCCAATCGTGAATGGTGGAAGTTTTTATGGGATCCATGGCAATTTTACTGTGGCCAATGATCATTCCTAGGAAATCCATTCTCGGTTGGTTGAAGAGACACTTAGCCAATTTGAGGAAAAGTCCATGTTCTTGAAGATGAAGGAGAACATGACAAGTTTGTTCGTGGTATAAGGCAAGATCTCCATTGGTGTGAATACCAAGGTCATCCATGTAGATCTTCAGCCATCGTTCAGCGATCATGTCAGTGAAGATATGATTCATAAAAGCCTGAAAGGTGGAGGGGGCATTGCAAAAGCCAAAGAACATAACAGTAGATTCAAAGAGGCCAAAAGAAGTGATGAAAGCTACTTTCCATTGATCATCCTCCTTGATACAAATGTTGTTATATCCCAAATGAATGTCAAACTTAGTGAACCAAGTGGAGTCCTTCATATCATCGATGAGTTCGGGAATAAGAGGGAGGGGGTATGCATTGTGGATGGTATGAGAGTTTAGGTAGTGGTAGTCCTGACAGGGGTGAAGGGAGCTGTCTTTCTTTGGGACGAAAAAGAAGGGTGCAGCTTGTGGGGATTTCGAGGGAAGAATACGGCCAGTTTCGAGGTGTTCGGAGATGAAGGCCTTACAGGCATCTTGTTCTTTGGGGTTTAGAGGATATACTTTGGCAATCTTTGGGACAAAGAATGGTTTGAGGTCGATGGTATGATCAAAGGGGCAGTGTGGGTAGTTGTTCATATGTCTTTTCAGAAAAGACATCAGTAAAGTCAGTGTACTAGTCTGGGAGGGATATGTTGACAGGTTTATTTTCCTGGGCAAGTTGTGTGGACAGGGTGATCTTGTTGATTTTTTCACTAGTGGAATCCAAATGGAGGAGGTGCTCACTGAGAGATATGTCAACTCCATTGGGATGCCATTCTAGGAACAGGGAGGATATTTCTTGATTGACGTCAAGATTAAGTCAGTGAAGGAGATGAGGTCTAGAGGGTTCTTTTTTGGATGTTGGGGGTGTGGGGAATGATAAGGTGTGGGACTTCCAGTCGATTCAAGGGTTTCAGAACTTCAACCATTTCATACTGAGGATAATTTGTTTTCTGCCGAGGGATATGACCATTAGTTCCATTTCTTCGGGTTGGCCAGCAATATGGACAATCGGTTTGGCTTTCCACAGGATAGTCCCTTTCTTGTTTGTGATGCCATCAATGTTATAAGCTATGATAGGTTCAGGTAGTCATTTCATAGGGAAGTTGGCGTGGGTTAGCATTCCAAGGTCAATGAAATTTCTGGTAGCACCAGCATCAACGAGAGCGGTAGTGATGATGATTTTGTTTCTGACTTGTAGTTTCACAAGAAAATGAAGGGTGCATTCATTTCAGGAAGCTACAAGTACATGGCATAATTCATGGGAAGAGGACGTTGAGGCGACTTCCTGATTTAAAAATCCTGGTCTACACAAAGTATGGAAACTTCCTCTGTCTTGGGTTCTTCATAACATATTTGGAGTACTTGAAGGATCTCATTTTCATCCTTTCCCTGCGTTTTGAGGGAGTTAACGAAGGTGGCGAGGGCGGTGGATGTTTCTGTGGGAGTGGGAGTAGGGGGAGGAGTAGTTTCGGTGGAGTAAATAGCAAGGGGACGAGGAGGGGGATGAGTGGTAGAGTTTCGTGACTTGGTGCATTGGGTGACGTTGTATCTGGTGTTCCAGCAATGGAAGCAATGTCCTTTCCGAATGTATTTCGTGCATTCCTGAGGGGTGAGTTTCAAAATGGTGAGGGCATCGACATCCATGGCATTGGGATCTCTGGACGGAAAGAGGCAAGGGGAAGAATATGTCTTTCCTCCTTGAAGAGGGAGGATACACATTTTCTGTGTGTGAAAGGTCTTGACTTGGTCAATCCAACCATTTATGGTGTTGGGAATGACCACCATGGAGAGGACCATAGTAGCTAGTTGTTGATCAATTCTGAGGGAGAACTGGTCGATGAGGGTGATGTCGTCAGTGATTCCTGCATGAGCAGTGAGGTTTTGAAAATTGGTGATATATTTTTGGAAACCGTCTTCAGTGATTTCATCAGGGCGGTGGAAGGATTTCTGGACTAGTCGAGAGAGTTCATGGTGGGTGGTGGCTTTGGTGTTGAAGGGGTAGAAAGTGGATTCAAAGTTCTCGGTGAATTTAGCAAAGGTCTTTTCGCTTGCTGGGACGACAAGATTAGTCATCTGGTCATACCATATCTCAGAGAACAAGATGCCATGTCCTATGCTCATCTTGTTCAGGGTGGTCATGATGTGTTCAGTGTCGGTGTCTTCTTCTAGATAAGATCAGTAGAAATGCTAAGAAAACGCTTACCAGACAACCAATCTTATCTCCACGGATAGTAAACCTTTAGCGAGGTGAAGAGAGTACTCTTCCCTGGTCGAGTTGGTACTAGAAATAAGTATCAATCTCATAGAAAGGGGTTGACTATCAGGCACGTGGTTTGTTCGTCAACCGTCAATGAGGTTGAGGGTGATTGGGGGTTCAGCAAACTGTTGAGGGTCTGGATTTCAGCTGGGGTGGTGTACAAATTGTACACTGGATAGTTGGGGGAATGGTCTAGACAACTTCTTGGGTTGCTAGAAGGGTACTCTGTAGTGACTAGGGTTACTTCCCTAAGATGCCAATTAGCTCCAGTCGATTAGGAATGCTCAATTGGATAGGTAGCGTAAATATGCTTCACTTTCGCTTACTGATTCACACACGTCACTTAGTCACACAGAACAGCTTTTCCTAAACTGAATCTATTATGTACTAAGGAGTTGGCAATCAGCTTAAATGTGCTCGACTCGACCCTTTCCCAGGGTACTAATGAACTATTAGGTCTCCCTACTAGCTGGGGATCTATTCCCTTTAGTTGCCCGCTCTGGGGTTTTCTTCCTAAAGGTGTCCTAACTGTCCCTATCCTAAGGGATACAGTATACTCCTAACTTGGGTCTAAGTAGTTCTATTTATAGCGTGGGAATTACTCTACACAGCCTCACTGTTTGTTTGTAGAGGGGTCACTTGTGAGCACTCGTTGGTTGAGATTTACTCAAGTAGGAACCTTTTTTCTAAAAGAGGGAACCTGCCAAATGGGGCTGAATTGCGCTCCTTATATAGTAGTTTACATGTGGCTGTGCTACCTTCGGTTCCGAGGTGGCTGTGCCAAGATATGACTCATACTGACTCATACTGACTCACTTTGACTCAACCTGTCAGAAAATGACTTGCAATGAGCTAAAAATAGCCTTTGGCTTGGCAATGACTCATACTGACTCATGCTGTGCAGGTCACATGATCATTCTGCTAGTCTAGGGGCAGTGCTTTGGCTAGTCCTCATCTGACTCACTTTGACTCATATTGACTCATTATGACTCATGCTGTGCAAGGTCACATGATCTGAGTCAGGTGATTCGCAACTGAGGTCACATGCTCCAATTGCTTCTCTGACACTTGGCTAAGTACTCAAGGATAAAAGAGATATTAAGAAAATGGTTTGCTAAGTAGTTGTAGGTAGTAATAAAAGTATGTTGGAAGAAATCATTTTGTTTCTCCACAACCTGTGCATGAACAAATAAGGAAAAATAGGGATACATACTAGACACTATGGTCTATATGTCCTTCAATTAGCTAAGCATTTGGACCGTGGGAATATAGTAAAAACTCAAATCTCGGGTCAAATGTCTAGCATCACATATACAATAACTATGTATCCGCATCCAAACAGTTTGGTGCAGGTCATCCACAGGGAACGGAAAACAATCATCCCCGATTGTTCATTCAATCAAGGATAATCAAGTTGGGGTCTTCCATTAGCCCTTTGCTGTCCCTGGTTAGGGGGGGGAGCTTCTTCCTCCTCTGGTTCAGGGGATGGTTCATTCTGAGTCAATTCATGAAGAACTCTCTCCATGTCTGCTATGGGTGGAAATGGGGGTTCTAAGAAATGAATTAACTCCATTCTATCTTCTAACAGTCCATGCCTAATCGGGTCAACTTGCCTAATTCGGGAATATAGGTCATTATGATACCGATTACAAAGGCAGGCATGTCTGTAGATTGCATGGCAGTAGATACAATGCCATTGCACTGTAGGTGTTCCTCAGTTGCAACCTTGAGTAATCACTCGTACAGTAGCATGGTATCAAATTTGGTTGTCTTCTCCTTGCTCATGAATGTGATGCATGAGCTCGGTGTGTAGGAATTGTAGGATATGTTCAAGCAATTGTTGTTGCTTGCGAAGATCTAGTAATTCCTGTACTATTCCATTAGCTTCAGCCATTTGTGTCTGATGGTATTATGGCTGTTGCTTTGTGTAAGATAATATGACTATGTTTGGGTCAGAACTCCCTATTGTTTATGACGGTATTTAGGGGCACTGATCTCCAATGATATATAGATACTGAAGATGGGAATTAAGGTAATGGCTGTGCCTTTACAGAGCTAGGGGAAATTTCTTGACTAGTAGCTAGCTCAAGATCGAGAAATAATATTGGTGATATCGGCTAAGGTACCTCCGTTAACTTGAGCTTCGTGCTCTGGAGGGTCAGGATCTGGTGGTGGGGATTGCTCTTGTTCAGTGAATTGACGGAGGATCTCAGCTATGGTCCTTCCTGCAATTGGTGGGAATGGTGGTGATAGCAAATCCACAAGTTCTGTTCGCCTTTCTTCTTCTGGCAGATCTCTGTCTCACCTTCCAAACTTCTTATTCGGGTACTTAGATCGTTGTAGGTTTCAACAAATACTGTAGCATATCGGTAGATGATTAGACAATGCTGACAATGCCAATCAGCCCAAAGGGTTCCTCGTTCTCTCCCTTCGGTCTCTACATGTACAGTAGCATGATAATAGGAGGGAGTATGATCATCATCTCGGAAGGTGTGATCATGCAACCAATCGTGTAGTGTGTTGATGATTCAGTCGCATAGATTGCGATGTAAACCTAAGTTCCAGACAGTTACATCAATATCAGCCGGTTCTGCCATATTGCTATTGCTCCTTATTCTTTATAACGGTATTTAAGGGCAAAAGTTTCCTACAGCAAGAAGGGGACTGTAACAACTACAGATGTACTGGGAACGTCGTAGGAAGTGAGAGGTCTGAGGTACACCTCGTTTAGTGTTGGTGTAAGGGTGGGAAAATAGTACATTGGGAGGAGGTGATCTGGACACTTATCTACTCGAAGCCGTCGATCTATCCGTAATCGGAACCGGTGTATCAAAGACTGTACCGCAGTTAGACAGATAAGATCAAGGGGAATACGAAGTAGGAACTTGTCCGGGACTTTATCGGCTGAGTGGTAATAATGGGGCGATGGGGTAAGTTGGATGTCGATGCAATCGTGCCAATGTCCAGTGACACGTGATAGATGACCAACAAATATTGGCTCTTCCTCCATCCAGGTGTAGAGTGCGATTTGATCATCACTGCTAGGAGGGCAAATGAATTCATGCCCCATGGCATAGCCAGTGTGGGCGCTGAGTTTGTGCACGTAAACGAACGTGCCGATGGCTCGGTTGTGATGGAAACACAGGTTTGCAGCCATGATCGTCTTCTTGAAAAGGATAAGTTGTGTTGCTGGATGGCAAGTTGTGCTTACCGGTGGCAGGATTGTGTTAGAACCAGAACTCCGGTATCAACTCCGGAATGCCGGAGATGATTAGGAGATGGGACTTGGCTTCACCGTATGTGGTGCACCCTTACAAGAGTTCGGTCCCAGTTTTACGGAGGATGGAGTTAGGACTTAAGATGCGGAGACGTCAAGTCGAGCGGAGGTGTCAGAGGAGAGTCGTTGAGACTCAAGCAGAAGTCAGGAGAGTTATTCTAGTTAATATTCGAACTAAGGAATACATGAGTGAAGTCGGAGGTTTATATACAGAGTTTGAGAATGATTAGTAAACAGGGTCGTAAGGGATTGGTAAGAGAACGGAAGTCGGGAGTAAGCATTCCGGAGCTGCGCTCTGGGTAAAAGGAACCCGGAGCTGTGCTCTAAGCGAAACACAGGTTCGGAGGTAAGTAAACAATGGAGCTAATACTAATAGGAGAGAACAAGGAACAGAGATGAAAAGAGAATACTAAGTACAAGTCCGAAGTCCGGAGGCAAGTCCTGTGCGAGAATGCAGTGGAGTTGTTGATGATAGGCCTGGAGGGCCGGGGTTGAACTTGGGCGAAATACGGGATATGACAGATTGATGGAATGTGGCGGGCAATAGCAGAATGTGGTAAGTTCTACAGCTTCAATGGTTGCCTAAGCAATATATGCAGCTAGATAGAGTCTATCGGTGATATCCATAGTAATGCTAGATCAATTGTCTGTGGATCCTGCTCTTGGTCTGATAAATTAGGTCACATATATGGCACATCTTGTAAATACATTGTTCAGCCTTGTAAGTTCCAGCCAGACTCAGTAATAATACCATTGTTTGGTGTCCTTCCTGATGTGCTCATCGGGAATGGGCTTCCAAGACTCCATTCAGTAGAGCTAGATCTCTCATTATCCTCTGCCATTTGAACTCGTTGTTCCTCATTTGGGGTGAGGCATGGAGATATGGGGGCAGATCCTGCTCTTGTGGCCCTTGATGGGCCTGTCCAGGCACATTCGGCATGTCTGGATCCCGTAATATATTGTGAGAATGATTCCTGAATGGGTTGTTGTTGTTTGACATTGCTTTGACCAATTTCAGATGAGTCTTGTGATGCAGCTGGACTTGTTATGTAGTCTGATATTGTACTTTCCTGATTAGAGTCTAGGGCTTTTAGAATATACTTCTCTAATGCTTGTAGTTCTTCTCTATCGTGTTCTATCTGTTGTAGGTTCTTACAAGCAGATCTACACTTAGTACACTCAGTAGCTGAGGATATTACTATAGTCTCCTCTAGACTAGTCCTAGGAATGGTTATATGGTTCATACAGGTGATTGACTCTGCTAAGGGTGTGAGACCAAATGTGGAGTGGTAAATTCAGGTGGGGTGCTCAGTAAACAAGTAAGCTACCCAATGATAGGTAACCTGCTGTAATCAATTCTGAATATGCAAGTTTTGTCGGTGGAAATGAACTTGCCAATCTGATAGGGGGCTAGTGGTATGTGTAGTCTCAGTTGATATCTGATTCTGTGTCGGATCTGTTACTATCGGTGGTATTAGACTTTGTGGGTAATTTATTGAGTTTGCGCTCATATTGTTCTCCATCTTCTAATGATGCATCTTCTTCATCTGTGGTTACCTCAGGGTCTTCTTCCTTTTTATTTAACTTTGTTAGGGAGTGCCTCTGTATGTAAGGTATTACTCTGACTGCTGCAATCAGTCTAGCCAGTTGAGCTCCATCAACTTCCGCTAGTTTGTAACTTCCTCCTTGAGTTCATCTGATTACTTTGTATGGGCCCAGATATCTAGGCTTAGTTTTCCTATTTAGCTCTTTCTCTACTGCTGTATTTCTGATTAGGATTAAGTCTCTAGGGGTGTAGCTTCCTTGTACCAATCTGGTTTCAAATCTCTTTTCAAATTGGTGCTTAGAGTTCAATCTAGAACCTCATAAGGTTGCTATGACTTTTTTCAAATCTTCTTCCCATCGTTCTATTTGCCTTATCCGTAGTGCTAATAATTCCTCATGGGAAAGTTCTTGGTCAAATCCTTCAACCAAGAAGGTTGACTCCCATAGATCAAAAGGCAATACTGGATCAACTCCATGTAAAAGATAATATGTAAAATATCCTGTTGA